>CM038231.1:74417882-74891474 GCA_021442155.1 Cymbidium sinense
ACTTTTTGATGTATGTAACATTTTGAATATGATTTATATGATGTCGCATCTGTTATTTACTAGTCACCATTTTAGATTTGACTAATATGGCATAGTTTGTAGGTCAACAATTTCTTTTATGGTGGGTCTCTCGGATTTTAATGGTGTGTAAAATGGGTTCTCCATCATGGCTTGTTTTGTTTTACAGTTCTTGTATGCATATTCAGATAGTTTGCAACTTATCAAATTATTTGTTTATTTGATTTAATATCATGTTCAATTGATCATTTTTCATGATAATTAAAACGTCATCAATATGGCAATTCATTGTACATATTGCAGGCAAACAATGATTAATTGTAGCAAAATTTAGTTGTTTTGATTTCAGAATTGCAAATACATTTTTTCCTTTAAAATAATAATGTAATAGTTGTCTTAATAAAAATTTAAAAATGTTCAAGTTTTACACTATGGAACAGAATCTAATACATCACGCATTACAAAATTTCAATCACACACATCAGTGAGTAAATAAATTAAAACCAAGGGATCTCGAAAGGAAGATTCAAGCCTCTTGTTGGAATGCCGAGAGTTTCCCTTTGAAGTTGTCGCCAATGCGCACAAAGCACTCAAATAAAACAGCATAGTCACAAGAATCATACTTGTTTAACATAATTGACAGGAAATAAAATGCAAACTTTAACATAATTTAAAGTATTTCTATGTTTCTGTTAGAGTGTACTTATATTTCCATCAGAAAGCTCTTTTCATGTTGTTTTGATATTTTGAGTTTTTTGCTAGCCTGTGAATATCCATGGGAAAGCATAATCAGCGTGAATAATTTCATTTGGCTTTACTAGGATGTCACGCCTTTTTTCCCATCATTTTCTTGGCTTGCTATTAGAAGCCATAACTAATGCTTAGAAATTATATTCAATCTCGCAGGTTGACATCAATGTAACCCCAGGATCTCATGCTGATGAACAATCAGGTGTGTCAATAGTTTCGTAGTAGTTATTACTTGGAATCCCGACGACATTCTTATTTGCAGAAGTTTCCACGGAAGTAACAATATTGATGCTGGTGATTTTTTTCGTATCTTTTTATGGAAAATAAAGGCCATACCTTGTTATGGATTAATCTCATGTTAGTTTAGGTACTTCAATCAATCAAAAGGCAGTCAAGCTGATTAGTATGATTCCAACTTAATGCATTGGAAATTGGGAATTACTGTAGATCTCTCTAGTTGGTTGGTTTAGGTACTCAAACAAAACAACATCCAGTTAACCCAATAACCATGATTTTTTTAAGCCAACAGAACTTGGGCACGACTTGATATCTCTCATCCTGATAGAATCCCTGGCTTTTGATGATGTGTGCTTAGTATTACAAAATCATGCTGGCCAACTTTTTTTTTCTCATTCATATGCCCTGTTCTTGGACAATGCTAAACTTACAAAATATTCTCCCAAATGTGACCCAAAAAAAAATTTAGATCATAATTCATTATGAAGTCAATCAGATTATATATGGGGTTTATTCATAAGTTCATTTTGTTAGGATTTGAGGTTCTGGATGTTATGTTCATCTAGTTAGCCGTCATTATTCGTACAGTATGATCGATCATACTGTACGAATAGTTCAAAATAAAAAATTAGCTCTCTATTTGTTCATCTTATATAATCCTATCATATAGTACGAACAATAAAAGGTAAAATTCTCAAAATTTTGATCACTCAAATTCATGAATTAAATCAATAATTACCAAATTAAATTGTATCGTATGATCAATATCATATCGTATGATCAATATCATACTGTATGATTAGTCAAATTAGGCATAATTTTTAATTAACCAACTTAATTACAAAAAAGTATCGTACATACGATCATGATTGTCCTGTACAATTAGAACAATTTTGGCAAAGTCCCTATGTCGGTTGGAAAATTAACAAAATGAGTAATCGCACAGTACGATTAATACAATTTTAACAAAATTTTTTTTTTATCCAACTTGATTATAGTGCTTTAGAAAATAAACTAAAATGGTAAATCGTATAATACGTTATATATAGTATAGTATGATTTCTTCAAAAATTTTAATTTTGAAAATTTAATTTTATATTCTCTCAACTGTGTGTGTGCTTGGTTGTTATTTATTATTTGCATGCCAAATACATGAAGACTAAATACAACATAAATATAAGGACTAATGCCACAAAAAATTGAGTTTAACTTGAATTTTCTGGCATCACTCGTTCTTCAATTATGTCTTCATAGAATCTTTCTTGGATAGTCTCTCATTGTTCGTGCTCTTTTCGTGAATCTTGATTATTATGTATATTTATAAGTTCTGTATTGAAGGCTTAAACACAACCTGCACACACAAATGATTAGTAATAACAATTGTTCAACCAGAAATATTTGTGATCATCGAAATTTAGAATATCACGTGGAGGTTCATGAGATTAACAATCTTCTCCTTTTTTATGATGCAAATATTATTGATTGAGTTATGAGAGTTTAATAAGTTGTATAAGAATAAGAGAACTCTCCCTCAATTTATGCCTTGAAATTATGCAAAAATGAGGAAGTACAAGACTATGCAAAAGATGTAAAAGAAAGATGAAAAAGACAAACAAACACTAAACGAGTAAATAAAAACTAGTGGTAATTTGTGAATTTGAAATTAAGTAAATTTTTTTAAAATATTCTTAACATATATCTTTATAAAATAAGTAAATTTAGAATACTTAATCAATGATAGTATGATATGCATCATTAACTATTTTCTAACTACCCTTTCAAAATTTTCTACTTATATACAACATTTCTATTTATTGATATTTCATAACTTATGTAAATGATATCAGTCAATTTACTAAATTTTCTAAATATATTTATAACAAAAATAAAATATTACTTAAATTTTATTTGGATGAATGGAGATACTATTGCATGATTCAAGCAGATAAATAGCTATTATAACGGGTCTTTTAATGTTAAACTGGGGAAATGCAAATTATTATTATTATTATTTTTGATACTTCGCTCTTTGGGGATTTTTTTTATACTTTCCTACTTTGGGGATTTTTTTATTCAGCTTTTATCCCAATTTGAGCATTCCAGCCTCACAGTTGTTATTTGATTTATTTTGCAATTGGCAATATCACACATGCATCCACACTAATATTTATGCACAAGTTAATTTGTTATAAAATGCACCAAAAAAAAGAGAGTAAAGAAAGAGATGTGATTTACATAAGTAACTTCATACTTTAAATAGATATATACATCATCTTAGACAAATTTTAGAATATTTGGTTTAAATAATGATACATACTTCAACTACACAGATTTTGAGTTCTAAATAATATTTAATTATAAAAGTGATGAGAAAAGAAAATTTCAAAGAAAACATCACAACAATTTTAAATCTATAAATCACAAATTAGTAAAATACAACATATGCTAATAAAAAGTAAAACAGATCAAATGCTAATTAATGCAACTAACATGAAGTACATGAAATATGACAACTAAAAATAAATACATCATATGTTGAATACAAACTAACATGGATTACAGTACAAAAGAAAAGGAGAAGAAAACCTAAAAAACAGAAGGTTTATTGTCAGGTGGTGGTGGTTGAAAGATACCATGTAGAGCATCAATTGAGCTTGAAACTAAGCTTGGTTCTTTGCACGCTACTGTCAATCTTCAGCTTGAGTTGCGCAAAGTGTTTTGTCCATGCATCCTAGGGGTAATGGTAATGAGCTAAAGGCTCCCCCTGTCCAGGCTACTTTCTCCTCTTCTTCACTGCCGAATTATACCGACCACTTTGTCATGACCCAGGAATTTGGAATAAAGCGGAACATTTGGCCGGACGGATAAGTTAAAATATTACCTAACATTTTCAATCTTAAACAAAATCTTCATTCATATAAGAGCCACTATAATTCACAAATTATTTAACAATTTGTCCACACATATATATGCTAATAAAATTCATATGAAATACAATTTAAACATAAATCAACATAACTGACATAATTACCTATCTCCTGAAGTCTCTCTACGGTGATAAACATAACCTTTCATTCTATCATTCATCTACAGATGACACCAAAAAATAAACAACTAACAATCAATAAAATTCAGCAAGCACTATGTTTACATAAGAGAACAAAGGTAGAACTGATGACTTTTGTATAATATGTACATAAAATAAATTGCTCAAATAATCAAATATACAAGAGGTATGTACCTTTGTTTGTTATCTTCTTGTTGTGATAATGCGCTTTATCTGACTTCAAATTTTTTTGCACTAAATTTTTTTAGGGTTTTTTAAAATGGCAAGGGGTAAGAATAAAAGGATAATACAACATAAAAAAACCAATATAGAGGCATAATATGTAAGTTTAAATTGGAAAGAATGATAAGACATGCTTATATACATTGCAACAACTACTAAATGATTGTTTATAAGGGGTATTACATGAATTAAAGAGCACATTTCTAACTCCCACAAAAATGCACCATGTGCTAAGATGCGAAAAGAGGAGAAAGAGGCCATTTATGTATATATGAACATGGCCCAATGTCAAATCCTTTAACAACTACAATTCGATGATACAGCCTAAAGGTCAAAGATTCCTCTTCTTTGCCACAAATGTGGAGATGCAAGAAAATTTACTGATCAATTGCAAGAGAATCAAGAATGGTACAGCCAATAAGATATCCCCTAAGAGAAGCTCGCATGTGAGTATGAATGTTAGAAGATTTTTTCATAAAAAAATGACATTCCATTTAATGTAATAACCTTCCCTTCCTATTTCAAGATGATTTGTTCCATAGGTTCCTATAATCAAGGCCTAATGTTTATTTCTTTGATGGGGATCGAAGCAAGATAAAAAGTGTAACACAAGATAACAAGAAGTAAAATTAAAAAGTGAACATTTCGTGTGAACTTTTACTTTTACATTTATCATCCATTTTAAGAGTCACCATCTAAACCTTTACCAAACGAAAATCTTCACCAATACTCATCCAAAGAATAAAGAAATTATTACCATTTGCCAATTTCATCGCCTTTTTCGACGCATATCAAGGCCCCCATCCAAGCATCTATAACTCCACTTTCAACATACACATTCATAAAGATACAATTATACATGATATTAATTCATAACTAACAATAAATCAATTAACTTTATAAAACGACAAGAATAATACGATCTAAAGATTCGCAATTATTATCCAACACAAGATTGAAACTACATCATAATTTATGAAAAAATAGGAAAATAAATCACAACTCAAGATGCGAAAAAGTCATAATCATATAAACACGCATTTCATCACAAGAAATTAAAGACATTTTACCATAAATGTAAGAACATAATTACCCACGCTATAGCTCTCTCAATCTCCTTTCCTTTAACGCTTCTTCTTTAATCGAAATTCTATAATAAAATATCGACGGATCAATATTAAAAGTTAATTTATTTTATTTTATTCATTTCGCTCATTTATATTCGTATATCTTTTATTATTTAACGCTCACATTTATCAATATTTTATTATGTATTTTCTAAATCAAGCTAAATTTACAATTAAATAATAATAATAATAATAATAATAATAATAATCATATTTAGTTAATTTATTTATTAAATTATGTACATACACAATATCTTCCATTTTCTCAATTCAAGGATTTATTTTCTTAATTTACTTTGATTTAAAATTTTTTATCTTTTTCTTTAATGATTTCAATTTAAGAATCATAATATATATTTTTCTTACTTTTCTGTATTAATTATTTAAATGACTTAAATATTTTTTTATTCGATTCATAAGAAAGACTAATTTTGTATTATTATAAATTGTAATAAATGTTATATTTATGTACATTTATTAAGCTAAATATCAAGTTAATACTTAAGTTATATTTTGCATGTAGTATATAAAGTTTAAATAATTAAGTTTAATTTGTATTATACTTAAGGAAAGGTAAAATTAAGCTCTCAATCTATTAATACAATCAATCATACTTTTACTACATCCATTTCAATCATAAGTTTCAAATATTTGCATTTATTATTTTTCAATTGAATTGTTCTTATAAAATTTCAACATGCTTATGGTTTATTTACATAATTTTTAATAAAATTAAAAGACATACTGTGAAATGAAATATAATTATGTAAAAGTTTGTAAAGTAAGGACTTAGGGTTTTCAATTTTTTTTGAAATTGCAACTTATATGATATATATGCATTTTCTTAATAAATATAAAAAAAAAAGTAGAAAACTAACCCATAATACTTCTCTCGGTTTGCCCTAAGGTCCGTGCTCGTTGCCTTCTAAGGTCACACACGCACGCACGGACACTCTCGCCCCTCCTCTCTACCGCTATGACCGCCCGGTTCATGTCCATGTGAGAACCGCCTCTCATCTGGCTAGGGCATGGACGCACGAGTTGTCACTTCTCCTTCTTCTCCCTCGGTCGTCGACGCACGTCGACGCACGGAGCACACAATCTCCTTCTTCTCCCTCGGTCGTCGATGCACGGAAGGTTCACACACAAATTTTTCTTCTTCTCTTTCTCCCTCTCCCGTTTCCTCTCTCTCATTGGGAGTTCTGTTTCGACAAGACGAAACCGAGCTCCTCGCTTCCTATTCGAAGCCAATCGTCGCAACGATTGGATTTTCCCCTTTTTTTTGTTTTTCCTCTGACTTCTGGTTATTACACACTTCTCACTATAAAATGTGTGAAATGAGTGATCTGTGAAATGAGAAGGAATATGGTCTAGCTCTTTGGGGTAGGAAATATTGTATTTGACCTCAATTATATAAGCAATCATATCTCCTAAGATAAAATTATATTTTCTTTTGTATTTTGGGTTTTTGACTATAGTGAGATTTTCAATGTAACAGATCAAAAGATCTGCAACATTGAACTGAGTGTTGGTCATGTAAAAATAAGTGATGATAGAAAGAAGGGGTGTGATGTTGATACGGTCACATGTCTTAGGAAATACATTATTCCTTAGCATGTGTTGAATAATGTGGGAATTTAGCACAATGCCACTAAATAACGCTTGGTGTTGAGGAAGGGGTGAGTTTCTAATGACCGTGTTGACAGTGGTTAGTTATAGGTGGAGTCATTTGCTATATTATTGGCTGATAGGCCAGAATTTGAGACATGGAGATAGTCATGCAAATCAACATCGATGATGAAAATTTTCCTACCGCATACACAAGGTTGAAGGATATTGCGGTCGGAGTTTATGATAATTTGCAAAAAATTCAAAAAGAAGTTCAAAATGAAAGGGCAGGCTAGAGAGAGGAAAGACAATTTATCTTGAGCAAGTGGCTTGGAATCAATAATGTCGCATTTGTTGTATTTCCTATATGCAGCCTATTCATCAATGGATCAAAAGCGATTCTTCCTCTTGATTGCCATTTGAACTACACTTATATGCAAAAGACTCAAGGAAGAAATGTTATTTTAAAAAGGGAAGAGGAATGTGCAGGAAGAAATGGCAAGAGGGCAATTTATAGAACTTTCTATTCAATCGTACAATGCGATCCAAGGTTCATATAGTACGATTGTGATCATTTAAACGGTCAGTTGAATGACTATATTTGCTTGAGTTAATTGTACAATACGATTAAGAAATTATGCAGTACGATTTAAATCATCCCAACGGTCATTTGAATGGCTATATTTGACTGAGTCAATCGTATAGTATGATTAAGAAATCTTACAATACGATTAAGTGTTATTAATCGTCCCAACATTCCGAACAACAATTAGTTTGATTGGGTCAATCGTACCATTATAAACATATCATACAGTACAATCATGGATTGTCCAGTATAATTTGTTTTACGATGCATCATTCACTTAATCATCCTAGCCCATTTTGATGATCTATCCTAACCAATAATACAATACCATGTTGATCGTACAATATGATTATTTTTTATATTTTATATTTTATATTTTTAAATTTTTGGCCTAAAATAATATAAATGAGATTGAGGGAGCATTAAAATACACAAAATTAAAGAATGCATGCATGGATTAAAAACAAAATAGAACAAAACAAATATGTATGAATGAGAAAAATAGAAAAATGAAGTGAAAAGTGAAAAGAAGAAGAGTAATAAGAGAATAGGATCCTAAGCAACAAAATTCATTAAACCTCACCAGCAGGACCATTTTATGACTGAATAATAAGGCTCATGGAGTGTTGATAATTTTACATTCTTCCAATCCAAGCATTCACATCAACTACCTTTAGATTGATTTAAGAGTGCATACATCATACTTATCTTCAAATTCGTTGCTCATTATTAGTCTTAATGATGAACTTCTCATAACAAAGAATTAGCAGATCTAACCAAAATATCATCAATGTAAATCAGCACCATAATCAAGATATAATGACCTATTAAATCTGGATGGTTGTTTCAACAAACACATCTTATAACAATTAAAATGAATGGAAATAAAGATTTCTAAACAACAGATGCAAAATCTATATCTTTTTCTTGATTAAAATCTTTGATCTTTGCTTAGATCCTAATACCTACACATGAGTTTTCTTAAATAAATCGAGGGGATAATTCAATGTATATTTCCGAACTCTTACTTTCCCCCAGATAGCCTTATTTTCTTCCAAATCCAAATACGGTTATTATCATCTACAGATTTTCAAAGAAAAAGGAATCAACATATTCAATAAATATTTTATCTAAAAAATATTTAAAAATCTTTTTCTTCCAATAAAAATTTAAACCTTTTTCTTCCAACAAAGATTGCTTCACACAAAAATTACCAAGATAATAATAAATTGACAAGATGCAATGATACCCAGGGATATGCAATATGAGTTTCAAATGATCAACAGAGGGGATCTTTTCTCCACTTCTGAGTTTCAATGAAGTTCTTGCTATCCAACTACCACATGCCTCCACTGGCTCCAAGTGAAGGCATATTTATAAAACAGATTTAGGTTATATTTTTAGGAACCTAAACTTGCGTGGGTCTCTTGCATTTTGAAGTAAGAGATTTATGAAATGTTTTGGGAATCCATGCATATGCTGGATTTGGATGATGTATCCATAGATGAGCAATGTGTCCAAACATTCCACAAGAAAAACAATGAGTATTAGGAAAAGAATGCATGACCTTTTACCTATTTTGATTGAATCTATTCTTTTTGTAGCTATGAATTTTCTTTTTTAAAGTTTCATTAACACATTCAAGAAAGTCAACTTTTTCAGAGAGTTCTTATTTCTGTTTAGCTTCTTGAATTTCTAGCTCTTTATATTTATTTTTCATTTTTTCATGTTCATCTATAAATGGCTATGAATCTTTTTCAGAGATAAGAATTTTTTCTTTAAAGATGAATATTGTCTTTAAAGATGTGAATGTTGATGTAGTTTATCACAAACATTCAAAATTTTATGATAATTGAGACAGCTTACTTGATCATCATTTGAGTCACAGGAATCACTCTTTGCCATCAAATAGAGGATTTGAATTGGAGTTGTCCAAAATGCATCCTTTGTTTTTCTTTTCCCTTTTTTACATCTTTTTCCTCCAATTTATCTTTCTAATTATTATTTTTGAGTGAAAGACACTCCCATTTGATATGACCTGATTTTTTACATTCATAGCAGTAGGATCAGTAACTTGTGAGGAGTTTTTAGTTTTATTTTTGGATTTCCTATATTCAAATTTTTTCTCATCTTTTAGGAAAATTTTGAACTTTGTAGTCATAAGTGCAATGCCGTCTTCCTCAGCGTGGTTGTCTTCTTCATTACAATCAGAAATATTAGCTTTAAGAGCATTTGACTTTTCTTTTTCTTGTCACCTGCTTCAGTATTTCTTTATAAAATTTTTTGTTCATAAGCAATAAGCGAGTTAAGTAAGTGATCAATAGAGTAAACAGATAAATCTTTAGAGATGGCAGTAACCTTGGCATCCCATGATTCAGGTAGGCAACATAAGATTTTGTTAATTTTTTAGCATTAGTAAATTCCCTTCCCGAAGTATGCATTAAGGTAATAATTTTGGTGAAATATGTGTACATGTCTGAAATAGACTCATGAGATAATATACATAAAAGTTCGTAATTATGCAAGAGCATGTTGATTCGGGATTGTTTAACCTCATTGGTCCCTTCATATGTAACACAAATTTTCTCAAATTTCTTTACCACTTTTGTAAGTCGAAACACGTGTAATCTTCTGATTTTAAAGCATAGAAAAACATTTTAAACATTTTGATTTAAGTTGGGCTAATTCTCTCTTCTAATGACCATGAATTAAAGGGTTTTTTAACATTGTGTAAAGGTGAATATCCAACTTCAATCATATTCTACATATGAAAATCAATCGATTGAATGAAAGTTAGCATACGATTTTTCTTAAATTCAAAAGAAGGTGATCAAGTAATAGAGTACTCTTTCATAGTGTTTCTATTCCGCAGATGTGCTATTAATGAATCTGCTTGTGGTTGTTAGACTGAGAAACAAGAAACTTGGCTTTGATACCACATGTATGTATTGGCACACCCAGGGGGTGAATTGGTGTGCTTTTAAAATTACTTTAGAGTAAAAAGTAAAATTAAAATTTTTAACGATCAATTAATGAGAAATTCAAAAGAACAAAACCTACATTTTAAAACACACAGAGAGCAGCACATGTGTTAAAGAAAAAAAAAAAGAGAAAAGAGGGCATAAAGATTTACAATGGTTCGATCAACCTGACCTACGTCCAAAATCCTCTCTCTCATTCGACACAACTAACCATGGCAAAGAAACCTCTCTCCTTAACAAATAATAGAGAAATTTTACACCAACTCCTCTTCTATTTTAAGGGAAGAACAGTGCCACTCTTAAGAGGTATAAAGAAAATTTTTTACAACAAAAATTTCATTCAAGCTCTCAAATAGAATAAAGTCTCAAGTTAAAGCATAGAGCTGAAGGCAAGGTGAAAAAAAAGATTAACTAAGTGAAACTGAAATCTTATCAGCACACAAGTCCTTAAGATAAAAGGAGGAGAGAGAAGTCTCCCTATTTTTCTCATAAGCTAGATAATCTTCCCTAAGCTTTTTTTATGATTTTTCATGTTCGGAATTGTTGAGTTCAGACTTCTCAAGGGTGGTTTTTATAAGGAGGAAGCTGAATAAAAAATTATTAAAATTATCTTTTAAAAAGTTGGTTTAATCTTATTGTTACGGTCCAAATCAGACCATATGATAAGTTCATTTTATTAGGGTTTGGGGTTTTGGACGTCATTCGTCGATTAACTATTTTCATATATCATCGTTTGTTCGTTATGTGCGATGTCATCATATAGTATGAATAATACAACAACAAGCCTTTATCCCACTATATGGGGTCGGCTACATGAATCCTTCTTCTCTATTGTGTCCAATTATGTGTCAAATTCTCATTTAGTTCAAGTATACTAAGGTCATTTTTTATACATCTTAACCAAGTCTTTTTAGGTCTACCTCTACCATTCTTAAGCTAATCTAATCATCTACTCTCTCTCGATTGACGCTTTATGTGGCCAAACCATCTAAGGCGACTCTAATCTTATCTGCCATTGGAGCTACTCCAACTTTTTCCCGAACATACTCATTTCGCATTTTATCTCTAAGAGTAAAGCCACTCATTCACCTGAGCATCCTCATCTTTGCAACACTTAACTTAGTCTTATTCTTCTCTTTTATTGGCCAACATTCTACACCATAAATCATTGCAGGTCTTATCACCATCTTATAAAATTTTTCCTTAAGTTTAAGCGGTACTTTTCTATCATATAATAGGCCAGATGTATTTCTCCACTTCAACCATTCAACAACTTGAATTCTACTGATAACATCTTCATCTATTTCGCCATCATTTTGAACAATGGAGCCTAGATATCTTAATCACTCACTCTTTTTAATGACTTGTTCACCGAATGTCACAATACTACCACTAGAACTTCTACAGCTAAGATTACACTTCATATATTCAGTTTTAGATCTACTTAAACGAAAACCTTTAGACTCTAAGGTTGACCTCAACTTTCTCTTGGACTCCCTCTCTGGTCTTATCAACAAGAAGAATGTCATCAGCAAAAAGCATACACCAAGGTATAATAATAAAAGGAAAAATTCTTAAAAATCCGATCCCTCAAATTCATGAGTTAAATCAATTATTACCAAAATTAAGTCATATCGTACATTCAAAATCGTACTATATGATGAATCAAATTAGACATAATTTGTAATTGATTGATTTAATCCTAGCGGTTGAGATAATTAATAGAAAAGGATTGTACATATGATCATGATCGTCCTGTACGATTAGAACAATTTTAGCAAATTCTCCTCATTAACCGTTCTTTTTTGTGGTGCTATTTTGATAAAAAATCAAAGGTTAGATTATAGTGTCACATCTTTATTAGTGTAAGGTTTTTGATAGTGATTATTGAGGTACGTTTAATATGACATTACCCTTTTATGACCTTAAATTAATCTTTCATCTGCAACAAAATGTTACCGTGGGCAAATGATTTATTGCTTTAAATTTTGAGTGGTAAATTTTCCTGGAATATTTTAAAATTGTAATTTCTTTGGTTTTTTGTATTTTTATTGGTATTTGAGCTTGAAATGATTTGTATTAGGATTTAGTGATATTTTGATAAGGGGCCCTCTCTGGTTTGGATTTTTTTTGTTAATGTGGCTATCATTATGCTATTCAATTGAATTTGGTTACTTGAAATATTGTCAATTCTGCCCACTAGCTTACGAAGGGTCAGTTTCATAAATTTGCATTACTTGAACTTGTTTGGACACTTACTATATTACAAATCTCATCTACCATATACACAGCGTTGATATGTAGGTTAGAACTTAAGATTATGGTTTACAATCTTGAAGATGAGAATTCAAACATTGAAAAAGATTCTTAGGAATTCAGAAACATCTGTAATGCTCTTGGATGCATGCGTGCATGTGTGTATGTATATGTTAAATGATTGTAGATGAGGCTATACGGTGGTATTGATGAGTTTGATATGATGGTGATGGGATGGACGTGATGAAATGGGGTTGAACTGCGGGACTTTTGGGATTGATTTTGACTTGATTTATTTTCTTATTGTCTTTTTTTACATATAATATTTATGAAATTAACTATAAATAACATAACTTTTTTTGGAAATATTGTTTTAATATATAATTATAATTAAAAAAAAAGATTTTATTTAATTTAATGTGAACACATTTTGTTAAAAATCACAATTCATTATGTGTGTGGGTGTGTGTATATATTGCCTTTCATTTGCAAAAATCATCATTTGCATGCTTCAAATTTTGATCACCATCTCACACATTGGTAACTTTCTGTTTTGTTTTTGTGCTGTGGATAGGACAATATAGGTGTTCACCATAAGTGGTTTTGACCTTTTGGACGTGTTGGAGCAATCCATTTCTCGAAATTGGTGACATTTATGCATTTTTGCACATAGTTGCATATGTAGTGCATTGTTTTTGTTGTGCTCAATCAATTTACTTTATGATGCACATATGAAGATCAGTACTATCATGCTAAACACACTGGTATGATTTTCTTGCAAGAAAATAAAGATTTGGTAGAAATGCATTTACTTGGGTAAAAATAAAGAAAATATTAAGATAAAAATATTTCCCATGACGTCATGTTAACAAACTTGTTGGCTAATCCCTCATATTAAGACAAGATACAATACAAATAATTGAGGTGGCTCTGACATGGCCTACTGACAACATGAGATGGCATGGGCTGGTGTCTTGGATGAATGGTTGTAAAACCTGCTATGTCTAGATATTCTAGTGTTATAAATATCTTCCTCATCGAGCCACTAGGATAGTACAGATTGTGGATACATGTTTCGCTGAGAGTAGATCATGTGCTAGGTGGCGAATGAAAGATTTTCAGTTTATTATGGACCACTTGAGAAGAGAACTATTGTGGCAGGGAGACATTAGGGATGCAAACGAATCACTATGCCTCTAAGAGACATGTTAATTTTAGTGTGACAGGACTAGGTGGTGAATCTTAGGAGAAACATGGCATCAGATGCTTGATGAGACATCTTGGGACGTGTGGGAGGTGTTCAGCAGGCTCCTGAAAGAAGCCGCTAGGAGCAAACGAAGGGATGTTGATGAAGGATATTCGTCTGGATAGATCGTCATGTGATCTAAGTGGCGTCTTGGGAGGAGGCTGACTTGGAGAAATCAGCGGTATGTCTAAGCAAATTTTGGACCAATTCCAATGGTGCTGGTTTCAGTCGGCTTAAAGATCTCATTCCTGTATGACCTCATTTTCTTCTGTACATTTTAATGGTAATATCTTCCTGCTTTTTTATTCATGGACTGAACGTTATTTCACTTGTTAGTTTGGCAAGCAACCAAGAATCTTGTTTCTTAGCTTGAACCATAAAAATTTACTAAACATAGCCTACTTTTCATGATTGGATTGGATGCAGCAGAACTGACCTTAACTTGTACTAAATAGTCACATAATCATCATTAGCCTTATCCTAATTGCTTGGGCTTGATCCTATGAATTCTATTTCACCATTCATTCCTCTTGTCCGCTGTAATGAATGATTTTTTTAATCATTTTGAACATGCATGCAGTGAACAAGCAGCTGAATGACAAAGAGAGAGTTGCTGCTGCCCTGGAGAATCCCAACCTGCGTCAACTCGTTGAAGAATGCCTCTACTCCAGTGAACTGTAAACCCATTCACATATTTTTCTTCTTAGAATAAAAGTTGTATAGTGTCGTAATATCAATCAGTTGATGTGCTACTGAGATCTCGTTGTAGCCTAAATAGCGTGATCTCCGAATGAATTACCAGTATTCTGAACTTTCAAGTGAGTTTACTGTTGTTTAGATATTGATATTTACCTGTTACTAATATTTTTTATTGTTGGTAATTTTGTAGCAAATTGTTGTTTTGAAATAGCACAGCTCATTTAAAAAATGATAATGTATAGAAGTGTGAGTTCCCCCACTCTATATGCGACTTTATCATAAAATAACAATCAAAAGATAGAGGTTCATAATATGCCACAGGTGAGTAGAAGATTTAAGTAGATAAAATATTACATATTTTGTTCAATTCAAATTATTAGATTCAAATGTCATTGTATGTTGCAAACATGCCATTAACTAAGGATGATATATATCTATTATGTATACTTAGTTTAAGTTGATAGATCCCTTTTAGTAGGACATTGTTGATTCCAATTTTAATGCACTCAATATGCATTAAGATTAGTGCCCTCACTCAATCACAATCTCAATCTTATACTAACCCTAATACATTATATGCTCTAGTTGGTCTAGCAATTCAATGTTCTTAGCTTGTTGAAGTTAGGTATACATTATGTATTCTACATGGCCTGACTTTATGTCTAGTTTCATTGAGTTTATGCTCTTATATAATGAAATGTAGGATTTTTTTTTTAAAAAAATAAATGCATGAGTTTTATATTTATCTTCATCTTAACCTCATTAGTCTAATTATTTTAATTTAATTAATAACATTCTATCACATCCTATCTTTGCTAAATTAGTCTAATATATTTCTCCTTTTTATTAGGCCAATTATCTAATCACTCATCACCATCATCATGATTATTGTCACCTTGGCACACACACATTAGGTGAAATTTGAGTCATTTTACTTGAAAATTGCACAAAGATCATCCATCCTAACCTAATAAAGTTTAAGGAGATCTAAGCTAGCATACTTAACATCTAATCAAACATAATCTAGCATAGTTTACTTAGCATAGTTTAAAGCCAACTATATGATTAAAAAAATAATCCTTTTATTATGAAATATTACATAGGAAGTAGAAATTTCATTCTAATAGTTAAGAAATGAGGTATAAAGTGTAAGACAAACAATTATTATTAAAAATTTATGAAAATTTGATGTATTAAATATAAAAAAAATATGTTTATGATGTTTTAAAGGTCTTTGTAGTTCAAATCTCCTAAAGGGACACTATTCATAAAATAATTACTTTTTATTAATCTTTAAGAATACACTTGACAAAGAAAGTGTAATTTTATTTTGATCTTAGCTTTAGCATAATAAATAATCATCTTTAACAAAAAAAAAAAAAAATGAAAGCAATGACTAAACCCAAAAGAATGAAAAGGTTGTAATAAAGAATTAAGAAATTGGTAAACATAACACAAGTTAGATTTCATGAATATATCATCCTTGGTTACTAGAAAATAAATTAATTAAATTATGAAGTTAGTTAACTAAAGTTGGTTAAATATTTTATTTTTCAGCAATCATGAATTGCATCATCCAAATAAATCTCATAAATCTAAAGCTAAATAAATACTTTAAACATGCTACTCTATGGATTTAAAAGGAATATAATGCTTACTCATTAAAAGAAATACAAGGCTTAATGTTCTTACAATGTAAGTTGTTTAAATAGAGTATAAAAAAAAAAATTTAGTTAGGGACCTATGATAATATGATTCTATACAATCATAAATAATTAATAAAGAAAAAAAAAGGCAAGTAACTCTAAATAAAAATTATGATTAACATTACGCAAGTTGAAAGGCAAAGAAAGTATCCGTACTGTTAAGATCTATAAATATATTTTAGTAAAATTGTAAATATAATAACCATGGCATTACATAAAATATAACTCAATCCCTATGTCTACAAAAATGGAGAAGGATATAAAAAATAGGCACATAAGCATAAAGTACATGGAATGTACATATTCCTAATACTCCTTTGTACTTTGGCTTGTATCTATATATATTTTAGTTAGAAAGCAACATAAATGAGCTAAGGTATAAGAATGAACACTACCAATATCTTTTAAGATCTAGAAACAATTTCTAACTAAATGTATGCACATAGATTTCCATTTATGATTTGTAATTTAGTTAAAATGGGCAGTGAAGGGGTCAAACACAATGTTATGCCAAGTTGGTTACAATGTCTTTAAAGGCATCATATGTACATATAAAACAATATTTTTAACCAAGTACATAAAATAGACAGTACATTTTAAGCAACCAAATATGATAATATAGAACATTTTGATAGTATAACAATCCATAACTTCACACTACACTAGACTAACAATATCTATAGTATACTTTTCATAATGCCTAATTTGTACAAAAATTAATGAGGTAAAAAAAATATCATCCCATATAATTGAGATAGAATCACCAAAATAGGCTTATATTAGGGATCCAATTAATCTAATGCTTAAAATCCTAATTTGTTAGATTTTACAAAGAAATTAGTAAATTTTACTATAATTTTAAATATAGATTTAAATATTCTTTTAAAAAAGAAATATACTTGATTTTTTATAATAAAAGTAGATGTAATTTTTAATAAGAAAGATATGCTTAACAACATTTGAAAAAACATGTGATCGTTCATATCCTTAAACAATCATTTGAGCTCTTATTATGATAGATTGATTCTCATAATAAAGTACACTATCATTTGATAATGATGGCCAACCTATCATAGCCAAAGGTTAGTTCTAAATCTATAGGACATGATTTGCTTAGTCAGTTAAGGAATTGACTCAAATTGAATCTAAATATATACATTTTAATATAAAAGCTAGATAATTAAGCTTAATAATCATCTAGCTAATGCTTCAATATTTGAGTGTAGTTCAAAAACTTGAGGAGCAAGATTGAAGCATTTAAATGTGCTATAAACACCTAGAGTGTAAGGTTACTAAATTCTTAAACAAAAATGACTTGCTCAATATCTAGGTAATAAAAAAAGTTAGAGCATTTAAGTAGATGCAACCCATTCGGCTGGTTACTTAGAAAAGGTGGTATATCTAAATAAGATAAAAATACATAAGTGAATATAATAACCTCGATACCTCATTAAAAATATTTAATTAGGTTAACCCATATAACCTCTTCTTAGATAAATATATGGTAGAAATAAAATTATTTGATGTTTTCTTATTAAGGGTGTAAGCATATTAACTATGTGACATAAATTATAAATAAAATATCTCACAAGGGAAGATAAAATTAAGAATCTAAGGGAGATTCTCATTCTTATGTATATTATGACAAAATTTCATTTATTGGTATTTGATCAAGTTAACGGGTAAGAAAGGAATTATGGATTTCCCATTCTCTCAGTGAGGGTCTCTACCTAAGTTAAATATACTTACAAATACCTCCACCAGAAATCATCAATAAATAAAGGTACAATATTGATTTTAGTTTATTTATTTTTGGGATTTTCAAAGAAAATGATCATGTTTAACTAGAGTTATCATAATAAGATGGTCCATATACTGAGTGCTAATTTACAAGGAAGAGGGTGAATCACCATAGTTAATTAGGGCGTCTGATATATAAAATATCTATATTTGAATTACTGCTAAACTACCAAGGACTCTAGAAAAGGTTATGGGCTAACAGAGAAGGTTAAGGAAGAGGTAGAAATAGTCTTAACCTAGACCTTATGGATCCACCATCTTAAGCTATTGAGCTTGTTGCCATTTAGCTTGAGAAGGTAATCAACCTACCTCAAATGAGATGCCCTCTATCGATTACCATGAGTTGGGTCATCCAGAGTTTGGTCTCATGGTCCGAACCAAAGAAGGAGAGCATGGAAATCCTAAGCAAAGGTTAATAATAAATATGTTTGGGAGTATTCATGGCTTATAATATCCATATAAGTAAATACATGCTTATGAAAACAAAAGAGAGGTGATAGCTTATCCTTATGATTAAAATTATTAAGACCAGACTTACGGACCTATCTAGGTTAGGCTACTATTAGTTGTAGTGAAAATTTAACACCACATAAATTTAAAATTTTTTTATTTGGATGATCAAATGCATCATTAACGAGTAAACATATTATCTCAAAAGATAAACATGTCTTCCTATAATGGATTCGATCATTTAATAAAAGACTCTTAAGGCTAATGAGTCTTTCATGTGCTAGAGTGTTTTTCTCTGAACTACATGGGAAGTAGAACATGATTTATTTAATCTAGGTTCATGGTCCCTTATAAGGGAAAGCCGTTATAGTTAAGTATATCTGAGGAATGAATGGTCTCTTTCTAAGAATAATCTCGACTAAAGAAAATAAACTATTATTTCTATGTATTTCTATTGCGGTTTTTAAAGAAATGATATTTTGGAATTTCAATTGGGAATGATCCAAAGTGGAAAGACATTTTTTTGGAAGTCAATTGGGATTAAGTAGAAAATGCCTGTTGATATTGGGATGCACAGTAGACATTTCAACTATCATACTATTAGGCTTTCAATTTTAGACTTTAATTTATATTTTGAAGCTAACCTTTTCTTAAAAATCTAAGGCTTAGATTTTAGTAGCACAAGACTATAGAAATGCCTAGGGGACTTACCCAGATGCTTTGACAAGTCAAAAGCTCACTAGTATCAATAATTCCTCTCACTTGAGGGAACAAACATATCCCTAACTCTTTTGAACTTATAACCCGCCTGGAGGGTTACTAGCTAACACCACTTAAGCGCATTTTAAATCCATGATGCTAAGTCTCCTGTATGCAAGACTGCTAGGTTGTTGTATTTAGGAAAGAATCTAAGAACCTAGACTCACTCCCTAATCCCTAAGATCATGTAGGGTATGAAATGCACCTAACTAATGCATATATATATATATATATATATATATATATATATATATATATATATATATATATATATATATATATATATATATATATATATATATATATATATATATTAGATTTTATATGTTTTGACTCATGATTCATTTAAGGTCTTGGGTTTATATTTTTATGGATAAATGTCATGTAATTAGAAATTGTTATGGGCCAAATTATTAAATTAAGGCAGTCTTTCCCAAGAAGGCGATCATCCTCACCTGTGAGATGACCCTTATGTGCAATAGGTGAAGTGCCCAATTCAATAGTTTAGAGTAATATGATTACATGATTTGTAAGAGCTAATTATTTCTAGTTAATTTTAGGTTATTCTTAGGGATTTAATTTATATAAAGTTTCAAGTTTTTTCATTTTTGAGTTTGAGTTGATTAGATTTAACTTAGGTAGAAAATTTAGTTTTTCTTAAGAGCCTAATCGTCCACGCTTTCATCATAAGAAACATAACATAGAAAGAAACCAAGAAAAGTAGGTTGATTCTATTACACACCCAAAATAAATCAAGACAATTTTAAATTAAAAAAATGCCAATGTGTCCAGGTAAAGCTGTACACTATGAAAAAAAGAGAGAAAATAGGTATTCGAGCTTTTCCCTTATACAACCTAGCATAGAACTATAGTTTAGATCTATGAGACTTCTTTATAGGATCTTCTTCTTCTTTAGCGACCTCCATTGGGCTTCACAGAAGGCCTTTGTACCCATCTGCTGGTAGGGTCAGCTCCTGCTAATCTTAGATCCCATAGATTCTAACCTAATTCTAAGCTAAAATTTATATTTAAAATTCAAATATAAATCATAAGCTCTACAAAATAGATGTTAAGAAAATACAAACAATACATAATAGTTATATTTTATAAATATATAGGCTTAGCATTAGCTGCTTGCCAAGCCCACCTGTCATATTGGGCTATGCTTAAGGACTTAAGCATACCTGCATGAAAATATCATTTTAATTTATTTATGATAGTAGTCCTTTTAACATAGCCCCCTATAGAAGAAAATGTTAGTTCTAAAAAGAACGTCCTATCATCTAGTCTAATTGATAAATAATCCTAGACATGCAGTCTAAAATAGTACACCACAGATACATGCATCACATAACAACAAAGAGTATCACAGATTGACCTAATTTAAGTCTAAGGATTGTGACCTAATGATTTAATGTGTGGAGAAAATAGGCTTGTGTGGTAAGACTTTGCTAGGCCTTTTTAGTTCAAGTTTCAATTTGAATTTTGAAGTTAGTTTATTTTTACCTTTGGATGGTTTCAATTTCAAATGATGTAATGCTTTATGATTCTTATTTTTTATTTTTATTTATTTTTATGTTAAAGGTAAATTTAGGTTTTCAAGGATGAAGAATAAAATATATTCCATTTTTGGGTGGAACCCATTCTATTCAACATCCTAAATCTTAATAGAATGAAACCTTCATCCTAACATGAAGATTCATCCTAAAGGCCTAATTAAAATTTTTAATTATCTTAATTAACTTCTTGATTCATTTATGATTTTAGTTTGAATTAAGTTTTATAATTTTAATTCTTTTGAAATTTTATTCTTTTTTAATTTCTTTTGATTTTATTATGTGTTTCTTCTTGGTTTAATTTATTTTTAGTTTGATTTATTTGATTTAGTTTAGATTGGTTTAATTTTATGAATGTTTAGTTTGAAATACATTTATGTTTATTGAATTAATGTTCATTTATATTGAATTATGTTAACATAAGAAACTTAGGTTAGTGTTTTAATCCATTCTTAGGTTTTTTTTACTCTATGGATTAAGATTTTCTTAATAAGTTGATTATGAATTTATTAGCCTTAAGGTTTAAGTAAATTTAATATTCATTATTATTTTCATTAAACCTTAAGTATGAAAGTGATCAAGTTCTTTGATTTAGAATGTTGGAGAATTATTCTTAAATGTTTTTATGTTGATGAAGATGTTTTAAGTTATTTTATGAATTTTGTGATTTTGTGAAAATTTTAATTTATTATTTAAATTAACTTAGTGACTTGGAAATTCAATAGTTTCCAATCCAAAGGTCAATTGGGTTTGAAAGTTTTCTGGAAAGTGGGGTTCCATGCCAATTTGATATTTTCAAAGTTTCATTTTAATCAAATGCATGATTAGGGTGTAGTTAAGGTTTTAATTATTTTATTAAATCCTGAATTAAGCTTAATTTAAGAGGAATCACTTATGGGTTTTATTCTTCTTAAATTTCTTTATAAAAGATGCATCCATAGAGGGTTCATTTGGAATTTTTGGAGATTTGGTTGATTTATTATAATTTATTTAAGTCCAAATTAATCATTTGAATTAATTACCAAATTAAGCCATTTTGTGATTTATTAAGTTTCAGTGGGATTCATTAATTTGTTTAAGTTCATTAAGATTTATTATGTTGATTTAAAGTGATTTGATCCATGTTCATGATTTATTTTATTTAATATTAATTTATTTCATTAAAATTGAACTTAGGAGTTTGAAATTTAATATCTTTTGATTTACTTTGCAATAATTCATGAAATTTATCCTAAGGTGTAATTTAACCTCAATTTTAGTTCTCCAAAGTTTCATTTCAATTGGATTAATGGTTTATGATTAATTTAAGTTTGATTAATTTCATTTAATGTCAAATTAATTCAAACTTACCCAAAATTAATTGGAGATTTTGGATTTAATGGATTCTACTAATTGAGATGAATCCATAGAGCCTTTATTTGTTTTTATATATTTATATTTTATTTATTATGATTTTTTAAAGTTTGTGGCATTTTTTTAATAATTTAAAATGAGAAATACCATTTTAAACGGTTATGCTGACGTGGCGCCATTGCCACGTGGCATGGCGCCATTTGGCCACACAGGATCCACACGGATCCCACATCAAAAGTAGGGACCATGTGAGGTTGATCTCGACCGTCCATTCCTGATTTTGTCCATGGTTTCCAATAAGGGTTTAATCAAATCGTGTGGCTAGATCTCAGCTGCCATTCCAAATAGATGGAATGGACAACAAAGAGCGTTCCCCATTCTTCTCCGGTGTGAGACGCATCCCATCCATCAAATTTGATAGATTTTCAATGATTTGATGCAAATTTCAACACAGTTTTGATTGCAAAATGATCAAGGATTGATTTGCAATTGATCTATATAGTTTTATCCTCTTGGGGAATGAATTCTCTTTACAAAGGACCAAAGAATTTTGATAAAAGAATCGGTTGTGAGGCATACCTCATCGACGGTGATCCTCGACAATTGTCGTGATCTGAGCACCTTCGCCTCAATGGGATAAAGCCATGGACATGATTTTGTGCTTGTCTACCCACAAAACACTCTGGAGATCAACTCGTGCATGTTTCCCATTGGGTTTGATCGTTCTCCGGTTCGCCGATAGCGACGAGCCTCGATGAAGATTCGATTGAGGTCGCCTCGACCTCTAGAACATGTTGTAATGTTCAATTTGAGGTGAAATACTCTCCCTCTTATTTTTCCATTAGAGGTCGAGATATTGGCCATCAGCTTTGGCCAAATTCTAGCTTTCCGGTGGTGAGAGGTCAGGGGAATGCTCCATTTCTTCCTCTTTCCACCTTATGAATGTTTTGTGATGAAAAGATAGAGAGGAGAAGGCTCTCTCCTCTCTTTCCATACATGGCTGAGAGTCATGTATGAAGGCTTCTAGTTGGTTAGATTCCAGCCACTGGCGATGGGAGGCTCGACCAGAGTGCGGGTTTTATCCCTCTTGGCCTTGTGAGTGTGTTGGGATAACAAGTTTGGGGGAGGAAGTCATTTCTCCCCTCTTCTTCCTTGGTTGAGAGAGATCTCCATGAGAGATCATCTTGCTTTCTTCTCTCGCTCCTTCATGTGGAAGAAGTCAAGTCCTCCTTTGCTAAAGGGCTGGCTACTTGATTTCAACCCTTGAAATCAACCTCCAAGAGGTGGTCAAAGATGACTTGGGTAAAATCCAAGGGAGCTTGGATGATGGGAGGAGGAAGAATCAGAAAGGCATCTTTACTTGGTGAAACTTCAACTCATCTCCCTTTGACTTCACTTATGGCTTTTAGCATCACCACCACAACCTTTAGGCTAGTGTTTGGCTACCCAAATCAATCCCAATATAAGTTTGAGGTTGAATCCAAATCCATTTGAGTTGGATTGGAGGTTTGAATCTAATTCATGCCATTTAGATTCAAAGTATTTTAAATTTATTTATTTTGATTTAATTCATTTAATTTTAGGTTCAATTATACTTAATTGATAATTTATCAATTTTGATTTAATTAATTCCTTTAAGATTTGAGTTGGCTTAAGATTTCATTTCATTTTAACCCATTTTGGCTTAAATGGGTTAATCTTGATTTCAATTAGATTCAAATGACCCATTTGGCTTAATTGAATTTTGTTTAGACTCCAATAATGTCTAATTATATGTGTGAAATGATTTTGAGTGATTAATTTCATTTGATTTAAATTTTATTTCAATTTAAACCCATATGACCCAAATTGGGCTTAATTGGTTAAGTTTGGGTTCATTTGGGTCAAATGATCAAATTGGTCAAATTGGACCTAATGATAGGTTAAATTATGTTTGATTATCATTTCCAAATCAAATTGAGTTAATTTTAATTTGATTTGGGTTTGAACCTAATAGGACCTATCTAGGTTCATTTAGACTAAGTGGTTTAATTAACCTAAGTAAGGCCTAAATAAATTTAAATTTCTTTAGATTCATGATTAAACGTGTTTATTTTATCATTTGGATTATTTGATAAAATTTTAATGGGTTGACATCTAACTTGGTGGGACCCATTAAAAGGTTGACCATTTTGACCTTGATTTAGTTTTGGATTCATTCATTTGATTTAATTTGAATTTATTTTGATTTATTTGGATTTGCTTTGATTTAATCCAAGTTTGAAATTTGGGATAAGTCTACCTAAACTCATTAGGTTAGATCAAACCAAAAGAGGATGCATTAGGTCATTAGGTATAATGTCCTAAGTGTCTAAATAGGAGGTTCCTATTTACTAATTTTAGAAATGATGTTAACCTTATCCAAAAATGAGGTCAACATTAATTAATGTACTAAGACTTCTTAGCTTTGCTTGGTTAAAGCTCTGTCCTAAGGAGGATACATTTGATATGTAAATTATTTGATCTTAAATAAAATTCATAATGCATGCATAGGCTAGATCATGATATGATAAGTACCAATAGTTGATGATGGAAAGCTTAACTTTATACATCTTTCAAGAATATAAAATGAGACAAGCGTATTTATTTTTATTTCAAAAATTATCAATAGAGGTCCTCAATTTTAATATTTAAAATATAATCCTACTCATTTTTAAGTTACTTAAAATTTATTAAAGTTGATAGAAAATATAAATTTTTATTTTAAGAGCCTAATAGACATAGATAATCCTAGACAAATACATTACAATAAAAAAAGAGTAGCATAATTAAACAATGTGATCAAATAGTTATTGTTGGCTATAAAAGAATAAGGGTGAATAATCCAATGGTTGGGAAACATGCTTATACATACCAATAAAAGGTACAAAAGGATAGTTGAGCTTTACCCATACATACTAGTTTAAACATATTTTAGAAATAAAATATAAATGAACTTTTCCTTTGCTCTTTGGTCCTTCTTCAAGCTCATGTTGTGTGCTTATCCTTTAATATATATGATTTCTTAGTTAGAAAATTTAATTTATATTTTATTTTTACATAATCAAAGTCCAAATAGTGTTCTACTAAAAGAAACTTTTGATAAAAATGGACCCATGATAGCACAACAAAATTCACAGTAGAAATCACATCATAAAATAATTATCATAAAAATATTTAAATTTTGATGCATGACCCCCTATAAACTAAAACTAAAAGTATTGGTCGTATGTTGGATGCCTACAAAAATATCTATAATATTAACAACAAACACAGTATAATCAATTTATGCAAATAATTATAGAAAATTCTAGTCATACTCTTGTAATCTCATCCTGTATAGCTAAAGGATAGCACAAACAAAATGACTTAGCTATAACCTCGTTATGCTAGCGAGTATGAGGTTGTGAACTATCACAATATGTAAGTGTATGTAGGCCAATATATCATAGGGATATCTAATATAACTATGATTTAATAATTTGATCAGCTTAAGGCTATCAGTTTATATATATATATATATAGTATATGAAGTAAGTGATAGGTTTGTGTTGTTCAGGTTTGTGTTGTTCAAATGTGCTAATTAGACATAAGAGGTATTTTCATGGTTAAATAACTTTATTATTAGATGAACATCCATCTAATAAAACTAACTAGTTAACTAAGATTGAAGTCAAATCTAGGCTCTAATGGGACATGTGTAACCTAAAATACTGACTACCATGAATGCACATTAATATGATAGATGGTTATTGACAAGGTCAACTACATAATGGAATATTTGTATTCAAGCATAGCTTGAATGATAAAAGTTCTAAATAAGATGATACTGAGGTCATAATGTTTACAGTCTAAAGGAGAAATGAATAGATTCATTTATTCAATGGAAAGGAGAATATGACGGAGTACAACTGTATCCTCACATCTTTGATGTTGTTTAGTCATAGTAGTTGATTGAACCATGAAATAACTCAGTCATATGTGTGTGACATAGTCGAGGGAGGACTAACTAGTAGTAGTTGGTTAGTTCCAACTAAATTTAATACAAAGGGGTGATCAAATTCATAAAGTAAATATATTAGATTTTTAGGAAGACAATCATACTATGAATGAGTTTAGGTCATAAATGTGCATGATCTATTCATGAGATTTTTCAGTCATATAAACATGATTGAGAGGAAATTAAGGCTGATGATTCAACACATATCTTTTATGTGAGAGGACAACACATTGTCCTTTAACTTAAAGGGTTGGTAAAGTGCTAGAATGTATATTAAGTGAACATTGCTAAGTTTATTGGAGAAGATAATCTATGACATGATGCTAGTTTCTATCAAATTGGTTCAAAAGTCAATCAAGACCTAAGATTTTATGTAAAATAATCCTATGACAGTACCTCTCTAATAGGTTTTCCTACCTCAAGGAGGTGATCATCTTATGTGCACATGATAATGTGAAAGAGATTCATTGATAAAGTTAATCCCATAAAGATAATAAAGTTAAAAATTAAATTTATAAGACTAACAAATATACAATGTAGATGCGTGTATATGATAGATATATAATATAATGCAAATACATGCACAAGGAATATTATGGCATACAAGTATGCTACTATTTTTTTCTCTTGATTACCTAAAATGCTTATGACTAGAAATGATGAAGATTACAATATTTAGAATTAACTCATGTTGAAGAGCAATGTTTATTTTTTGGCCCCACTTGGTTATGGGTCCTAGTTTTAATTACCTATGAAAATGAGTGGCTTTAACTTTACAAATTTTTTTAAAGTTGATTAATGTTTAATTATTTAGGTTTGAAATTTATTTTGAATTTTTAAAGTTCATTTAATTTTATTAAATTTTTAGTTGATTTTACTAATTTTAAAAATTCATGATTATTAACTCTTTATTCATGAAATTGATTTTAAGTTTCATAAAGTCTTGAGCCATATTTATGAATTTTCTTATATTATTCAAATAATTTTAAGAAAATTTTCTATAATAATTAGTCATTTACCTTAATCATTAAAATAATTTTTTAAATAATGAATATAATTAAATTAAGGGTTAATTATATAAATTATTTTTTAATCATTAATTTAGAATGTTGATGTTAACTTTTTTATGAGAATTTGTTCTTAATTCAAATATTTTCTAATTTTTTATAAACTTTGGTGATTTTTATTATTTATTTTAATTCATTATATTACGATTTTTAACGTGAAAATTAATTTTACTATTTAAATTTATTTAGAAAATTATAAAGTTTTAATAAGAAGCATAAGATAAGGATTTAAACAATCACTGAATTTTCATATTTTTTTGAATTTATTTTTATTTTTTTATCAATTTTTATAAAAGCTTAATTACCATTGAAAATTCATAATATGTTCATAATAATATAAAAAATTGTAAAATTTTTTATAGTAGTGTTCGATTAATGTTTTAAGCGATCTGTTAATTTTCATAATTTTCTTTAGTGTTTTTTTAATTGTCTTATTTTTGGATAAGAGTTAATTAGTTTTAAAATTTTATAAAATGTTACTTTATTTAAAAAAAAATTGTATTGACTCCATGAGCTCCAAAAATATAATTATTTGTTTTTGATAATAACAAGCATATGATTGAAAATGTTAATGATTTATTTCAAGTATTTTAGGAAATTTACTAGAATTAGTTTGATAAGTCAGCTCGGGAAGGTGAAATCAGCTTAGACTTGGGTCGTTTATAAATTTTAGCAGGGATTACATAATAAAATAAATAGAGCTCACAAATATGATAAAATTATTTAAAATAAGTTTATCTCATTTATTTTGATTTTTGAATGTTTTTGCCAAATTGATTTTGCATCATTTTTAATTTTCATGAAATTATCTTTTTTGGATAAGTTGATCGGTTGCATTGATTAAAGCATTATTCATTATTCATTATTCATTATATCTAAAACTGAGTTTAGTTTATTTAGTATCACATTAATACTTTCCTATGCTTTATTGAATATTTTATCCATTATTTTAGCATGTGATACGGATTATTTAATTAATTATTCAAATTATTATTTCCTCTCTCCTAATATTCTATTTCTCTCTCATATTAATATTTTAATTTAATTTTTATATTGAATCATGCTTGACCAAGATTTTAATAGTTTCTATCATGATATATTTAATTTAATTTATATGTCTTAATGCATTAATAATTTTCTTATTTGAGACTTTTTAAAATTCAAATAATTTTGAATTTTGAATTATGCAATAAATTATTTAAAAGTTATATTATGTACTTCTAGAATGATTTTGTTGGCCTCATTTATTTTAATTTATTTGAATTGATTTAAATTAATTCAATTCTAGAATAAAATTAGTTTGGATTTATTGTATATATATATATATATATATATATATATATATATATTTAAATATTTACTTTTGGGATTAATCATGGTAAGTCATCATCTCCATTTAATTTAAATTCACATTGTGTTTTAAATTTCAAAATTTTCTTTAATTTTTTCGTCATGTTATAATTTAATTGATCTGCATGAATTGAAGTAATTTATTCCTTAATTAATTAATTAATTATTATTTAATCAATTTAAACGCATTCAATCCTTCCCATCCAGTTGTTGTGCTTGAATTTGATTTACTTCAAATTCAACTAAACGTCCTTTGAATTTCAAACTCAAATTATTGCCTTAATTATTTTCCCTCTCTTTTTCTCATCTTTCAGCTGACTCTTACATTTGATTATTTTCTATTTAATTGGTTGCATTTGTAACGTCACTCTTACTTACAAAAATCTCCGCTACTCCCATTGATTCATGTGTTTATCTCTCCTCTCTTGTTCTCATCTCCGAGCATTCTTAAAGAGGAGACTTCTTCTTCAAGCAATCTTCTAGCTTTGGAAGAGACTAATTCAAGTTTTGTTCATTCATGTTCATACTTTCAAGAGATTTGAGTAATGTTGTTTTAATATGCTTTAATTGATTGTGCTTCTTGATTTTGATGATTGAAAATGAATTGTGTTTTACCTTAGCTAAGATTTTTTAAATTTACTTTCATTTTTCATTAAGTATTTTGAATTTTGCATATTATTATGGTTTTGTGTTTTGATTTCTAAGATCACATCTTCAAGGTTTTTATAGTTATTTCTTTTCAAAGTTTTCATTTTCAAGACTTTGTATTTAACTTTGTGCAAGTGTATTCAATGTCAAATTTTGCTTATGTCCTTTGCTCCAAAATTATTTTTAAATTCATATCAATGCATACTTTAAGCTTAAAAGGAACAAAGAAAGTCTGTGAGCTCTCTTTCATTTGTCTTATTATTGCCTAGTTGAGATTGTGAGCGAAAATATTTCAAAATTTTAGAGTTAGATTTTCATTCTTGTAATTTTCATTTTCTTGTATTTTGAATTTTCTAAGGTTGCACTTGCCCTTGTAGGAGTGTATATGCTTTGTTTAAGGTTGTACTTGCCCAGTATAGAAGAGTATAAGATTTAGAGTTATGCTTTCTTGGTGTAGGATTGTACAGGAGTTCTTTGTAATCTTGTTGATTTAGTGAACTCTTAGCATGGGTTGCTAGGCATGGACATAGGCCAATTATTATACCTCATCTCTATTTTTTTTGCACTTATTATTTTTTATTTTGTTTCTCTTGTTATTAAATTATTATTGTGCTATACTTTTAAAATCAAATCATTTTTCATTACCTCTTCTACAAAGTTTAAAAACTATGTTTTAACTTGAAAAATTTAAAATCATCAAATTCATACCACTCTTGGGTGCCATAGCCTCTTATCAAATTGTATTAGAGTCTTTTTGAGTTGATCATTATTGAACAAGGATTTTTTAAGGCAGTACTTAAATATAGTAGACCACCTTTACTTGATAATATTTTGTATGTTATTGGAAAAATTATATTAATACTTTTCTTCATGGTTAAGATTCTCACATATGGAATATGTTAACACATCAATACTTTGGATTGAGTTGATTCCATTAGGGGAATCAGGAAGATTTACATCTCACTGAGGAGAAGCGGATTGATTTGATTGTTTGATTTGACTCCACTAAGGGAGGTTGGTTGATTTTATTTTATTTATTTGTTTTATTTTTTTGAGATGGACCCTATCAGTTTGCGATGGATCATACTGAGAAGGAGCTTATATTAACCTAGACCTATCTCAGGTTTACTGAACCAAAGGGGTAGTCTACCAGCCACATGATAAGACTATCCAATCAAAGGGGTTGCCTTTCAGTTTGCAGCGATCAATTCAGGGAAGAATGCACGGAGACCCACATCTTCTTCTACAACAGAGCACCGGGCAGACACATTAGCAAGGTAACATGCCGACCCGACCTAGGGCTGACTATCGAGTGAATGTCGCTGGGGGACTGTTGACCTCATTTTTAGAATGAGCTCTCAACCCCTCCATCTTTGACATCAGATTTCTCTTAAACACTAAGAACTTCTTAGTCTTAAGACACTTCTAGTGATTAGGTGAACACCCAACCTAACCCTAGAGACTTAGAAGATTTAGCCATAAGAATAGGTCATACCTTAGGGGTGTTAGAAAAATTTGCCTACCCTATAACTTAAACCAAATCCTCGCTTCCTTCTTTCAAGATAAACTCCGAACTCATATCAACTTCAACTCCAAATCAAACCTTGAATCAATTTATAGATTTTCTCAAATCTTGAATCAATGCCAAATAATTGAAACCCATGATTGAAATCCAAAACCAAATCCAAATTCCAAAAATCTTTGATAAGCCCTTAATCTAACCTAAGCCTTTCTAGTCAAATTCTTGAACTTAGACAAATCAAACTCAAATCAAGCCAAACCCTTGATTTTTCTTCATGATTCCATCAATCCTTCAATCATGAATCCACATATAAACACAAACTTTAATCCTCAATCCAAAACTAAATTCAAAAATCAAACCCAAGTCAAACCCATATTCACCCTTTTGACTTGAAATTATCAAATGAATCAAAACCCATTTGACTCCAAATCACTTGCAAATGGATTTATATTTCAATCACAAGTCCATATGTGAGTTCAATCAAGCTTGAATCAAGCCTTGATCAAGCCAACTAAACCCAATTGGCTCACTTGACCCAAAGTAGCTAATTTGACCTACATGAATCAAAATTCAATTCAATTCAAATCAAGGTGAATTAAGCCAATCCAAATTTCATGTCATGTTTGTTGATAATTATAGGTTAATTAATTATCATGAATTAGGTCAAACCAAGTAAACCTAGCCCATTGACCAAGTCAACCCTTTAACCCATATGAACCCAAACTAGCCAAATTGCAACCTAAACCATATTGATTGCAACCAATGGCTCAAGTTCACTCCAAATTGATTATTGAACTTGACCAAAGCATCAATTAAACCCAATTTGACCAATTGGCCAACTAGCCCAACCTAGCCCAATTGACCTAAAAGGTCAAATCAAGCCAAAATTAAATCAAACCAAAATTAATTGAAACCAAAGCCTACAATATATTTCAAATGATCAACCAAACCCAAACCAAATAATAATTCAAGCCAATTTGGTCAATTGGGTCAAATCAGTCAAGTTAGCCCAAATTGATCTAAAGAATAAATTGGTCAAAATTCAAATTAAATCTAAATTAAATCCAAATTAAATCCAAATTAAACCAAATTAATTGCAACCAATTGAACCAATGCAATAAAAATGATCATTTGAACTTGACCCAACTCTTAGTTTGACCCAAGTTGACCAATTAGTCAACCTAATTCATTTTGACCCGATTTGACCCAAATGGGTCAATTAACCCAAATTAAATCAAATGAACTTCAAATGACATGAAATTTGGTCCAACTTACTTTTGACTAATTTAAAATCTGCTCAAATCAAATTCAATGTCAAATGACCACTTTACCCTTGGGTCAAGGGTATCCAATGAGAAAACACACTTTCCTAAGTGGTCATTTATCTTCCTTGGTCACTTGACACTCATCCATTGGTCCACATAGCCTACCAAAGACATTGATTTTCTGACCTAAGGAGTGGTTGGGGCAGCCATGACTCATGAGGAGGTGAAATCACCTCACCTCTCCCATTGAAACACTTAGCATGTTAAAATACACCTACCATAAAAATTTCAAGTCAAAAGGACCTTTAGATTAAAACATACTGAATTTTAAGTGTCAAATAATTTTTTTAATAAAATAAATTAACAGAATTCATAAAAGTTACTTAAATCAACTGAAACTTTCTAAATGCATAACTAATTGTAGCAAAATCCAAAAAAATACAAACTCAGGTTCATTTTAATGATACAGAGGAAAATCCAATAAATTTATTTCTAATTGAATTTGAGCAGTAGATTTTTCTTAATTAGGGTTTATTTGAAAACTTAATAGCCTTAATTACTCCCTAATGACTTCATTAATTGATTCCAAACTTCTCAGGCATGTTTAGTGGGATGACTTCTGCCTCCCCTAATTTTCTTGGAATTTATTAATGAGTTAATCAAAAAAATTAATTAATGAACCCTTAATTACTCTCTTAATATAATTAAGCTTATCTAAGCATGTGAACAATGGTTTAATTCCTTGATTAAGTTAATTAAACTTCTCTTAAGTGATTAGGAGATTTATGGAATGATTTTGGGATATTATCCTTAAGTTATTCCTTAAACCCCTTTTCTTCTTTAATCCAAATTTAATTTAGGGCTAATCCACTAATAACCTACTTAATTAACTTGATTTTCAAAACATTCCAAAACTTAATCACCTAATCTATTTCTTCTTGGATAGATGCTTAGGTATTCAATAACCTAAGTAGCTTAAAGAAATCGTACCAAACCCACATATGTGGGAAGGGTTATGAAAGTACTTAAATTAAACCCTTTAGCTTAATTAATCATTAATCATGAGCCAATTGCATTAGGTACCTTTCTTTCTTAGGATGCATTGCTGATTTAAATTCCTTGTGGTTTAATGTCATAAATTGGCCAATAATTATTTGATTAAATATACTAAGGTGGTGTAGGTAAGGAGTAATTAATGACCTTAATGTACACCTTAACCTAACCAAAGCATAAAATTGATCTAGTCACCTAAAAATTAAACTAAAATAATACACACATGTGGGGATGGGTTAGGACCAACAAACCTTATCACTTTTTCCTAAACTAAATCAAACTCAAAACAAAATAAAATTTTCTTAAACCAACTTTGATTCACTTTAAATAATCTTATTTCATAAGATTATCTTTAGGAATTAATTAGGGTTAGTGAAGTTACATGCTTATATCACTTTATTTCTTTCCTAGCATGCTAAATATGTATGTCATATGAAAATCATGCATTCATGTCTTTTAAAAATAAAATTAAAATGAAAAGTTTCCTTTATGTCAAATTGCATATTTTGGCTAAAGTAAGATATGAATGGCTATTATCATTACTAAATCCAAAACTATTTTCAAAACTTATAAACCAAACATTACAAATGGAAAGTATGCTATTTATAATTACTTATGAGCTTGCATGTGAATAGTATAAAGTTTTATGTGACTTTTTCTTCTCTTTCTTAACATAGGTTTGTGTAGGATTTGCAAAGTATATAGTCCATTTGAAAAGGACATAACACTTGTTTGAAATTTATTCCTATACACTCCTATGTAGTGACTCAAGAAGGAATTCCACATCACACATATAAATTAAACAACCAAAATCAAATAAACAAATTTAAACTTTTGCATGATTCTCTTTCCATGCATTTCTTTTTGGTACATGCACATGTATTTAAGAAAAATGGTATATTAGTCTGGACAACCTCAGGGTTACGAGGCTTTAAGTAGCCCTAAGTAAGTTTTGTACCTTACCCCCTGGTGCTAACAATGATGTTGTACTCACTTATGTCTTTTATACTTGTAAATATGCATATGAAAACTGGATAAAAGAGTCACTCTCTTCTATTAACAAACAAACATAAACTTTTTGCATGATTCTCTTTCCATGCATTTCTTTTTGTACATGCACATGTATTTAAGAAAAGTGGTATATTAGTATGGACAACCCAGGTTGTGAGGGTTTAGTAAGTAGGTCTCGTACCTTACATACAGTGCTAATAATGCTTGTACTCATTATGTCTTTTATACTTATAAATGTGCATATGAAAACTGGATAAAAGAGTCACTCTCTTCTACTTAACAAATAAACATAAAATTTTTGCACGATTCTCTTTCCATGCATTTCTTTTTGTACATGCACATGTATTTAAGAAAAGTGGTATATTAGTCTGGACAACCTAGGGGTTGTGAGGCTTTAAGTAGCAATAAGTAGGTCTTGTACCTTACATCCCAGGTTCTAACAATGATGCTGTACTCACTTATATCTTTTATACTTGTAAATGTGAATATAAAAAATGGATAAAAGAATCACTCTCTTTTACTTAACAAAATCATGCATACATGAAACATTTCAAATTTTCTTAAGCAACCTCTCTTAGCATTCATCATTAAGATGTGTTAAATACTTGCATCGCATATATAGATATGCTTAGGATTCATTCATGTGCATGATACACATGTGGGAAAGAAATGAAATATTATGTGTTTTGTGATAGTAATTCACTTTACTTAATCCTAAAATGCCTTTCTTTTTGAATATGTTTATTTAGGAAAAATATAAATTTAGGATTAATTAAAACACATAAGAAAACATTCACTAAACAAAAATCAATAATGAATATACCTTAGAAATCACTTAGGGTAGGGATGAAAGAGAAGTTCTCTTCTCCTTTCTTCTCTTTACAACACTTAGTAATTAAGTAGGTTCATTCAAACCAAATCAAATCATCAAATAAAATTAACCCAAATCAACTAAACAACTTAAATTGAAACCATCCTATAAGTTGAACATTTTCATACTTAGAAAATTTCAGCCTTAAAGCCTAGCTAGGCACACTACACAAACCTTTTCAAACACACACATTAGCTTAAGTCACCACTTCTAGTCCTATGTTAGGGTGGTGCATGGTTTGATGTTTTCTTTTACTTTATAATGTGATGTTTTAGTCAGGATGTTAGGGTGCATGTGTATAAAATGAATGGTAGGATGATTTAGTCTAATCATTATCTTCTGCAAGGGATTGTGCTTAAGGGGCATTGTAATAAAAATATAATTGCTTTTGCTGTGCAGGTGGCTTATACCCCTAAGCATAATCTAAAATAGACCAGGTGGACTTGGTTGCCCATGTGCGGGGTGCTAAGTCCAATTTGTTTATATACATGCTTGTGAATGTGTGGTTTGTTTAGCTAATATCTATTTTATAGGTTTTAGTTAGATTTAATTTTCCCTTTTCATGTAATCTTGCAATTAGAATTTTAGAATGATTATTATGGGAGATTAGGATGAATATTGGTTATAAGACTATGTCTTATGTAACATGTGAAGTCTTTGGAGCGTCCACATTCCAACCGTCCAAAAGATGGAACCATAGAAGAAAGAAGAAAGAAGAAAAGAAGAAAAAAAAGAAAGAAGAAAGAATAATGAAGAATGAAGACCCCAATAACATGAATTTTCTTTCTTGATTGTAATTAATTCATTTTGTAATCCAGGTTGTATAAGGGCAGAGCTCGGCTACCCAATTTATTTTCAAGTTTGTGTGGTGGTGCCTGACCACACTTGGCATTTTATTCTTTTATCCTAGCTTTATAAAATATTTGATGTTTTGTTTAGCTTATTCATTAAGATGTCATGTTTTTCTAATTTCTTTATTGCTTTGATGTATAGCTTGGATGACGATTAGGCTCTTAGAAAAACATAAATCTTCTACCAAATTAAACAACTCAAAATTAAAAATAAACAACTCATAACCTCACCTAAAGCCTAAGTTAAAATCAAGACAAAAGAATTAACAACCCCTTAGCTGGATGAGTATTATTTTTCTCACATCATGCATTAAAACATATTTCCTCACTCTTGATTTGGAGGGCTTCCACCCATGCCAGAAAACTTGGCTTGTCTTTTGAGAGCCATGGTGGAAACACACTTCCCATCTTACTGATTTTGGCTCATAATCTCATTTCTCATACATTAGGCATATGAATCCTATAGCTTGAGTCAAATGATTATCCAAAAGTCAAAACACAATATAATACAATTTACATTAGAATTAGGTCATTCTTCATGCCCTTACATGATCTAGTCTCTTAGGGACTGAGTTTAAAGACTTAGTCTCTTTCTAACTAAATAATAGCATAGCTATCTTACATAAAGCATATGACTTGCCTACATAAATTTAAAATAATAGGAGTTAGTTGGCGGCCACCCCCAGGCTGTTGTAAGTCCAACAGTTGGGTGGTTTATCCTCTCTTGTGGAGGTAAACCATATACCCATTTTCACCTTAGATTTAGGTTGTTCTTTTTTTCCAAAGCTCCGGGTTGCTTCTCCTCTTCGTGGGCTACAAGTATAAATCCTCACCTCTAAAGCATTCTTATGATCTTGTGCTATAGAATTATAAGTTCTAGAATTCTAATGAAAATTCAACTCAAACAAGTAATTCACTTCAATTTCAAATGTAAAGCCCAATCATAGGATAGTTTGAGATGCTTGCTTTAGCGTCTCTATCTTCCTTTGGCTCTGAAAAGAACCCCCTCCTCTTTGATCAATCCCATTTGATCTTCCAAAAATAAACCAATTGATTGATAGTCATATCCTTGAAATCTTTGAAGACAATGATCATTTATCTTAATCGAGAGTAATCTTAAGGAATATGTAATTAACTATGGGGGCTAGCCTCCATTGGAAACTTAATAAACCTAGTTTAAAATAAACCCTGCTTTACTTTTTCATGTAAAGTAGGGGAAGAATCTTTGGTACATACGAATACCTATAGTCCTTAGGAGTCCTTATTCAGGTGATTAGGTCCATTATAGGGTGGTGACTTCTATCTTTGAGATAGTACCTCTCCTCAATGTATCATCTAATAAGAATATCGATCTATGTGTCCAATATATTCTTTTTTCATTTATCCTCTTCAAAAGGATAGATGAAGGCAGGAATATTTCACCACATATTTTTCTGGTGACTCCGATGGGGATGTTTCCTCTCTCAATCTTTGGCAAGTGATCGTTGTCTTCAAGTATCGATAGTGGGTTTGTATTTTATATGAATCCAAGACTATCCTTCTTTCCATTGGCACTTAGCTTATTTCATTCTTAAGCTAAGCTAGCCAACATCTTTAGGTTTTAGGAACTCATTCCACATAGGACTTAAAACTCCTATTGGGTTCCCCAATAGCTGGAAATAAAAATTTAATAGAAAGAAATAACTAAAGACGTCCTCCTTTCCATTTTTATGGTGAGGAAAGGTTCATTCCAAAATATAAAGAAAAATAAATCTTCTATGAAAAAGTAACAATTTCCAAAAAGCACTTTTTTAAAGCGCACAAATTTTTTTTAAAAGTCACCCTCATTTAACAATCTTCAAGATTGTTATATAATTTTCAAAAATAAAAACCAACAATCATTTTCTTTCAAAAAGCACAAATGAACACTTTCATTCAATATACACAAATTTATTGAATGAAGGTTTTCATTTTTTAATCAAAATCAAAAATGAAAATTTCAAAAGCACCAAATGAATATCTTCATTCAACTTCTTAAATGAAGGTTTCATTTTCAATAAAATCAACAATCATTTTTGAAATCAACAATTAATTTTTAAAAGCACCAAATGAATATCTTCATTCAACTTCTTGAATGAAGGTTTCATTTTCAATAAAATCAACAATCATTTTCGAAATCAACAATTATTTTTCAAAAATGAATATCTTCATTCAACTCTTTGAATGGAGGTTTCATTTTCAATAAAAACAAAAGCAACAATCATTTTGAAAATCAACAATCATTTTCAAAATTAACAATCATTTTCAAAATGAACAATCATGATTTTCAAAAACTACAAATGAACATCGTCCTCAATTCATTTGAATGAAGGTTTCATTTCCCAAAATAAAAAATCAACAATCAATAACTATCTTTTCAAAAATTCAAATAACATTTAGATCCTTCATTTATCATACTCAAATTTGCTAAGTAAAGGTCCACCTTTTCAAAAATTAAAAATTCAAAACAACATTTGATCCTTCATTTGGCATACCCAAATTTGCTAAATGAGGATCCTATTTTCAAAACCAAACATGAATGAAACACCACTTGGATTTCCTATTTAGCATACCTAAATTTGCTAAGTAGGAATCCTCTTTTCGAAAACAAGAATGAAACACATTTAGGAACTTCATTTTAACATACCACATTTGCTAAAGTGAAGTCTCTATTTTCAAAATAAAAATTTGAAACACATTTTTGGAATTTCAATTAGCATACTTAAATTTGCTAAGTGAAATTCCCATTTCACAAAAAAATTTAAAACACATTTGGGAACTTCATTTTAACATACCACATTTGCTAAAGTGAAGTCTCCATGTTCAAAACAAAAATTTGAAACACATTTTGGAATTTCATTTAGTATACTCAAATTTGCTAAGCGAAATCTCCATTTCACAAAATTTTCAAAATATAATTGGAACTTCATTTTTAGCATACCATATTTGCTAAAGTGAAGTCTCCATTTTCAAAACAAAATCCAAAATAAAAATAAACACATTTAGGTTTCCTTAGCATACCTAAATTTGCTAAGGATCCTCTTTTTCAAGATAAAATCAAAAATAAAAGAAACACATTGGATTTCCTTAGCATACCTAAATTTGAAAAGAATCTTATTTTCAAAATTCTTCAAAAAAAAAAAAACACACTTGGATTCTTCATGTAGCATAGCTAAATTTGCTAAATGAGAATTCCATTTTCAAATAAAAAAATTCACAAAATAAATAAAACAAAGCAAAATAAAAAGAAATTGTTTTCAAACACACCACTTAGCATACCTAAATTTGCTAAGTGAATTTCAAAAATCAAAATCCTCAAAATCAAAATCAAATTGACCCTTTACTTTAACATACTCAAATTTGTTAAATGAAGGGTCCTCAAAATCAAAATCTAAAATAAAACATGAACCAATGGAAGCATCTCTCTAAAAATACTAGAACCCATTTTCAACATACTCAAATTTGTTGGAAATAGAGTCTACATTCTAAAATCCCCTCTTCAATCAATGTCAAAATCTCTTCTACATCTATTTGAACCCAACTTAACACTTTCAAAGATTTTGAGTATGGGTTCAACTTCTAAAATCAAATTCAAAATAAACAGAAATCTGATTCAAGTTTATTATCAAAATTGCAGACTCTCGTTCAACGATAATTTTTAGTTTCAATGCAGTTTTAGTTTTCAGTTGACAAGAATGGCAGCACCCAAGTATTTGTTTACATTTCCCCAAGGGATGGACTTGGCCCTGGACCAGGCTAGCCTTCCCCTTTCTGACTATGCCCACCTCATTCAATTTGGATGAGTTTTTGAGGGGGCAAGGATTACTTGTGAGAGAACTCCCCTCACCACTATTAGTAGGACCACAGTGGACGGGTAGAAGCTGGTCATTCATATTGACTTGCCCTCAGACTCTGATGTCCCCTCACTGAAGAGGAAGGTAGTGACAATTTCTACAGCAGTAGTAACATCAGTACCAGTGTCTGTGACAGCGCCAGTGCGCCTAGTTGTTTCCCGTGCTGCCCTAGTGAGGGTTAGCACCAACTCATTATCACCCTCAAAGGTAAGGCTCCCCTAATCCCAGGGATTGTCTCCCCAGCTTTTGATGTTGGGTCTATCTCTTACTCCACCCACCCCGCTAAGACTCAGAGGAGGAAAAAAAATTGCATGATAAGTGGTACCACACACACATCGCCATGGAGATGGAAGCGACCCTGGTCCATGATGTAAGGAGTAGGAGGTCATATGCTTGCCTTCATTCAGTTCTACACCAGGTTGGCGGAGCCTAAGGATGATCTAAGTCCAGGGCTTAATTTGAATTGAGATCTATTATCCCCCATAGCATGGGGAAGAATCTTCACTAGGAAAGGGCCAGGGAGGCCCACACTTCAGTTCACATCACTAGCCGGGAGAGGCAGAGGTTTAGTCAATAGGCAGCGACCTCTGTACTCATTAATTTTTTCAGATCGGCGTGCTACCCGCATCAATCATAGAGATAATATTCTACTCATAATAATGACTCATCACAAGAGGAGGGCTCCTATTCTGGGAGAGTCGGTGGTGTCTCCTCCCCATCGCTCTACCCCCCGTCTGTCATCTCATATCCATGTTTCAGCATCTCCAATTATGCCAAAAGCCATGAAGGCCACATATGGGGAGAAGAGGACCCCATTGGTGATCCGGCTATGGCTAAGGGATCCCCATCTACACCACCTACTGTGACGAGGCTGAGCTCTCCTACTCGACCTTCTGCCATAATTGTGGTGCAAAAGGAATGGCGACCCTGAAGCATAGTGGTCGTCCCTTCACCAACACCACCAATACAGTAGGACATAGAGATGATTACAGTTTTTGAGGGAGAGGGTGACAGCTCAGCCACACCCATGATAATAAATCCTCTTAGGAGTGTCACCCCATGCATACATAGTGACAGCCAGGGTTATAACTCTTCCAGCGAGTACAGTCCTCATAGGGTTAACTCTCCAATAGTAGGGGAGGTTCGGTGCCTCTCAGTACATGACAATGATCACACCAGTTAGCCAAAAACATTTGTGCCTATTCAGATTGATCATTCTTTGGATCAGATTGTAGCTAATTATCTCATGGAAAAGAAGGAGATATTAGGGTATGATTGGTCTGATGAGAAGAAAATCAGCTTCAATCCCAATGAAGACAATTTGTTGGGAGACTCAGCAACTGCATGGTAGACACCAGGGGTTCCCTTCTTCATGAGCAGTAGACATTGGAAGTGATGTGGCTGAGTAGGAAGACATATTATACTCAGACCAACACCTCCTACAACAAATAAAACATAAAGATGAATAGATTGATAGGATGGAAAAGAGGCTTGAAGATTTGCTAGCGGTACTTTTGGCACTTCAGAATTAAGCCCCAGCAGTTCATCTTACTATAGCAAAAATCGGTGCACCTAAGTTGTTGCATGTCTTGGATCAAGCCAAGACTACACCACCAGTAGAGCATGGCAGCACTAGCTTATGTAAGAAGGTAGTGGATAGTACCTCCATATAGGAAAAGGACATCAATAACATGGTTAAACATCAGGTGAGGGAAGCATTGGCTCAAGCCCGAGGAAGATCATTAATTCTAAAGGGTAGACCCTACCCAGAGGAATTTTATGTCATCCAATATCCTAAGGGTTTTGTGCCTCCTTCTTTCAAAAGCTTTGAAAGAAGTAGGAACCCAAGGTAGCACATAGCGCATTTCAGGGCCAGTTGTTGCAATGCTGGTGGTAGTGTGCTTTACTTTGTCTTTTTTATTAGTGTCTTAGTGAGTATTGCCTTTGATTGGTATGCTGAACTTTCCAATAGTTCAGTGAAGATTTTTGCTAAGTTAGAGTAACTCTTCATCAAGAGGTTTGTTGGAGCTTAGCAAAGGGTGACTATGGGCGACCTCATTGTAGCACAACAACACCCAAGTGAGTCTTTCATTGACTATATTCTCAGATGATGTAATTTGAGAATGAAATGCGAACCGAAACTATCTGAATGGCATGCCATCAAAATTCTACTAAAGAATATTCATGGCCTGGTCACCTTCATGCTCAAAGGTTTTACCATCAAGATATTTGAGAAGCTAATCAACAAGGGAGCTAGTCTACAAGGAGAGGCCAAATAGTTGCCTTTTCAAGATCAATCATTAAAGCAAAAGTCACATAAGGTATATGAGAAGAAACTAGGAGCATTGACAATGGTAGTTAAGGGGCAACAACCAGACAGAGAGCAGTAAGAGAGATCTCAAGCTCCACAGTAGCCACTTCCACCTCCTCTACCACCACCGATACCTTCGTACCGGCCACCACAATAGCCTCCATGGCCTTCATCACCTCCTTTTTAGCCATATTCACATGGCGGTACATACCAAGTAGTATCATCTACTCTTATGGATAAATTAAATAAACTATATTCATTTAAGAGGGAAAATATTTAAGAATATCTTAAAGAAACTTGACTTTTATACCCAGGAGCCTAGGGGAAGTGGGCGAGCAATGATCCTAACTTACTGCTAGGTCATGTTTTGGAGGATTGCTTTACATTCAAGGACTGGCTTGAACAAAGCTTCAAGACCGGTGCTATAGTTATCCTGAAGGAATACCTTATGGAACAACCATTCAGGTCCATTCGGACAATCCTTGGGGATGACTGCGATCCTTCCAAAACCAAAGAAGGTTTGGATATCTCTTTATATCGTACCTCTAAGAAGATTATTTAGAAAATCAAGAAACTTTCCTTGTAGGTGCCTGAGCTAGCTCAAATCTCCAACATCAAGGAAGGTTTGCAAGTTGTTAGTGCCAACTCTAGGAAGGTGGGAGTTCAACGAGCCCATAGCCCAATAGCCATGTGCAACCAACCGACCTCAATTGCATTTCTACATACGAGCACCTTCTACTTCAACTAGCTCTTCTTCTATTAGTAGAACTCTTTTATTGGCGGATAAGGGCATCAAATCACTTACCCCACTTACTTTACTTGATTTTTACTTTGTACCTCCTATCAAATCCAAGAAATTGAAGAATAAAGCTAGCTTGAATTATATCTGTGTCACTTCTGATGGGTTGTCTTCTTTTTTTCTTTCTTCTTTTCTTCTTCATTCCTTCTTCTTTTGGTTCCTTCTTCTGGATGGTTGGAATGTGGATGCTCCAAAGGCTTCACATGGTACATAAGATGTAATCTTATGACCAATGTTCATCTTAATCCCCAATAACAATCATTCTAACATCTTAATTACAAAATTACATGAAAAAGGGAAATGTAAATCTAACTAAAACCTACAAAATAAAGATTAGCTAAACAAACCACATAATCTCAAGCATGTATATGCATAAATTGGACTTAGCACCCCACACATGGGTAACCAAGTCCACCTATTTATTGGATTATGCTTAGGGGTATAAGCAACCTGCACAGCAAGAGCAATTATATATTTTTATTACAATGCTGCTTAAGCACAATCTCCTGCAGAAGACAATGATTAGACTATGATTGTCCTACCATTCAGTCCACACACATACACCCTAACATCCAGGATAAAACATTGCATCACAAAATAAAAATAAATATCAAACCATGCGCCGCCCTAACATAGGACTAGAAGTGGTGACTTAGGTTAATGTGTATGCCATTTAAGGTTTGTGTGGTATGTCTAGTTAGGCTTTAAGGTTTATATTTTCTAAGTATGGAAATGTTCAACTTAGAGGGTGGTACCAATTAAGTTGTTTAGTTGGTTTGGTTAAGTTTTATTTAATGATTTAATTTGGTTTCAATGAACCTATTCAATTACTAAAGGTTGTAGAGAGAGGGAAAAGAGATGAGAACTTCTCTTTCCTCTCAACCTTAAGTGATTTCTAAGGTAGATTCATTAATATTTTTTTCTTAGTGAATATTTCATTATGTGTTTTAATTAATCCTATGTTTAGATTTTCCCTAAACAAACCTATTCAAAAAGAAATGCATTTTAAGGGTAAGTAAAGTGAATTATTATTACAAAACACACAATATTTTATTTCTTTCCCACATGTGCATCATGCACATGAATGAATCCTAAGCATATCTATACGTGCAATGCAAGTATTTAGCACACCTTAATGATGAATGCTAAGAGAGGTTTCTTAAGGAAATTTGGAATGTTTCATGTATGCATGATTTTATTAAGTAGAAGAGAGTGATTCTTTTATCCATTTTTCATATGCACATTTACAAGTATAAAAGACATAAGTGAGTACAATGCCATTTTTAGCACCAGGCGTGTAAGGTACAAGACCTACATAGGGCTACTTAAAGCATCGCAAGCCCTGGGTTGTCCAGACTAATATATCACTTTTCTTAAATACATGTGCATGTATAAAAAGAAATGTATGGAAAAAGAATCATGCAAAAAATTTATGTTTGTTTGGTTGATTTTGGTTGTTTATTTGATATATATGTGATGTGGAGTTCCTTCTCAAGTCATGACATAGGAGTGTATATGAATGGATCTAAGCAAGTGTTATGTCCTTTTCAAATGGACTATACACTTTGCAAACTCTATACAAACCTATGTTAAGAAAGAGAAGGAAACCACATAACACATTTTATGTTATTCACATGCAAGTTTATAATTACTTATAAATATCACACTTTTCATTTATAATGTTTGATTTACAAGTTTTGAAAATAATTTTGGGTTTAGTAGTGATAATAGTCATTCATATTCTTACTTTAGCCAAAAATATGCAATTTGACATAAAGGAAACATTTCATTTTTAATTTATTTTTCAAAAGGTATGAATGCATGATTTTCATATGACATACACATTTAGCATGCTAGGAAAGAAATAAAGTGATGAAATCATATAAGTTTATTAACCCTAATTAATTCCTAAAGGCAATCTTATGGAATAAGATTATTTAAAGTGAATCGAAGTTGGTTTAAGGAGATTTGATTTTGTTTTGAGTTTGATTTGAATTTAGAAAATGTGAGAAGATTTGCTGGTCCTAACCCACTCCCACATATGTGAATTATTTTAGTTTAATTTTTAGATGATTAGATTAATTTCATGCTTTGGTTAGGTTAAGGTGTAGATTATGTTCATTAATTACCCTTTACCTACACCACTTTAACATATTTAACAAAATAATTATGAGCCAATGTATGACATAAAACCATAAGAAATTTAAATTAGTAATGCACCTAAGAAAGAAAGGGGCCTAATATATTTGGCTCATAATTTATGATTAATTAAGCTAAAGGGTTTAATTTAAGTACTTTCATAATCTTTCCCACACATATGGGTTAGGTATGATTTCTTTAAGTTTACTTAGGTTATTGAGTATCTACCCAAGAAGGATTGATTAAAGGAATTTGATTTGATTAATTAAGTATATTATTGGATTAACCCTTAGATTTGGATTAAGGAAGAAAGGGGTTTAGGAATAACTTCAAGAAAGTATCCTAAAATCATTCCATAAACATCCTAATTACTTAAATAATATTTGATTATCTTAATCAAGGAATTAAACCACTGTTCACATGCTTAATTAACCTTAATTATATTAAGAGAGTGATTAGGGGTTCATTAATTAATTTTCCTAATTAACTCATTAATAAATTTCAAGAAAATTAGGAGAGGCAGAAGTCATCCCACAAAACATGCCTGAGAAGTTTGGAATTAATTATTGAAGTCATTAGGGAGTAATTAGGGTTAGTAAGTTTTCAAATAAACCCTATTTAAAGAAAATCTACTACTAAAATTCAATTAGAAATAATTTTATTGGATTATCCTCTAAATTATCTTTAGGATGAACCTGAGTTTATATTTTTCAAAGTTTCTACAATTAGTTATAAATTTAGGAAGTTTTAGTTGATTTAAGTGATTTTTATGAAGTATGTTATTTTATTTTATTAAAATAAATCATTTGAAACTCAAAATTCAATATCTTCTAATCCAAATTTTTGACTTGAAAGTTTTATGATAGGTTTATTTTAATTTCAATTTTAATCTCTGAAAATTTCAACTTAATCTCACATGTATTTTTGGTTTAATTAATAAAATTTGATTTTTAATAAAACTCAAATTAAGCTCAAAATGTTCAATAAAATTTGGAGATTTTTATTTTTTTGATTCCTCTTGGAAAGACGAATCCAACTAGCCCTTGTTTGTAATTTTTGGTTAAGTATTTTATTTTCTATAAATTTTTAAAATTTTACGTGATTTAAGTAATTTTTAAAATCAGAAAAAACCCAATTTTCCTATTTAACACAGTCAAGACCACACGTGGCGCAGATGTGGAAATACAGTACCACGTGATACCGCGCGGTGCCGCGTGGCACGCGCGCCCCACGCTGCACCACGTGCCAATCTGCGTTTGAGCCGGAAGCCACATCAATGCTCATTACCGTGATGTGCGGTTTGATCCGGACCATCTGATCGCAGATCGGATGGTCCATATCAGATCATGTGATCCAAAAGCCAGGATCGCATGATCGACACATGATCTGAGCCAACTGATCACGTGAACCATAGGATCGGATGATCCAGAATGGATCCGATGATCTAAAGGCCTGGATCGCATGATCAATGCATGATCTGAGCCATCCGATTCCATGAACCACAGGATCAGACGGCTGCTTGTGTCTGGCTGGCATGAATAATAAAACTGAGAGATTAAGGAGAAAAAAATTAGAAATTCTAAGTAAAAATTTGTCCAAATGGACTCGTTTTCACATCGATTAACGCTTAAAAACTTCTATTTTCTAATTGGGATGATATAAAATATAAATGCTAGGGTAAATTCCTAAAAAAATTGTGCAAAAAAAAAATTTTTACAAGTGAAGGATCCTAAGGCTGGCTATAGTTTTTGAAAGTTAACTTTTAGGTCAAGTTGGGTTCATGGTCAATTTTAGTTTGATTTGATTTTGGCTTGATTTGACCTTTTAGGTCAAGTTGGGTTCATGGTCAATTGGGTTAGTTGGGTTAATTAGGTTTAGTTGAGGCTTCAGTCAAGTTAAATAATCAATTTGGAGTGAACTTGAGCTATTGGTTGCAATCAATTTAGTTTATGTTATAATTTGGTAAGTTTGGGTTCATATGGGTTAAAGGGTTGACTTCGTCAACGGGCTAGGTTGACTTGGTTTGACCCAATTCATGATAATTGATTAACCTATAATGATCAAAAAACACAATATGAAGTTTGGATTGCCTTAATTCACTTTGATTTGAATTGAATTGGATTTTAATTCATGTAGGTCAAATTGACAACTTTGGGTCAAGTGAGCCAATTGGGTTTAGTTGGCTTGATTTTGAGTTGGGTTTGATTTAGTTGAGTTTATATATGGATTTGAGATTGACATATAAAATCAATTACAATTCGTTTAGATTCAAATGAGTTTTGGCTCATTTGAGAATTTTATGTCAAAAGGGCTAACTTGGATTTGGTTTAAGTTAGCTTGGATTTGGTTTGATAATGGAAGTTTGTGTTTATATTTTGTTTGTGATTGTAGGATTGATTGTTAGAAGAAAAAATTCAAAGGTTTTGATTGATTTGAGTTTGATTTGGCTAAGTTCAAGAATTTGATTTGAAGAAGCATAGGTTGGATTTTGGTTGGATTTAGGTTTGAGTTTTGAAATTAGTTTTAGTTATTTGAATTTATATTTCATTTATATTTGCGAATATAAATGGGTTATGAGAAAATCTTTTGAATTTGAAGTGTCTTGGATTTGATTTGAGCTAGATCCATAAGATTTAATCAAAGTGACTTAGGAAAGATTTTGGATTTAGAATTGATCATGGATTTCAATCATTTGGAATTGATTTATGATTTAGATTTTTGGGATTGCTTTGATAGTTTGAGAAAACCAATTGGGTTGGAATTGATTTAAGATTTGATTTGGAATTGATTTGAATGATTTGAGAAAAATCACTTAAGTTAGAAATTGATTTGAATTTTGAAGTTGATTTGGATTTGAAGTTGGTTTAAATTTAGAGATTAACTTGAAGGAAATAAATAAGGGTTTGGCTCAACCTATAGGGTAGGCAAGTTTTCTTAATACCTTGAAGGCATAACCTATTCTTATAGCTAACTCTTCTAAGTCTCTAGAGTTAGGATAAGTGTTCACCTAATTACTAGAAGTGGCTTAAGACTAAGGAACTCTTAATGTCTAAGAGGATTCCTATGTCTAAGAGGGAGAAATTGAAAGCTCACTCCAAAAGTGAGGTCAACACTAATCATTATCAGCACAATCAGTTCTAGAAACTAGATCTTCAAAATTATTCAAGTATTTAGTTATAAGATGATTACATTATCTCAAAGTTAATAATTGACTATCATAATGCCTAGGATAGTATTTTTTATCTTAACATTTCTTTCATTTCTATCCAAGTGAGGTTTGTCCTTCCTAATCTTTGCTATTTAGCTAAAGTATTTTTCCAATAAAATTTAGCATGTCCTATCAATTTCATTTTAGCAAAAGTAACCCTTTGATAATCATTCATTTTATACCAATCAAATAACTCGTCCATTTAAACTAACCAATCAAGAAATTTATTAAGATCATGTATACCATCATAAGTTGGGGCTTCTACTTTAAAGTGATAAAAACAATATATGAAAAGGGATATGAAAAAAAATTACATTGTCTCAAAGTTGGGGCTTCTACTTTAGCATGTCCAAGAGATTTTTTTTAAAGAAAAAAAAAGATATATGAAAAAGGATAAAAATTATAATATAATCGTGAAATCAAAGTGAAATTTTAGGTTAAGAGAACTTCCAGATGAGGAGAGGGGTACAAGACCACTTAAATCCAAGCTCTCCTTAAACAGTTTAGGTCTTTTTGACAAAGTTCTATTTAGCTTCCAAAATCACTAAGTTTAACATAGTTATATTATTATGCATGCACTTTTTTTAATGAAATGAAAAAATGCTCAAATTTATCAAGCCTCTTTTATTTTTTGAAAGAAAGCAAGCTATCATAAGTTAATTAGAGAAACTTCTAAAATTAGCCATAAACAACAACAAAGATAATAAAGCAAGAAATTAGATTTTGATTTGCACTAATGGCTAGGTTATTTTTAGGGTGAAAAGCACTATTTCACTAAGGTGTTCTCTTAATTTTTTTTAATGTGTGTGTGTGTGTCTGGGAGTGGAAGTTTACACAATCGAGAAATGATTAAATTATATAATAGAGCTTACTAATTGGAATTTTATGTTCTCTCTATAAACTTACAAGCAATATATATCTTTCCAAGCTACTCATATGTATTTAAATTATCATATAAAAATAAAATTAATTAACCTCAGAAGTCTAATAAAAACTCACATGTTTAAAGACAAGTCCATGACTTGAGATGCTCCCTTTGATGAAGCAAACTTTTGACTGAATTTACTCCTTCAATGCTTCGCTCTGATATAAAAATTTGATGGAGGTGGGTGTTCTTTTTTTGATGAGATTGAGAAAACTTGGGTATTTGAGGAGAGGAAAGAAGATATGTTGGATAACTAGCACTCCCACCAAGGATTGCCAAGATTTTGCCACCAAGCTCTCAAACCACAAGAATAATTCAAATAATTTGTAATTGCCAAAAGATCTCCTTCATTCTAGTAAGGGGGATTATTTATAGCCATTACAAGCATCTTTCAAAAGAAAAGAATTCAAAATATGGAGGGAAAGGTGGGTGGCCACATTAATGTGAAGCATTAAATTGCCTTAATATTTTATATCATCCACCCATTTTACATGCTATTATTTTATGTGGATTCAACCACCTCACGTGTCATACTTTAAATTTTTAAATACAAAATTTCAAACATGGAGTTTCTAGAAGAAAATTAAAATGTACATAAATACAAAAAGATGAAATCATAAAATGGGCCTTAGTAGGCTGATGGGCTAAGCCTTCTTCTTTCTTGAATTCTCTTGGGCTTTAGCTTGAGATCTTATAAATGGATCTTGAGCTCTATTTTTTGAATCCTCATGATATTCTACATTAGTTCTTGCTTGCAAGTGCTGCTTATGCCTCTAAGCATAATCCAATTAGGACAAGTGGGCTTGGTTACCCAAGTGCAGGGTGCTAAGTCCAAATATATGAAATATAATTTCTTGATTTGTATGTTTATTTAACTAATTTCTATTTTGCAGGTATAATTAGATTTTATTTTTATAAATATATAATTTTGTAAAAAGATTAGGATTAGTGCTATGAAATTTAGGATGAGTAGTTGCTAGAAGGCAAAGACGGAGGAGTCTCAGTGAAGCCTAGAGCAAACCAATTCAAAAGAAGGAAATAATGACAAGAGATTGAAGACTACCATAACATTCATTTTAATTGTAATGTTTTATTGTAATTCAGGTTGTATAAGGGTAGAGCTCAACTATCTAATTTTTTTCCTTTTCGGGATGTATGGCGATACCTGGCCACACTGACCTCTTATTTTTTTACAAAATTCATTTGTTTAATTATTGTGTTTAGTTTGTGCATTAGAAATGGCATGCTTTTCATAGGTTTTTTATGTGTGATTGTTTGATGTGTGACCTAGATGTAGTAGGGTCTTTAAGATAAAATTAAATCTTTTATTCTCACTAAAAACTCATAACTAAATTCTAATACAACTCATAACCTCACTTTAAATCCTAAGCACTTAACCAAGATAAATAAAAGATTTAGAAACCCCTTAGCTGAATGTTTTATGTTATCACACTATGCATGTTATATTATTTTTCTCTTGAATAAGGAGGGTCTCTACTCTTTCACAATAGGGGATATGTTGGACCTTTGAAGGAATCCCTCATAATGGAGAACACCTCTTCTTGCTAATTTGGCCCATAACTCTACATCATCATGCATGTAGGCATAATTATCCCTAGCCTTGGTCCAACATGAATGTGTCAAAATGGTTTAAAAAGTTGTAATTTTTTTTGCATTAGTATAAGTCATGTTTGCATACCAACCCTGATCTAGCTCTTAGAGAATGAATTTAGGACTCTAGCTTCCTTAACAATTAAACAACAACCTAGCTATCTTGCTTCTACATAAGACTGGCCAACATGATTTTAAAATATAAGAGGTGTTAGCTAGCGACCACTCTAGGAGGTTGTAAGTTCAAAAGGGTTGAGGTGTGTTCATTCTTCTTTGTGGAGTTGAACTATCATATCCCATCTTTATCGATTAGATTTAGGTCATGCTTTTAGCTTATGATAAAGTAGTTTAGATTTAGATTCTGAGGGTACTTATTTCATTCAGGCTATGAATATAAGTCCTCATCTCTTAGGTATTTTTATAATATTGTGTTGTTGGACTATAAGCCCTAGCATTCTAATAAGATTCTAACTTAAATAAAAGTAAATTGTCTCTCTTAAATATATAAAGCCTCACTATAAGGTAGACATAAACACTCACTAGGCTTCCTAGTATCATGGGTGCTTCTTACTTATACTCCTTTAGAATCTGTAAATAAGTCTTCCTATTTGAACTCTCCCATTTGATTCCATAAATACCTAATCCATTGATAGTCTAACTTTGAAATCTTTGGAGATACTTATTGACTTCTTTAATAAAGAGTGTTCTTAGGAGATTCCCATTTCCTAAGATGTAATGAACTATGGAAGCTTACTTCCTCAAGGAGCTAAAGAACGTGACATAAAATAAACCACATTTTACTTCTCCATGTGAAGTAGGGAAAAGATCTCTGATATATACATAGACCCATTTGCCTTAGGAGTCCTTATTAGGTGATTAGGCTCCTTTAGGGGTGATGTTTCTATCTTCCAGGGTAGTACATCGTACCTTAATGTCACACCTGATCACTTCAATAAGTACCCCCTAAGATCTATGTGGTGTCCCAACGATTTCAAATTAAAACACCATAATAATAATCAAGTTATTCCTTGTAAAGTCTACTGAAAAAGACCAATTATACCCCCTCATAGAATTCTTCCTGCACCTCCTCACAAACCCAATTTTGACCTTCAACCCAAACTCAATCAAGTGATAAATGCAAAACTCTTGCTAATATCGATATCACTATCCTATGATAGGGAGAATACTTCTGATATGCATCTTAATACACGTGAATCTCCTAGAATGCAAATTACAACTTTAGGATTTAGACACTTATCTATCGAATTTGATGACTCTAGTTCTTTATCTATTTTACATCTTTGGGAAATCTCCATTGATACTAAGGATGCCAATATACTAGCTATGGTCTTAAATCTATTATCTAAATTCTTTGATTTAATTTCTGTTGACTTACCTAATGATCTACCACTATTAATGGATATTTAGCATACTACAGATCTAATTTCTAGTTCTCAAATACTTAATTGGCCTCATTATAGGATGAATCCAATAGAGCATGCATAGTTAAAATGATAAGTAGATGCTGTTGAAGAAGATTTTAAATAGGAAAGTCTTAGTCCTTGTGTTGTACTTGCTCATTTAGCTTCTAAAAAAGATGAAACTTAGATGTATATTGATAGCAGAGCAATAAATAAGATCACAATAAAATATATTTTTTATACCTAGATTGGATGATATGCTAGATCTTATTTTAGGTTCATCAATATTCTCTTAAATTGATTTTAGAAGTGGATATCATCAAATAAGGATTAGATCATGTGAGGAATGAAAGACAACATTAAAAAATCTTGATAGTCTTTATGAATGGTTAGTCATTTCATTTGGCTTCTCAAATGCTCCTAGCACTTTAATGAGACTAATGAATATTGTTTTAAAACCATTTATTGGTTAATTCCTTGCAGTCTATTTTAATGATTTTTGTATCTAGATGAGAAGCCAAATGTATATCAATTAAAAATGGTCTTATAAGTTAAGGTCAACAAAATTATATCTAAATCTTAAGAAATAATTTTTTTTCTATCAATGGTAAGTCATTTACTTAGGATTCATTATAACTATTGATGGATTAAAGGCTAACACATCAAAAATCAAATTTATTTTGGAGTGGCCAACTCCAAAATCTTTTATGGATGTTAGAAGTTTCCATAGATTAGCAACTTTCTTTAGAAAGTTCATAAGAAACTTTAGTATTGTTGTAGCCCCAATCGTGGACATTCTATGGAAAGAAAAATGTATGTGGACCATAGAAGCTGAAAGAGCCATGCATCAAATTAAAACTCTTATGACTTTCTCACCTTTCTTAAGACTTCTTGACTTTAATAAAATCTTTGAGTAACTTGTGATGCATCACGTATTAGAATAGGTGGAGTATTAAGTCAAGAAAACCATCATGCAGCTTTCTTTAGTGAGAAATTAAATGATGCTAAGCAAAAATATTCCACTTATGATCAAGCATTTTATTTGATTATTCAAATTTTGAGTATTGGAGGCATTATCTATTATATAACTAGTTTGTTCTCAATACTGATCATCAAGCTTTAAGTTTATTAACTCCCAAAAAAAAAAAAAACTAAATCATAAACAATCTAAGTGGGTTGAATATCTTCAAGACTTTTCCTTTGTACTTAAATATATAATTGGGATAGAAAATAAACTAGTAGATGCTTTATATAGATTATCTTTAATGGTTTCATCCTTTGAATTTCAAATTGTAGGATTTACAACTTTGAAATAAGATTATATAATATGTCCAAATTTCCATATGATATACTTAGAACATGAATCTCCCTTAACTTCTGATAGGTCCTTTGTCATTCTAGATGGATATCTTTACAAAGGCAAGCAATTATGTATTCCTAAAGCATCTTTTTGAGAAAATCTTATCTCTAAATTACATTTAAGAGGAATATGAGGATATTTCAGCAAATTAAATACCCAGATATTAGTTGAGCAAAGGTTTTATTGGCCATCTAAGAAAAAATGTTGATGTATAGTAGTCTGATGTTACTCTTATTATCAAGATAAAACTATCAAACAAAGGGCACAATGTTACACATCATTACCTATTTCTTCTAGACTTTAGGAAGACCAATCATATAGGGGTGTGCATATTTTGGTTAAAATCAAAAATTCAAACTGATCCAAACCGAAGTTTTAAATTTGGATTAGTTTTATAAAATTCTTTTGGAATTCGGTTTTGAGTTTAGTAATATTCAATTTTCAGATTTCAGTTTGGTTTTATATCATCTTAATCTAATTAAATCGAAAATAGCTAAAAATTTGATTTTTTTTAATTTTTTAGAAAATTCTTCTCGAGGAAGCAATTTTAATAATAAATTTGTACATTATTGATTTCATTTATTAAAGAGTTACTTGATTTTGTATGAAATGATTTAATAAAGTGATGTAATTCTTTGATAAATAATTGTTATAGCATTTTATATTTTTAATTTTTGATTTTTTGTAAACTGAATCGAAAATCCAAAAAAAATGGGTTGGATCGGTTCGGTTTATGTTACTGATTAAATGAATTGGTTTTTTTTTTTTCAAAATTTGGATTTAAAACTGAACAATTTAATAAATTTCAAAACCGATCCATCTAAATCAACCGATTGCACACCCCTAAATCCATAGATTTTACATTAGGTTTACCTAGAACACCTTGCATGCATAATAATATCTTCATTGTAGTAGATCAATTTTCTAAGATAGCATATTTCATACCATGTTCAAATTCAAATGATGCATCTCACATAGTGATTGTCCTATAGAGAAATTATTAGGTTGCAAGGAGTACAATCCTCTATAATTTTTGATAAAGATCTTAATTTTATATCCTACTTTTAAAAAACCTTATGGAAACAAATAGAACACAATTAAAATTCTCCTATATATTTCATCATCAAATTGATGGATAGAGAAAAGTAGTTAATAGGATATTAAGAAATCTTCTATGGTGCTTAATTTAAAATTTTTTAAGAAACTAAGACTTACATTACCTACAGCTATATTTTTATAAATCACCATTCGAGATATTCTATGGATATAATCCTAAAATACCTATTAACTTTGAAAATACACCTACTCATGCATTTTTGTTTATTTAGCATATATATATATATATATATATATATATATATATATATATATATATATATATATATATATATATATATATATTTGCTTGAGATTGTCATAGCCTTTATGATGACATAAAGAAACAATTGGAAATACATAGTGCTAAGTATGTTGAATAAAAGAATAAAGGTAAAAAAAAATTAAGGAATATGAGATAGGTGATTATGTATTGGTTCATATCCATCTTAAGAGATTTCCCTCCATAAAATTCAAAAAATTACAAGTGAGATCATGTAGGCCATTCAAAATTATCAGGAAACTTAGTACTAATGCTTATATTCTTGAATTGCCCCCTCACATATTTATTAGCCCTATTTTCAAAGTGGAAGATCTAATATCTTTTAAAAGAGTTATGTTGACCTTATTTTTACAATGAGTTCTCAACTCTCTTCATCTTAGGCATAGGACTCATCTTAGACATTAAGAGTTTTCTTAGTCTTAAGACATCTTTGTGTTGACCCCATTTGGTGGTGGGCTCTCAAACTTTTCATCTTAGACATAGGATTTCTCTTAGTTATTAAGGGTCTCCTTAGTCTTAAGACACTTCTAGTGATTAGGTGAACACTTAACTTAACCTTAGAAACTTAGAAGAGTTAGCCATCGGAATAGGTCATGCCTTATGGGTGTCAAAAAAATTCACCTACCCTATAACTTGAACCATTCCTCACCTTCCATCCTTCAAGTCAAACTCAAAATCAATCTTATTTGATTTTCTCCAAACTCAAATCAACTCCACGTGATTGAAATTCATAATTGAAATCCATGAATGAAATTCCTAAGTCAAAATCTTTCTTAAGTCCTTAATCTTCTCTTAAGGACTTTGCCATAATCATGATCAGATCATTTCAAATTCATGGGAATTTCTCAGAACTCATTTATATTCTCATTTATATTCACATAGATAAATGAAATATAAATATAAATCAATCAAACTAAATCCAAAATTCAAGCTCCAAACTCCAAAAATTTCCTAAGTCCTTTAAATTTCCTCTTAAAAGACTTAATATAGATCATGAGCAAATCACTTCAAATCCTTGAAATTTTCTCATGATTCATTTATATTCTCATTTATATTCACATATATAAATATAATATAAATTCAAACAATCAAAACCACCACAAAAAATCAAATTCAAATCCTCTCAAAATCCAATCTAAGCCTTTCAAGTCAAAATCTTGAACTTTGCCAAATCAACTTCAAATCAAGCCAAATCCTTGATTTTTTTTCTCATGATTCAATCAATCATACAATCAGTCCAAATGCAAATACAAACTTCAATCACTTAACTAAAACCCAAATCAAAAATCAAACTCAAAACCCATTCATGTTCTTCCTTTGAACATGAAATTGTCACATGGATCAAAACCTATTTCACTTCAAACCACTTATAAAATGGATTTATATTTCAATCATAAGTCTATATACAAGTTCAATCAAACTCAAATTAAGCTTTGACCAAGCCATTTGACCCACTTATGCCCACTTGACCCAAAGTGACCTAAAGTACCCTTATGAGCCAAATTCTAATCATAACCAAATTGGATTGAATCAAACTCATCTTTGCCTCTCATCGTGATCAACAATCATGGGATGATCAATCAACCAAATTGGGTCAAACCAAGTCAAACTCAAGGGTTGACCAAGTCAACACTTAGCCAAAATGAAACCCAACATAGCCAAAATCCATCATAGGCCAAATTGATTGAAACCATTGATCTAAGTTCATTCATGACCTATGTTTGAACTTGACCAAGTCAACATTTGAGCCTTACCTAGCCTAATTGGCCAGTTGACCTAAGTTGACCCAACTTGATCTAAAAAGTCAAAATGTGTCAAAACTTGATCTAAGACAAATTGATTGAAACCAATGGTTTCATTCCAAATCACTTATTGAACTTGACCAAAGCCTCAATTGGCCAATTAGACCTAACCTAGCCTAATTGACCTTGAACCCAACTTGACCTAAAGGGGTTATGTTGAGCCAAATTCAAGCATAACCAAAATTGATTGGAAACAAAGATACCAATCCACTTCATATGACTAACCAAAGCTAAACCTACACATGACCTAGCTCAAATAGGTCAAATGGGTCAAATTGGTCAACTTGACCCATTTGACCTAAATGAAGTCATATGAGTCAAACTCAAAATCAAACCAAATTGAATCAAACCAAATACACCAAAATATTTCAAATGGTCATATGAACTTGACCCAATCCTTGGTTTGACCCAATTTGACCAATTGGTCAACTTGACCCAAGTTGACCCATTTTGACCTAAATGGGTCAACATAAGCCAAACCATATCAGATGAACTCCAAATCCAATGAAACTTGACCAAACCTATTTTCTCAACATACCCAACATATTCAAATTCAAAAATCAGCCAAATGACCATTCTACCCATAGGCCATAGAACAAATTTGGGTCAAATCCATGGGGAATTTGGTCAACCCCTCTTCATATCAACTTGATAACTTTCTAATAGGTCAAGTGAACCCTATGGAGGGTGGTGCACCCAACCCAATGGGTTTGGGTCAGCCCAAATAGACCCAAGACCAAAACTGACCCCATAGCTCAAATTGGCGAAATAGGAAACCTCCTTCCACTCAATTTGAAGCACCTAGGAGGTTACTAATCCACTCTTAAGTTCAAATTGACCATGTGACAACTCCAAATAGCTCAAACAACCCTTTCCATTTGGTTAATTGGATCAAAATGGAAAACCATGCTTTGGCCGTCTGATTTCCATAGGGGGAGATATACTCCCCCTAATTCAATTCAATTTGCACATCCTCATTGTCTATTGAGTAATGGAGAGTGTTAGGAGCCATCAGAGAGAAATTCTAAGCTTTCTAGAGGGATTTAGAAAGAGCCATTTTTGGTTTTCTTCAAGAGAAAATAGGGGAGCTTGACTCATTTTCCAAATTTCCTCTATACTCCAATTCCCTTCAATTTCCTTTCCACACTCCCTTAGGGGACAAATCGAGCTTGCCTAAGCTCTCCCTCAAGTTCCCAAGGCAAGGAAAGTTTAATTCAATCAAAGCTGTAAAGGAGAGGAGGAGGTGTTTGTCCATAGAGCAATCTACATAACCTCAAGAGCTAATTCTTTCACCATAGCTTCGTCTCAACTAGACGAAGCTCCTCCAAGGGAATCAAGCACCATTGAGGTATGGAATTTTTTTACCATTAGACTTAGGAGGTGTTGGTCCTTTGTGAAAGAAAGTGTCATGGCATGAAAATTCAATCGTTGGATAGGATTGCCATTAGCGTATGATGGTGTGTGGAAAATTTTGTCCTAATCCGAGCTCGGATCAAGGCTTGGATCATGGATGGTCTCCATTGATCCTCAGGGAAGAATAGAGATAATCCCGGCCGTCCATCCGCACATTTTGGATAGATGGCCAAGATTAAATGCATGTTTTAAAATCCATTTTATCTTTTTAAATCTGTGGGGTTATTCTTGGCCATTCGATCTTTGATCGAACGACGGATGCTAAATTGCATCCCACTGCCATGCGCCCATGGTGATGGGACATTTAAGTGACCCGCTAATAGCGCGACGCATGTAAAGTGCGCTGGCCGCCACCGCCTCGTGTCAAGCTGTGGAGTTAAGGGATTAAATTAGGTTTTAATTAATTCTAATTAATCCTCTAAGCTTTAAAATTATATCTCCCTAAATAAAAATGAGAAAAATATGAAATAAATTTTTTTGAAAGATAATGCAATCTAGAATATTCTAAAATTAGTTTTAATGGATTTTGAGTTATATCTTTCTCTGATTTTGCCTTTTAATGAAAATATTAAATTATTAATTACTCCCTAATTAATTCTCTGATTAATCTCAAACTCCTTGGGTATATTTAGGGTATAACTTCTGCCTCTCCTAATTTTCTTGGGATTTATTGAGGCCTTTATTGGGAGAATTACAAATGCATTTCCTAATTACCCCTTTGACATAATTAAGGATAATTAAGGGTTTGGTTAGAGTTTTAATCCCTTATTGAAGTTGATTAAGGTTTGATCTAGTGAATAGGAGGTTTAAGAAATAATTTTGGGGCATTTCCCCTAATCTATTCCTTAAACCCCCTTTCTTTCCTAAATCCTCTCTTAATTAAGGGTTAATTCACTAATTACTTTCTTAATTAATTTCTAAAAAGTTTAAAACCTTCCAGAACTTAATTAATCTACTTCGGGTAAATTCTTAGGTGTTCAAGAGCCTTAGTTTAAATAAAGAAATCAAAACCCAACTCATATGTGTGAGGGGTGTTTTGAAATTACTTAAGTTAAACCCCTTAGCTTAATTAACCATCAATCATGAGCCAAATTGCATCAGGCCCTTTTCTTCTCAAGTGCATTGCAAATTTAAATTCCTTGTGAGGTTTTATGTCATTTGATTGGCTCATAATTACTTGGTTAACTATGCTAAGGTGGTGTAGGTAAGGGTTAATTAATATGTTTAATTCATACCTTAACCTAATTAAAGTATAAAATCAATCTAATCATGTAAAATTAGACAAAAATCTCAAACATATGTGGGAATGGGTTAGGAATAGAAAACTCAACTCACATTTTTAAAATTAAATCAAACAAAAAGCATACTAAATGAACTTTGATTTACTTTAAGCTTTCTTATTTCATAAGATTGTCTTTAGGATTTAATTAAAGTGAATGTGTTTACATGCTTTGTTTGCTTTAGTTCTTTCCCCAACATGTTAAATATGTATGTCATATGGTTTCATGCATCCATATTTTTCAAAATCAAATTTCAAATGAAAATATTTACTTTATGTCAAAATGCATGTGTTGGCTAAAGTAATAATATGAGTGGTTATTATCACTACTAAATTCAAATTATTTTCAAAATATATGAATCGATTATCAAAAATAAAAGTGTTTTACTTATATCTTAATTATAAGTTTGCATGTGAATGAAATATAAAGAAATGCTTAGTATAGGTTTTCCTTCTCTTCTCTTTTAGTATAGTTTTGAATAGGATTTGACAAGATGTAGGGTTCATTTGAAAAGAATCTAACACTTGCCTAATCCTATATCTTATTCATTCCTATACTATCACTTAAGAAGGGTACCTATGCTTGCACATATCAATTACATAAACAAAATAAATCAACTAATACAAATTTTTGCATTCTTTCTTTTCCATTCATTTCTTTTGTACACATGTTTGTATTTAAGGAAAGTGGTATAATAGTTTGGACAACCACGGGGTTGCGAGGATTTAAGTAGCCCCAAGTAGGTCTTGTACCTTACACTCTTGGTGCTAACAATGGTGTCGTACTCACTTATGCCTTTCATACATTCATGTGTGGAGGTGAAAATTGGAAAAGAAAATCTCTTTCTACTTAATGAAAATCATGCATCATGAGCATTCAAATTTTCTTAAGTAACTTACTTAGCATGCATCATAAAGTGTGCTAAACATTCCCATTTGGTATGCATAGATATGCTTAGGATGTATTCATATGCACATTATACATGTTGGGAAAGAAGTGGAGTGATGTATATTTTGTGAACTTAGTTCATTTTACTTAATCTTAAAATGCCTTTCTTTTTGAATAAGTTTGTTTAGAGTTCATATAAACTTAGGATTAATTAAAACACTTAATTAAAACATTCACTAAATAAAACTAAACTTGAATCTACTTTAGAAATTACTTAAGTTAAGGAAGGAAAGAGAAGTTCTCCTCTCTTTCCCTCTCTTCATAGTTTAGTAATTAATTGTAGGATTCACTTGAATCTAATCAAAACACAAAATAAAATCAACCCAAACAATTAAACAACTTAAATGAAATCCTCCTCTAAGTTGAATATCTTCACACTTAGAAAACTCAAACTTAGAGCCATAGCTAAGCATACCACACAAACCTCTAAAGCACACACATTAGGCTAAGTCACCACGTCTAGCTTTAGGTTAGGGTAGTGCATGGTTTGATGTTTGCTTTTATTTTGTGATATATGTTTTAGATTGGATTTTAGGGTGTATGCTCGTAGAATGAATGGTAGGATGGTTTAGTCTAACCATTATTTTCTGCAGGGGATTGTGCTTAAGGGGCGCTATCATAAATAAAAATATAAATGCTTTTATTATGCAGACGCTTTTAACCCTAAGCAAAATCCATAGGCTAGGTGGACTTAGTCACCCATGTGTGGGGTGATAAGTCCAATATACATGCTTGGAATTTGGTTTGTTTAGCTAACCTTTATTTTGCGTGTTATAGATTTACTTTTCTTTTTCATGTAATTTTTGCAATTAGGATTTTGGAATGATTGTTATGGGGATTAGGATGAGCATTGGTCATAAGATCTCATCTTATGCACCATGTGAAGCCTTTGGAGCATCCACCTTCCAACCATCCAAAAGAAGGAACCAAAAAGAAGAAAGGAGAAAGAAGAAAGAAGAATGAAGAAAGAAAGCATGAAGACCCCCATAATAATGAATTCCTTGCTTAATTGTATTTAATTCATTTATAATTGTATAAGGGGGACTACCCAATTTGTTTTTTTGAGGTGGTGCCCGACGATAATGGCCTCTTATTCTTTTGTGATTAGCTTTATAAATTGATTGATGATTTGTTTAGCTTATGCATTATGTGGCATTTTTTTCCTAGTTTATTCCTTACTTTATGTATAGCCTAGATGATGATTAGGCTCATAGGAAAATAAATAAATCTTTTGCCAAATTTAATAATTCAAAATTAAAATAAAGAACTCATAACCTCACCTAAAGCTTAGGTTTAAAATCAAGATAAAAGAATTAGTAACCCCTTAGTTGGATGAATACTTTTCTTTATAATATCAAGCACAAATGCATCTTGTATCACTCTTGATTGGAGGGTTTCCACCTTTGCCAGAGAAACTTGGCTTGACCTTTGAGAGCCATAGTGGAAACACACCTCCTCCTTCTCATTGATTTTGGCCAATAATCTTATTTCTCATGCATTAGGCATAAAAATCCTATTAGCTTGAGTCAAAATGATTGTCCAAAAACAAAAATAAAATGAAACTTGAATTGCATTAGACTTAGGTCATTTGAAGCATGTCCTTACATGATCTAGCCTCTTTTGAAAGTGAGTTTAAGGACTTAGTCTCTTTCTAAATAAATAATATCCCAACTATCTTGCGAAAAGCATATGACTTGCCTACATGAATTTAAAATCGTAGGAGTTACTTGGTGACCACCCCCAGGTGGTTGTAGGTCCAACCAGTCGAGTGGTTTGTCCTCTCTTGTGGAGGCAAACCAAATACCCATCTTTGCCTTAGATTTAGGTCATGCTTTTGGCAGTCGCCAAAGTTCCCTAGATTTAAGTTCTGAGATTGCTTCTCCTATTTATGGGCCATAAGCATAAGTCTTCACCTCTTAGGAATTTACATAATCTTGTGTTATGGAATTATAAGCCCTAGCATTCTAATGAAAATTTCACTCAAACAAACTAATTCAATTTCTAAAATATAAAGCCCAACCATAGGGTAGTTCGAGATGTCCACTAGGCTTCCTAGTATCTTAAGCATCCCCTACTTGTTTTCACTTGACTTTGATAAGAACTCTTTCTTCTTGAGCAATCCCATTTGATACTCCAAAAATAAACTAATCGATTGATAGTCCTAACCTATTGAAATCTCTGGAGACAACGATCATTTACATTAATCGAGAGTTTTCTTAAGGAATCCTCATTCCTTAGGATGTAACTAACTATAGGGGCTTGCCCCTATAGGAAACTTAATGAACCTGATTTAAAATAAACTCTACTTTAGTTTTTTATGTAAAGTAGGGGAAGAATCTCTGGTACATCTAAAAGACCCAACGTCCTTAGGAGTCCTTATTGAGGTGATTAGGTTCATTAAAGGGTAGTGACTTCTATCTTCTGAGATAGTACACTATTCTTTGATGACGCACCCAATCATCTGAATAAGTACATCTGTGGATCTATGTGGTGTCCCAAAAAGATGAATTTCTTTATTCTTGCCCTCCTTCAATCACCCATAGATGGAAGGCGACAATATATATATATATATATATATATATATATGTTTTTTTTTCTAAACCCACAAGTTACCTAACCTCCAAATGTGTAGAATGATACTTTTTCATGAGTAGATAGAAATTATTTATAAGTACCTATCCCGCCAACATTCTTTGAGATGGAGAATATCATCATAGCTGATACACTCATAAATGATAGTTTGGTGTTTTGATATAGAGTCGTAGGGACACCACACAGATCTTAGGGGGTACTTATTAAAGTGATCGAGTACAATATTAAAATATGATGTACTATCTCAAAAGATAGAAACATCACCCTGCAATGGATTCAATCACCTAATAAAGACTCCTAGGGCAGATGGGTCTACATATATGCCCTACTTTATATGGGAAAATAAAGTAGGGTTTATTTTATGCAGGGTTTTTTTAGTTCCCTATGGATGAAAGCCCTCATAGTTAATGATATCCTAGGAAATGAAAGTTTCTAAAATACTCTTGATTAAAGTAGTCAGTAAATATCTAAAAAGATTTCAAGGCTAGACTATCAATGAATTTGTTGTTATTAGAAATCAAATGCGAAGAGTTCAAATAGGAAGATTTATTTATGGATTCTATAGGAAGATATGTAGGGAGCATCCAAGATGCTAGGAAGCCTAGTGAATTCTCCAATCTATCCTATGATGAGGTTTTATATTTTTGAAGGAGAGAATTTATTTTATTTAAGTTAAAATTTTATTAGGGTGCTAGGAGTTATAACCCAACAATACAAAATTATGGAGATGCCTAAGAAATGAAGACTTATACTCATAGCAAAAAGAGAAATAAGCTGCCTCAAAACCTAAGTCGAAAATGCTTTAGCATATACTAGAAGCACTACCTAAAATCTAATTGGGTAGGATGAGATATAGTGGTTCACTTCCACAAGACAGAATGAACACATCCCGACTCTTCTGGACTTACAACTGCTTAGAGTGACTACCAGCTAACATCTTCTATGCTTTAAAACCATGTAGGCTAGCCTTACGTAGATGCAAGATAGTTAGGTTATTATTTAATTAGGAAGAAAGCTATAATCCTAAACTAACTCCCTAAGATATTAGATAATATTTGGCATGCAAACATGTCTTAAACTAATGTTAAAAATTGACAAGTTTTTGGATCATTTTGACACATTAAGACTAATGCTTGGGATAATTTTTCCTAAATGCATGATGAAATTGAGTTGTGGGATAAATTAATGAAAAGGGGTGTTCTCCACTACAATGGACCACTCTCAAAGGTCAAGTTTGTCCCCTATCATGAAAGAGTGGATATCCTCTATATTCAAGAATGGAATAATATGGCATGCATGTTGTTATAGCATACAACAATTTAGCTAAAGGGTTTATAAATATCTTATTATCTTGTTTATATACCTAGGCTTTAGAGTGAGGTTTTGAATTGCATTAGAGTTTAGTTATGAGTTATTTAGTAAGGATAAAAAAATTTATTTTATCCTAAAGTGCCTACCACATCCTGGCCACACATCAAACATACATATTTTAAAAACATATGAAAAATATGTCATTTCTATTGAACAATCTAAACATAACAATCAACTTTTATATTTTATAAAATAATAAAAAGGTCGGTATGGCTGAGTACCGTCGTACACCTTAGAAAAGAAATCAAAAACTTTGGTAGTCGAGCTCTACCCTTATACAACCAAGATTATAATTAATCTTACAAATGAAATAAATATTATGGGGTATTAAATTCTTGTTCTTCTTTCCATCTTTGAATTAGCTTACAGTAGGCTTCACGGGGCCTCCAAGATCTTTGCCTTCTAGTCACTATTCATCATAAACCCATTAGCATTAATCCTAACCCTATTAAAAAAATTACATCTTTATGAAAAATAAAGTCTAACTACACTTGCAAAGTAAACATTAGCTAAAACAAATATACAAACCAAACAATTATATTTCACATATTTGGACTTAGCATCCTACACTTGAGTAATCAAGCTCACCTACCCTAATTGGATTATGCTTAGGGACATAAACAACACTTGCAAGCAATAACATTTATATTCATTTATTATTGCAGCAGCCCCTTAAGCACAATCCCTTGCATAAAATATTATTAGGCTAATAATGACCTAACATCCAGTCTATGTACAAACAATCCTAACATTTAGTCTAAAACATTACATCACAAAATAAAATATATCACCACAACATACATTGACTTAACCTAATACTAGGATCGATGACTTAGCATTCAAAAGTGTGTGCTAAGGTTTAGTGTGGTATGTCTTGATTGAGCTTTAGGGTTAGGAATAGCAAAAGTTTAGAATTGTATAAATTACCAATTGAGGATGGTTTCACTTAAGTCTGTTAGTAGCTTGATTGAGTTTTAACATAAGCATTTTTATTTTGTTGTGATCTAATCATTATGAAGAGAAGAAAGAGACATGGCTCTTTCATTTTTAACCTAAAGTTGATTTCTAAAGATAGGCTATTATTGCTTTAACTTTCTTAGTAGATCATTCATGAATTTTTTTTGAGCCTAAGTTTAGATTAGCCTTATTGAATCTTATCCAAACATGAAAGGCATCTTAAGACCAATGAAATCTAGTTACCATAACATGAATAATACTCTATTACTTCCTTTCATTATCAATAACATGCACATTCTTTCTTTTTTTAATTTCTTGAATATTTGGTTTACTACATATATATAAATGAAATGTACTTATATATTTGTACACTTAATGAATATTAATGCATGAATTTAATAGAAAAAAGTATTTCATCTCATATTTAAGCGAATGGAAACATGCATAATGAATTTAACCAAGTACGTGATGTTATTAAACCAGGAAAGTGAGATTATCTAAGACCTCCTTGGGGCTACTTAAAACCTCGTGTTCCTGGAATATCTAGACTATATACTTGCCAATTCAAATACACTTAATCATATATGTAAACATAGAAATAAAATCAGGAAAAGGTTGTGTATGAATATCTTTTACTTATGTAAAGCTTAATGGCAAAAGGAAAAGGGTTTTACTTTATGTTCCAATGTATGCACACAGATAAATAAAATTAAGCAACAACTTGCCATTAAGGGAAGTGAGATTATCTAAGACCTCCTTGGGGCTACTTAAAGTCTCATATTCTCAAGATGTCCAGACTATATACTTGCAAATTCAAATATATGAACATAAAAGTAAAACCATCATTTTCTATCCTTTGATTACAAGTAAATGAACATTTCATTCTTCCCATAATTAATTATTTATAATAAGCATTGATTTAAGAATCATAATTAACATATATTTTCAAAATAGTTTAAGATTTACTAATGATAATAGCCACACCATATGATAACATTTGTTCAACTCATGCAATTTAAATGCAATCATATTCTTTTAATTTTAAAACATGAATATATGAAGCACATGACATGCACATTTATGATGACTTGAATGGAAGTAATTGAGCATCATCACATCACATACTTGATTTCATTAGAACATAAGGATAGTCAAGTTAGATAAATATCCCTTAAATCTAATCAAACATTTTAATGTTTAACTTTAATATTCAAGTTATTGAAAATCTAAAGAGGAGAAATAATGCTTAGAATTCACTCCATCCCATGTTGGTTATTTAAGATGTTAAAGGAAAAAAAATGAGATGTATTTTATGGATAAATTAAGTTCAATATTAATTATATCAACTTAACCACCCATCCCATGCTTCTTTAATTTACTTAGTTACCTAAACATGAGCCTTCAATGATATGCTTTGGAAATAAAATAAAATTTGCAATGCATCTAAGGGATCTAATGCAATTAGGCTCATGCTTAAGAATTGATTAAATTACAGAAGAAAAGTATTTAAGATAAATACTCTTATGATTTTCCCACACTAATAGAGAAGTCATAATTTCCTTAATGACTTTATATTATTGAACAGATAAAGGAATTAATGGGTTGCACTTGAGTTACTTAAATTGATTTTATTAACATTTTATTATTATTATTATTCCCTAATTTACTCTTAATTATTATGCATATTAATTAAATCCTTTAAGGGAATATAAGTGGAAACAATTAGGAGAGGGCAATTAGGATTGAAAATTTAGAATTTCCCAAACCCACTATTTACATTAATTAATTCCCATGTTATCCCCACTATTTACATTAATTAATTAACATTAATAACTAATTTTACTATTCATTAATTTTAATAATTATTAAATCATTTAAAGAGAGAAATTAGGATTGAAAATTGAGAATTTCCCAAACCACATGACAAATAATTTCAAAAAAAGTATGGGAGGTAGAGAACATCCCATGGAATCAACATGCAAAATTTATAATAAATTGGCCTAAGTAATCTGGCCTTAATTAAGGTAATTATTCTATGCTTCAAACTTTAATTAAGCACTTTTCATTAAATAATAATTTGAGATTTTATTTTTATTAAAATTTTCTCTATCTAATCTTTCCAAAATGGGTTTATTTATATTTTTTAGATTTTTCTGGAATTAGTTATGATTTTTTAAAGTTCTAGTTATTTAATTATATTTTAAACCTAATTAAGTTATTTTAACCAGTCGACACCACGTGGACACTAACGAGGTAGTGTTTTCCACATGACATCATGGTATTGGTTATTTAAAACATTTGGCATTGCTACTGACTCAGTGGCAGCAGACGCAATTTCATCCTAATTTATTTTTATGATTATGAAATGATTAAATCAATATTTCTATCATGATTAATCATGGTCGTCTGTTTTAATCATACAGAATGGACGGCCGGTGATTTGTCATCCCACGAGCACCAAAATATGGACATCATCCACCATCTATTGCTCGATCTAAGCTCACCAGAGCAAATTTGATGGCAGAATCGAATCCAAAATGAATAGGGAAGAAATCTAAGAAGATCCTATGACAAAAATCACATGAAATCATATTCCATTTCAAAAAAGACCATCATCTAATGGCCAAATCTATAATTGCCAGATTTTTACCTTGCCGAAGATAGAGACCGGCTGTTCGTCGATAGAGGTAGCTTCATCTTGAAGAGATGAAGCCTTATTGAGAAGATCTTGAGCTGCCTCCCCACCGATTAGTCTATAGATTAAATGTCATCACTAAAGTTGTCAGAGTTGGTCTAAGGATGCCTTTCGATGGTCGAATAGATTAGGAAATGATTTATTTTTATTCATTGGAGTGTGATGAAGATGCGGGGAAAGTTAATTTAGTTTTGGTGTAGATTTTGTGAGGTTGTATGGACGGAGCTCTCCGGTGTAGGTGGAGCTTGCTCTCACCGGTGATAGGGTGCATGGGGAACTGACGGGATAGTTCGAGACTGTATAGAATACTCTGAGGAAGGTGTGTAGTGAGTTTAAATGGATGGGGAGGAACATACTATCCTCTTGAATTGAATCAATGGCTAAGATTAGCTCAGTATTTGGCAATTATTCGACCGAAGTAAGTTGTTGGAGGTGGAATGGGACTGTTGAGATGGATGTATGTAAGCGCCTGATGGAGTGCAGTTGGCTGTCATGGAGTGCACATTCCTCCTTAGGTGGACCAATGGTTGCCCATGGGTGAGCTCACCCTCTCTTGGCTAAAGGTTGAACCCAACAGCCCTGGGTTAGACTGGGTCAGTGGTCCTCTATCTAAGAAAGGCCAAAGATGGCTTTCAAGGCATGAGGAAGTGGAGAACCCTTCCAAATTAGGATTTTATCCTAATTTGAGGGTTTGGTTCAATGGGTTTAACCCAACCTTGGTTCACCATGGGTTGAACCCACTTGGGCAAGCCCATGGTGACCCAAGGATGAGTCATGCCAAGTTGGTTGGGTTTGGCTCAATTTGATTCATGTAGGTCAAATGGGCTCAATTAGGCTAAGTTGACTATTTTGACCAAATTGGGTTAAATTGGGAGTTTAGTTAAGTTTAATTGGTCATTTGGAATGAATTAGTTAATTGGTTTAGTTCAATTTGGGTTAGATTGGGATTTGGTTCATATGATTCAATTTGAGTCAAATGGATCGTGTTGGCCAATTTCACCAATTTGGTCAAATTAGCTAGAGCATGGGTTAGGTCCATGTTCAATTGGTCATTAGTGATTGATTGGAAGAGTTGGTTTGAATTGATTTGGTCTTATTTGACCCTTTAGATCAAATTGGGCTAAGTAGGTCAATTGGGTTGGGTTGACTCAATTGGGTCTAATTAAAGGTTGTATCATGTTCAACATCCAATTGGTGATTGATTAGAAGCATTAGTCTCAACCAATTTGGTTTAGGATTTGATTTAGCCTAATTTGGCCCTTTAGTTTAAATTGGATCAACTTAAGTCAAGTGGCCAAATTTTCTTGGTTAGGTTCAATTGGCTTCTATTGGTGGTTGAATCATGTTCAATATTCAATTTGTGTTGATGAAAGGTCATTGGTTGTAATTAATTTGGCTTAGAACATGATTTGGCCCAATTTGATATTTTAGGTCACCTTGGGTCAACTTGGATTAAGGGGCCAAATTGGCTTAGTTAAGTCCAATTGATTGTAGTGGAGTGTTCAGTAGTGACCTACAATCATTATTGAATGGATTGGATAGCTTTATTTGATCCAATGGGAGTTTGATTGAAGCTTGGTCTAATTAGTCCTTTTAGGTCACTTTGGGTTAAGTGATTTGGTCAAGTCAATTGGGTTTTGATTTATTTGAACCTTTTAGGTCAAATGGGGCAACTTAGATTACTTAAGTCTAATTGATTTAATTAGCTTGGTTGCAAGTGTTGGTATAGTTTGAAATGATCCATTGGATAATTAAAATGATTGAGAGATTTAAATTGAGTTTGGTTTGCTTTGATTGGTTTGAATGGAGATTCCAATAAATTTGGTTTGGAACTTGGATTGGAAATTAAATTCATTCAAGGTCAATTGATTCATTAGGGGTTGAGGTTTCAGTCATTTGGTTTAGGTTCAAATGAGTTGATGAGAATGAGTGCTGATTTAGGCATTAGGTCAAGTGAAGCCTACTTGCCTTTATGTAAGCTCTAGACCTAGGGTCATGCCTTACAACTCTCTAGGCTTGGGTTTAGCATCCCCCTAACTACTAGAAGTGTCCTAGTACTAAGGAAATCTAAGTGTTTAGAAGAATCATATACCTAAGATGGGAGTAATCAATCCTCACCTCAAATGTGAGTTCAACAGATAGCACTAGACAGAAATTCTTAGTCAGGCGAAAAGAAAAGCTACCAAGTGAAGATACCAAGATGATCCTGGAAGAACTACAAAGCTTTGCCCTCAAATTACTTGTATACTTTCAAAATCTTAACTCTTCAAAGAAAAGTTCTTTGAGGCTTGAGAGAGTTGATGTAGCACATCAAAGAAAAAAAACTTATCAGTGGTCCCAAATTTAAGTTTGAATTCAGGAGGACTTTAAGTAGACTTTGTGTTATGCTTTATGGGTTGTATTATATAGTAATGGTTGTATTTAAACATGTATAAGTGTTATATTAGAGTTGTGATTGAAAACATGTGAATTCATGTGTTAAATTTCATAGGTGTAGATCTGGCACCTCGATGTTGCCTTTCTAGCACCTCAGCGTTGCACCCCCGTGGTATTTAGTGTTTAGGGATAGAGAACCTAGCATTTTAGCACTGGTTTATGGTGCCTCGGCATTGTACTATGGCACCGTGGCACTAGTTTATGGCGCCATACCACTACAAAATGACTATTCTGACTTTTTTCTTGTTCTTTTTGGTAGTTTTTTTCCCCAATGGACACATCCCTGGAGTATTATACATATTTAAACACTTATTCTACTCTATTGAGGGGAATTTTGGCTTTCATGTGAAATTTAGAGTAAAAACTCTTGGTTAGAGCTTGGTGGCCAGCCGTCTGAGAGATTTAGTGATCTCTCTCTACCATTCTACCTTGGGGAGTGAAAAATCATCATCTCTCTTCCACTTTGGTGAGTGGAAGAACATTAGAGTATCTCTTTCTCCACATCCACTATGACATCATTCCCTCTATGATCAAACTTCACCAGACATCCTTTCTCTTCTTAAAACATTTATAGCAAACCTCCAAGTATGAATGCCACACTATCGCTTGAGCGGCCATAATAGCATGTGATAGGCGAGCATTAAGAAGGTCACCCAAATATTGTCAAGATCTCATGAGAAGATGGAAGAGCTGAGTTCGTAGGCTTCACGGGCGGGATCACACAAGTTTGGGGCATTATTATCCTCCAAGCCTTCCTCCTACTCTTCCTCCTCCATAAACTCGCTACTCTACTAGCATCTATGAGGAGTCAAGCTTGCAGCTCATTTTCTACACTTCTTGGGAGCTGTACTCAGCCCTACCTCATCAATGGCCTTGATGGGAGCCGCACTCGACTCCCCTTCCTCTTCTTTCTCATCAACCTAAAGAGACCTTCAAAGAAGTCAGGTCCTCACCACCTGCCACTCACTCGCCAATCTCATGCTTGCCTTCTTCAAGGAATTGAAGCACTTAAAGGCTAAGCTTAGGGGGAGCAGGAGTTGCCTCTCCTAGAAGTAAATAAAAAAAAAATCTTTAGAAGAATGAGCCGCTAAAAGTAAAAGATGATCAACAAGTAGAAAGGGAAAAGAATTTACTGAGGATAGCAAAACTTTGTCAAACTGAAGGTTAGTTTTTCTATTACTTCCTCCTTCTATACACTTGGCTTACTGAGCTTGGTGGCCTTGCTAGACTGATAGGGAAGAGGGATAGTTAACACTAACCACTTAGATGTACTCTTTGCAAGTAGAAGCTGTGAGCACTACTTCTGTACCTTATTCTATAGACTGTGAATTTTTAGCAAAGTCACCTAAAATCACACAATTCCATCCGAGTGGACTTTCACAATGAATGCTCAGTAAAAGCGATCCATGCTCCATGGAATGCCCTCTTCTTATGAGAATAAGATGAAGGTCATGATGCTCATCACTGAGTTGGGAAGGACTTGAGCAGGCACCCCTCCGAAGAAGTCAAGGATATCGATCCACTAACAATGAAGAGAAAGTTAGAAGCCATTTCTGAAATGGTCGAGTGGAATGCACAACTCATACGTCCTCACTGAGTTGAGGAGCTCACTCTTCTAGGCTAATCGCATAATAAAATTTAGATTGGCACTACAGTATCCGTAAAACATAAAGGTCACGATGGAGGAGTTTAGCTCAAGAACTTTTTTGATTTGGGCCTGGTGGAAAGATGAGGTAAATATATACTCACTAATGATGAAAAGGTGGCCAAGATCAACTTGCAATATAGTTGACGGTAAAGCTGGAGTTGCCATTAGTGGACAAGAATGAAATTTAATAAAAAAATTAAAATAGAAATTTTAATAAGAGCATTTAATATGGGTCCAACCCTTAGGAAGAAAAGCCACATCTCGAGTAAGTGGAATTCCACTCTACTCTAGAAATGTCCTAGAAAATCGCCCATAGAAAGGTGAAGAGACTACATGAAGTTACCTAGACTATCAGAGGAAATGATTTGGAGGGCTAACGAGTGTCCCTCACCATCTTCTGCTGAATCTTGAATGCTAGAAATGCTTAATTGCGATCAAAAAAGAAAGTGAAAGACTTAGATAAAAAAGACTCATAGTACACATTAATAAGCAACTCTCACCTCAACAAGACATTTCTCTACAATCATCTTCATAGTAGTTGGCTCAACCATTTAGCTCACCATCACCTTCTTACATCGAATTAAAGACACGTCTTCTCCTCCTTCCTTATCTTTAAGAATACTATGTTATCTCTCCTTCTTTATGTTAGTGCATATAATTTTGATATACATATAAGAAAGTAGTGAACGCAACATATTCAATCAACATGACACATTCATTGGGGTAGTTTATTTACAACAGAAAAAAATAATAATAATTAAAAAATGAACATCCCAACTATAGCGCCACGGTGTCGTAAACCCGACGTTTAAGTGCTAGCTCCACTTCTTCAAAGTTTAAAGAGCCCAAAAAAACACCAACCACTCTCACTAACAGCCATCCCCCTCAATGATAACTGGTCGAGGGGAGAGTGGGAGCAATTTTAAAGAGCGGGAGTGATTGATAGCTGAGTGGGAGTGGCTGAAGACTTACTCTTATAAGAAGGGAAGGGCTAACCCTTCTTCCTTTTTTCTTCTTCTTTTATTTTTTTGCCCACCCTCTTCCCTCTCTTTGTTGTAGATTCCATTGCAAGTGCCTCCTCACTGCACGATGCACAAGGCAAGATTCTAAGTAAAACTCATAATGAAAAGTCTTTTTTATATGATTCCTCACATTATAGAAAAATCTTGAAGAATTTTGATATGGATCTTGGTTTCGATGTGAAAAAAGGATCCTCGGTCCATCGATCTTAGATTTGGAGTAAGGGAGAAGAACATTGTCACATTAAATATGAAATTTAAGCATTGCCAAGACAAAATACTATGAAAATTAAGATTAAATTGGAATTTAACTCACTAAAATACAAATTTAAAAGTCCAAGACCTCTACCAATAAACATGGTTCTAATGTGAGATGAAAACCCTCCCTCTGTTGATCTTAGATTCAAAATAAGGGAGAAGAGTGCTTGTTACACTAATAAATTATAAAACCTAGCATTGCTAAGCAATTACACTACCAAATTTTTATGGAATTCAACAAATCCCCCAAGAATAGTATCTTGACTCGTAGCACCTTGGAACTGCTCCCCAGCATCGAGGCACTGAGCTCTCAAGAATTTAAGCTCTTGGCACTCAGCTTTGTGGTGCTACAGTGTGCTCTATGACACCAAAGCACTAATTCTAGCACCAGGACATTAGATCATGGCACCACAATGATGCCTTCTCAGGTTGTAGAATCAAAATATCCACTTGCAACACTTTGTCGCTGCTCTTGAAGCACCAAGATGTTGTGTCAACCTTGCAGCATTTAAGCACTACCTTATATGATTTTTTAATCATAAGTCCTATTACTTAGCACTGGGGCATTGCATCTTAGCATCGCAGCGTTGCATTCTTAGATTGTAAGAACAAAAAAATGTCTGCCCATAGTGTCGTGAAGCTATCCAGACAATGTCCAGGTGCTAACCTATCTGACTTTAAGATTTAAGATCAACACTATGGCACTACACATGTGGTTCCAAGGCTCTGGTCATCCGGTCAAGGCGGTTACTATACCAATCAAAAAGAGTACTTATTAATCTTTTTTACCATTAATTTCATAATTGAGTAGATTTAAAATGTGCATTAGACATTCATGGAGCACCATGGCCCTCTGACAAAGCACCACGACACTGGTTAAAAGTTTTATTCTTTTTTATTAAATATGCCTACTAGCTTGTCAGGCTTTGAATGACATTCTACTGGCACTGTGATGCCACTTTAGTTGTATCATGGTACTAATCAAATAGTCAACCCATTTTATGTTACTCTATATGATAGCCTAGATCTGTAGCATTGGGTTTAAAGTGCTGAAGCACTGCCCTCTCTAGTTTTAAGACTCATGTTCCTCACTCGCATTAGGGTGTTGTGCTTTAGGCATTGAACTACCAACTTCTTGGTGCCATGGCATTGAATCCCTAGCATTGCTTATATAACATCGATGCATTATCCCTTAAGGGAGCTATAAAGAATTCCTTCTGTGATAAACACATGCAGCCTATCTCAGAAGAGCGACCAAAATAAAAATAACTATCTCATCTAAAACCTACAAAGTTCTTAAGGCTATCAAGAATAGAAACCTTCAAAGAAGAATTAAGAAAATCGTGAGACAAGTCATCAACCCAACAAATTCCTACTTTAAAAGGGGTAGAAATATCAAAGCATATCAAGCCAACTATGAGCAAAACTCAAGACCTAGGAGTCTAATGTTCAGTGAGCACCGACAACGAGCCCTTCAATATGAAGGTACTAAGTGGCTAGTTGTTGGAAGGTCTCGACAGCCTTCACAAAAAAGGGAATATCAATCATCTCATCTTAATCTGTTTTATGAACACCAAGGTGTGACATCTAGATGCATTCCTAGAGATCCACCACTGGAAGATCTCGATCAATATGTGAAGCAAAAGAACTCCAAATCATTAAGAGTGAAATAATCCAATATGACCAAGCTTAACTAGATGATGAAAAGGCTGAATTACTCATCATCAATTGAAAGCATTGATCTAAAATTAGTCAACCAATGGCTAATGATGCAGATAATCAGTCCTTTTGGAAAGAGGACCACTTTTCAATTGATGAAGAACAATAAGTTCCTGATTTCCAAAAATATTGAAAATATTAACTGTATGGAAGTCTAGGTTATTTGCATGATTGATATACATTTATGAAATAAGAATGTGGTACCTAAACATCAAAATGAGGAACAACATCAAAAGGGCCAAAGTAAGCAAGTATCTGAAGGAGAAACACAAATGGAGATTGAAGAAACTAAAGAACTAATTGATGTTGTAACAAGGTTACAAAGATAGATGGGTTCTTAAATCCAAAGAAAAGATCAAGAAATTAGTCAACTCAATAATCATCTCAACGAGATGAATGGGATAATGAAGAAGTTGTTCGGTCAGCTTAACTTAATAGCAACTGCAGCATAGCAAGCACCTACAAAAAAATCCTCAGTAGACGATCAACCCAACAGTTGAAACTGGGGGTATGCAGAATACTTCACCCAACTTGCCAACAACTTCAATTTAAAGGCAAGAATCTCTAAGTGAAGCTACACTGAGTACTCACCAAGCGGTTGATATCATTATCAAATCCCAAGTAGAGGATTTTATCAGCCAAAAGGTCATCAAGCACCTTTGAGAAATCTTCAGGAGATGATCAACCCAACAATTGAAACTAGGGGTATGCAGAATGCTTCACCCAACTTGCCAACTGGTTCAACGCAAAGGAAAGAACCTCCAAGAGAAGCTATGCTAAGTGCTCACCAAGAGGTTGATATCATTACCAAATCTCCTGTAGAGGATCTTATCAACCAAAAGGTCAAAGTGGTCATTGCCTCAAAAACTATTGAATAATTAGTTGGAAAATGGTTGACCATACCTAGCTGAATATGACCAAACCCAAAGGGTATATTATTCCAAAATTCAACACCCTTTTAGGCATAGAAATTCTATGGTAGCACTTAGCCTAATTTAAAGCTACTTGTTGTAATACAAGAGAAAATGATGGCTTATGGATTCAATAATTCATTAGTAGTCTTACCAACACAGATTTTAAATAGTTTGTTGAGTTGCCTAACAACTTAGTAAAAGCTTTGCCAAGTTAGAAACACTCTTTATCAATAGATTTGCAAGAGCAACTAAGAAGTCTCAGTTACAGATCTCACCTTGGAAAAGAGAAGAAAGGATGAGAGAGTCACAAAATATAATATAAGATGGAGAAATCTGAACATGAAATGTGATCAATAACTCATGAAAAAGTACACAGTAGAACTTTTAATTAAAAACATTGACGGTTAAATGGCTCCATACTTAGCCATGGCCACGATTAATACATTTCAAGAAATGTTAGATCATGTAGCCATGTTTGAGAGGCATCCTAAGGAAAAAGGCCTTAATACCGGCTATAACAATAATTTCTCTAGGAAAGGAAAGCAACCTAAGCCATATGATTTAGAAAAAAAATGATGTGAATATAACATTTACATTCACAGTTGACAAAAAATGAAATGGATGCATAATGACCTAACGATAAGAAACAAAACAAATGGAGGATAAGAAAAAAAAGTCCTACCCTCCAAGAGAAAATGATCAAGAAATATTCATTTAAAAAAGAATGTACTGCTAAAATTTTTAAACACGCCATAAAGTTGGGATTGAAATTGCTAGAACCATGTAGACCTAACCAAGTAGATAAAGTCAATGATCCCAACTATTATCTTTTCCATAGACTTATAAGTCACCCAATCAATAACTATTACGTCTTCAAATACTAGGTAGAAAGGAGCTATCAAAAAGGAGAGCACACTTTATCTGATTGTGTATTGGTGCATCCTAAAAGGAGAAGATAAATGTTATCATAGTAAACCCAAATCAAAATACAAAAGACAAAGAGGTTGAGCCAATCAAAACATACAATATAAATAATAATAGAGGCAAAGCCCCAATGGCAAAAGAAGAAGGTGGTTGGGAGACCTTCATCTCAAAGAAAACTAAATAAATGATCAACATCCTTCTAGCCATAGAAGGCATTTGGTGGAAGAACTTCATAGATCCTAAAATAGATACAAGAAAACTCATTCCCAACATGGGGCAATTTTTTATATAATGCAAAGAAGCAGATGAAAATCAACCAGGCTTCTTCATCAAAATCTCATAAATCAAGGAAAGGAGGAAACTTCGAAGACCAAAGTTTGAAACATAAAAGATGATTGGCTCTTTGGAATAATATGAGCAACCTCCATAAAGGCTAATTAAGTTGGAGAAATTTATGCTCCACTTACAACTTAACACAAAAAATCCTAAAGAAGAGATTTCAAGAGAAACCTGTCGACTCATAAGCATACATGAAAATTCTAATTTTTAAACCTAAAGAGAGGCATGTTACGTAATTGTAATATCAACTAAATTTTAAGAAGAGTTATACTTTCCCAAAGAAAATCCTATCAAAAAGAAGGTTAAGTAGAGCTCAAAGAAATTATGTTCTAAATTAGGCAGTAGTTCTAAGAGTTCTGAAAGCTTTGAAAAAACACATACGAATTGATGAACACAAAGTTCAGAACCTTCCTCTGATAAAGAAGATTTCATAGAAGAAATAACTCAAATCTAATTAAGAAGTGGAATGTGAATGTCTCCACCACCACAAAGGAAATCCATGGACAAAGGCAAAGAAATTCAAATTAATGAATATATCTTACCCTCACCATCAGGTAAACCTCAAAAGGACACCAAAATGGGAGTGGAATATAATGTTCTAGCCCATCTACACAAGCTACCAACTTTACTATGTATCTAAGATGTTCTTATATTATATAAGAAAATACATGAGATATTAATTAAAGTCTTTCAAAATCTAGAATAATATGAAGCTTTTTTTGCTAAACAAAAAATGATAGAGTACTTTTGACTTCTCAAAAATAGCAACCATCACATTCAGTGATGATGATCTATTGTTAGGGACAACCAAATATAATCGGCCCTTTTATGTCACAGTTGAAAGCAATTGCACCTGTATAAAATGAATATTGATTGATCTATGTACTTGAGTCAATCTCTTAATAGCTAAGACACTCAAAACATTAGCTTTGAATGCTTATTAATTAGATAAAAGTATAGTATTCCTACAAGGATTCAATGAATATGGACAATAAACCCTAAGATCTCTTGTTCTACCTATACACTTTGGGAAACATTATATAGAAACTAAATTCCATGTAATTGAAGCCATTATTTCATACAAAGCACTTCGTAATAGGTCCTTGGATTTGTGATATGACATATTTGCTTCAACTCTCCATCAATGTATGAAATACATTCAAAATGGTGAGGAGTGTCAAATTGATGGTGACTTGAATCCATTCTTGATACATAAGGTCAAGATCTATGATGATGCCTAGTACTTTATTCTTAAGAAAGTAGGAGAAGTTAATGCCCAAAAGCAAGAGGCTCCACCTATTAAGATAATGTTGAAAGGGGATGATTCAAGAAGCAAAAGTGTTATCAAATCAAAATAATTTAAAGTAATTCTCCACTTTGGTAGTTATATAGAGGATGATGAAGAAGAATTGCTACTTTATCAACCTAAGAAAGCCTTAATAGCCCAAAGAAAAGAAGAATCTAGTACTGGTGATATAATAAAATAATTAGAGAAAACCCATGTTTCTTTGATACGGGTAACCAAATCTCAAATCTCTAACAAGGCTATGAAAATAGCTATAGTGCTAAAGGCACATATAAAAGCCTTAACAGCTTCAAGAAAAGAAGAAATAAAATAATTGAAAACTTTCTATCTCTCTTAGAAGAGGCTACAATGAACATGGGATCCTTTTCTACAAGACTAAAGAGCAACTCACAAATCCCTCCCAAATGATATTTGAAGAGGATGATTTTAAGGTAGAAGACATTTCAATTATAATTCCTCAATACTTCTCCTTAGCTTTAAAGAAGCTAGTCAAAGATAATGTTCAGCCTAAACAATCAAATATTCAAGCTTGATTGTTTAAGAGGCTCTAGTTAGAGTGTAATACTCAAAATTTCACAAGATATGAAAAATCACCACATGAGGATTAAGATATATTGCTTTGGCATTTCCCCCAACAAGCTCATGCTATGCCGTATTTAAAAAAGAAAAAGTTTTTTTTTTTGAAGTTATAAATGAATAATGGGATGTTTCATATGAAAATGAAGATGAATCAGAAGAAGAATTAATAATTTACCTTAAAGAAGCCCCTAATGAATTTGAAAAAAGCAATCAAGCTGCTATTGATGAACTTCAAAAAAGTAACCTACATTTTGAAAAAGAGCCTAAGCTAACCTTTATTAGTGCTAACCTCACATTAAAAATATTGGAGGAATTAAAAGCACTATTCTGCAAATACAAAGACTATTTTGCTTGGAATTACAATAAAATGTTGGGCTTATCACCAAACATTATTGTACATAAACTTGCTATTAAACCTAATGTACCCACTATAAAATAAGTATTAAGGCGAATATGATTAGAAATTGAAGAGCAAGTAGTCGCTAAAATTAAAAAGCTTATTAAAGTTGGATTTGTCCAAGAAGAAAAATTTATTGATTGTATCGCCAAGATTATCTCGATAAAAAAGAAAAATAGGCAAATTGGTGTTTACATCAACTCGGGGACTTAAATAAAGCATGACTAAAAGATGACTTTCCCTTACCCAATGTAGAAACCATGATTGATAATACATCAAACTATGATATGTTCTCTTACATGGATGGTTCATCAGGCTAAAACCAAATCAAGATGGCTCCTGAGGATGAAAAGCATACGTCCCTCTGGACACCAATTGACATTTATTACTACAAAGTGATGCCATTTGGTTTAAAAAATACCAACGCTACATACCAATGCCATTTGGTTTAAAAGGCAATGACCAGCATATTTGATGATCGAATGTGTAAGTATGTATAATGCTACATTGATGACTTGATTGTCAAAAGTAAAACCCAAAGCGAGCACAAAAGTGGTTAAAGAGTTGTATTCGAGAGAATTTGAAGTTTCAACTTGAAGATGAATTCTTTAAAATGAGCATTTGGCATTACTTATGAAAATATATTAAGCTTTATTATATGTTACAATGGATTTGAAATTAATCCCTCTAAAATTAAAGCAATAACTGAGATGCCATCACCTAAGACCTTGAAGCAACTAAGTTCACTACAAATCAAGTTAGCATATATTAGATGGTTCATTCCTAATATCTTAGGGAGATGTCAACCTTTTTATCAATTAAAGAGAAAGAATGCACCTTTCATTGGGGATTATGCTTATCAAGAAGCATTAACAACCTAAAGCAATATCTGTTACATCCCCCTACTTTAGTGGTACCAATAATAGGAAGACCATTGATATTATATACAACAATCCTAGAAGAATCACTTGGAGCTCTATTAGTTCAAAAAAAAAAAATGAATTGGGGAATAAGAACACCCTCTATTATATAAGTTGACATTTAATTGGAGCTAAAATAAGATACTCTCTGATTAAGAAATAATGTTTAGCATAGATATTTACTACTGAAAAATTATGGCACTACATGTTATCACATAAGATAACTTTAATATCCAAACTCCATCCTTTTAGATTCCTGATGACTAGACATACTCTAACAAGTCACTCAGCAAAATGGGTAGTCTTATTACTCCAATTTAACATAATATATGTCCCACAAAAGACAATTAAAGGGTAAGCTATGGTTAACTATCTAGTCGCACATCCTTTACCGTCAAATTCTCCACTCAATGATGAGTTGCTTGATGAGCAAATCTTCAAAGTAGAAGGAGCTTGACAATCATCAGAATGGGAGCTTTACTTCAATGTAGCTTCATTAATAAAACTAGCTAAATTGCTAGGATTACCTATAGTACAGGTTCAAATTGGCTTAATATTTATAATACCTCAAGGTGGTATATTGCGATATTTATATAGCTTGACTAAATCTCAAACCAATAATGAGGCTGAATATGAAGCATTAACTACAGGCTTAGAACTAGCAGTTAATATGAAAATCAAGAAACTTTATGTTTATGGAGATTCTGAACCATTAATCTGACAAATAATGGGAATCATCAAGATAAATAAGCTCAAATTAGTGCTTTATCGTAAATAAGTCTTAGACCTCTTGAAAACAAATCTCTGAAGTAATAATTATAAGATATTTTTCAACAAATGAAGAAAATGATTAGTGAGAGCTATTCATCACTTATCTTAAAGGTGATAGATTACCAAAAGATAAATCAAAATCTCACCAAATTTTACAAAGATTGTTATGATATGCTCTTGTGAACAACATGTTATATCGCCACTCATTTGATCAAATATAATTGCAATGCCTAGAATTAGACGAAGCCAAAATGATAATGGCTGAAGTCATGAAAGGTTGGCACACACCAATCCAATCCAAAGATGATAATTAAAATCAAATAAATGAGATTTTACTAGCCCAACATGGTTCAGGACTAGATTGAACATGATATAAGATGTCATCAATGTCAAATACACGTAGATGCATTACATCAATCTCTTAATGCCTTACATCTATTAGTGACATCATGGCCAATTGGGAGTTAGTGAATTGATATAATTAGTCCAATAGACCCTCCATCAAATAGAGGACACTACTTCATTTTGGCTACCACTGATTACTTCTCAAAATGGACAAAAGAAATTCTCTTAAGCGAAGTTAAAGTAGATAGTGTAATGAAATTCTTTCAAGACCATATCATTTATTGATTTAAAGTACCTTGATAAATTATATCTGATAATTGTTCTGCTTTCAAGAATGTCAAAATTTATCATTTTATTGAGAAATATAAGATAGATTTACAATATTCTTTGATATATAATCCAAAAGCCAATGGTCTCGTAGAGGCATTCAACAAAATATTAATCAAATTTCTCAAGAAAATTTTATCTTGAAATAAAAGAGAATGATATGATAAATTAATAGAAGCCTTGTGGGCATATCATACTACATAAAAATGGTTATGTAGGCAATACCATGCTCATTGGTCTTTATGGTAGAAGCCATACTTCCCCTTGAAGTAGAATTATCTTCACTATGTATTGCAATCCAAAATGGACTTAAAATAGAGAAAAATGTCTAAATACAATTTGAAGATCTTGAAGATTTAGCTAAAATTCAACTCCAAGCTCAACAAAATATAGAAATGTATAGAGCAAGGATGACCTAAGCTCATGAAAATAAGGTTCACCCAAGAAGCTTCAAAACAGGTGAATTGTGTGGTGCATAGAAGGCCTATCATTCCCCCATCATCAAGTTGGTAAAAATTTTGACTCAAATCGGGAAGTACCTTACATTATCAAAAAAGTATATGAAGAGGAAGCTTATTAGCTTATTAATGCAAAAGGCATAAAGCCAATCCCTCCTATAAATAGACAATATCTCAAAAGATATTATGCATAACCTTTGAAGGTGTTATGCCTTATAAACACAAGAGTCAAAATTGACTCTAAATTGATTTATCAAATGATTAAATGTTATCAACATTTGAGATCTAGAAGAATACTTTCATCCTAAGGGGAAATCCCCATATCAATAGAGGGAAATTTATATTTCTTATAAAGCAAAGACAATTCCACATCGAAGAGAAATCCCATCCAAATAAATAGATTTGAACCTAAAACATAGATCCATCATGCCCAAAGGGACCAGACCTAAACCTAAATTTAGATCTACCATGTCCAAAGAGACTAGATCTAAACTTAAATTTAGATCCATCATGCATAAATGGGTAGGATTTAAACCTAAAATTTAGATCCATCATGTCCAAAGGGATCCGATCTGAACCTAAATTTAGATCCATCATGCTCAAATGGGTAGGATCTAAAACCTTAAACTTAGAACTATCATGTTCAAAGGGAAAAAAATCTAAATTTTAGATACACCATGTGTAAAGGGATTGGATCTAAACCTAAATTTGGATTTATCATGTCCAAAATGATCAAATCTAAACCTAAATTTAAATCCATTATATCCAAAGAGATAAGATCTAAACCTAAATTTAAATCCATCATGCCCAAAGGGATTATAACTAAATCTAAATTTAGATCCATCATATCCAAAGGGACTAGATCTAAACCTTAATTTAGATTAATCATGTAAAATGGGATAGGATCTAAACTTAAAATTTAGATCCATCATGCCCAAAGGGACCCAATTTAAACTTAACTTTAAATCTATCATGCTCAAAGGGGTAGGATCTAAAACCTTAAACTTAGATCAGTCACATTTAAAGGGTTGAATTTAAGTTCAAACAAACCCAACATGCTCAAAGGGACTGGGTCTAAACATAAATCTAAACTCTTTAAAGTTTAGACAAGATTGAGGCAAACCTCACAAGCATAGCTTAATTATAAATTCAAATATTATTGGCTTTTGAAGATGCCTATGAAATTTATATGCTTTTATCTTTCAGATTTGTTACAATATTTATTTGGAAAAGGACAGATGATATGCCTCCTACTGAGCCCACTAAGAAGCAGATATGGGCCACTATTGAAGCTTATGATCCATGTTACTATTTAGCTAGATTATAGGATTATTTATTATAGCATCAGGATATGTTGATGGGCAGAGATATTTATATGGATTCATTTGCTCAATCATTATGCATTCCACTCTTTGATTCACAGCTCCCATTACAGTATGATCCTTTTACTTAGGTGATTAATTTAAAGGTGAGATATAATCTCGATGGTCCTCTCAAGTGAGTCATAGATCACCTTATCTTTGGGGATTAGGATGTCCTTTATCCAATTGCAAATTGCGCTCCTTTTGTAGGTACAATCCAACTTTGGGCTACCGTAAACTACATCTTGAGGCAAAGAATTAGGACCCAAAGTTAGTGTTTGACACACCTTTGTCAGCTGTCAGTGGCTACATATATTAGACTCATCATCATTTGTATATGCATGGTGATATTCTTAAGAGAGTTGGCATACACCATACAATCTATGCATCACTCTTTGACTATAGCCATCTCCCTTTCACTTGGATTTGTGGCATAGCAGAACATTGGAATAGGTCTACCAAAACATTGTTAGATTGGTCCACATGAGATGATAGTTACTTTGGCAGGTATACAAGATGTAGTAGGCTTTCCTATTTTAGGCATTCTAGATGAGGAGTGCATCCCTCAAGGTCATGATCTTTTTCAGCATCAATCAATTGTTAAGTGGAGTAGTGGAGTAGTGGAGGTTATGTATATTCTTCTAGCCTTCATCATGCTCTAGCTCACTACCAGACATTATTTTTAGAGTAGAGATCAAGTCATAAATGACATGGTACTTTTACTCTTAACATATGGTATGAGAGTTTCCTTCATCCATGAATATGTTTGCCTCATTTTTCATGTTTAGATGATCCATTCGGCATTGGCTTTCATTCATCTGAGAGGTCCTTTAGCACTAGGTTTGAGCCTAAAGGGAGAGCTAATTCTCAACTTGCTTTAGCTTGAGGCATCGATGTGGAGCTATCCTTAGTGGCCTTTATTGCCACATGGCTATGCTACTTCATATTCCCAGGTCGCAGCAAATTCTTTCACACTTTTACTCTTTTGATGGCTAGTTTTCTTGCTCGTGTTGAGACGATTGCACTAGCACTTATAGCATTAGCCTACCGATATCATGGATTAGGCATAGTGAGCATTATGTCTGACTTACACAATTATGATATGGAAGCTTCTTGGCATTACGACATGGATGGATTAACATACACATTTCTGGAGCCTTCAGTTATTCTGAAACAGCTCCTTACTTTAGAGAGTGGCATTTTCTGCTGACTATGCATCTTAGTAAAGTAACAATTGCTTTAGATAGAGATCATATATGGATATTTATGTTTGTGCCAACACGTAAGACAGATAGCTTTTAGATTATTCATAGATCATCTTTTTATAGCTTACCTAATCAGAGCTTGGGATAGAGATTAATGGATTTTGTTGCTGACAAAGGCACATCCTTATTATCATCAAAGTTAGGGTATAGATGCATAGCATAATATCTCATTGGGCTGAGACCTACTTGCTTTGCTACTACCTTCATGAATTTGTGATTTTGGAAGGATATAATCCCAATAGAGTAGCTAGATAGTATGACTTTACTCATGCTACACCTATATACGGACTACCATAGAAACTTGATATAATAGATACTCATTCCTTTGGATCATTATCATTCTCCGTTCTGTTCATTTAGAGGTAGCTTTTATGACCTAGGCTATTCTGCTTCAACTAGGGACTGGTTCTTATTTTTGTGTGGCTCCATAAGAGGTTAACATAAGAGTTAGCCACCAATGATTGTTATGGATTCATCGCACCTTCTCTTCCTTTTGGAGCTAGAATTCTACATATACAGTCATAGACTTGGGAAAGCTAAAAAGATATGGCACTTGCATTCTCCTTGATACATAGTTCATGTTTTTAAGGAGTCATTAAATAAATGAGATAGTGATAGAAAGCATTGTCGAGAGCATTCACCTGTTCATATAGAGGCTTAAATGGATACTTGAAGCTCTCTTCCAGCTGAATATAGCATGGGAGTAGCAATAACATCCAACTTTATTCATTCTCCATCTCCACCATTAGGGGTTGAACCATCAGTAAAGCAAGTAGAGAGTGATGTCACTTTACTCTTATTGACAGATGCTAGTGGGACTTTCGTAGTTTCTCATTTTACTGAGCTTGTCAGTGATGATCATATGCATATCGGAGAAGATCCATGTACAAAGGAATCTAATGCATTAAAGACTAGTTGTGAATCATTCTTGTCAAGCTTAACTTGGGTGATAGTGAGTGCCACACAAGATGATTCCTTAGCAGAGCTTAACTCTTATGCGGATAGCCACCCTACTTCCAATATGAGGGAAATACCTCATAAACATTTATCTAGTCTGTAACTTTCATGCTTCATCTCCAAGATACACTCTAGACCTTCAGGCTTATCACATTATAGGTCCTCAAAGAGTTTATGTCATATAGTGATATCACTATGTCACCTACTTCTAGGCATTGAGAAATCTCTAGAGTGCATATTGAGTTTCTCGATATATCTATTGAATTGAGAGAGTTACAGTAGAAAAGGCAATATTTCTTAGAGAGGAGGTCTATGGTGAGATAAGCTATCACAACTATAGAAAAAGATTGTTTATAGATGGGCACTTAGGTGTTTAAACTTGAGCAAGTTTTTTCTTCATTAGTCCATGACCAGAAAGTAGCCTTTTAGCATCTTCACGATGCACGAGAGAGACAGGTTACTATGGTTTATCGAGCCCATACTACTATTGGTATTAAAGAAATGCAAACTAATTACCTATAGATAAAATTTCTTTTAGCAATTATCTCTTGTTGTTACATGATATATATGAATATTATGATTATATACTTCTTGAATAGTATGTTCTTTCTCCCTTTTATGCTTCTATTTATAATCATTAATAAACAAAGGAGAAAACAACGAATGCATCATTTTCAATCAACATGACACATTTATTGGGGGATAATTTGTTTGCAACTAATAAATAAATAAATAATAATAATAAATGAATAGCCAACTCAGCATTGCGGCACTGCAAACCAGGTTCCTAAGTACTTGCTCCAATACCACTAAGTTTAAAGAGTCTGAAAAATACCAACCACTCCCACTAACAACCATCTCCATCAGTTATAATTGCCCGAGGGGAGAGCGGGAGTAGTTAAAAGAGTGAGAGCGATTGATAAGAGAGTAGGAGTGGTTGAGTACCAACTCTTATAAAAAGAGAAGGGTTGACCCTTATTCTTTTTCTCCTTCTTCATTCCCTTTTGGCCAGACTCTCTTCCCTCTCTCTACTGTGGACTCCGCAGCATGCTCTCCTTCTTATGCAAGGCAAGATTCTAGGTAAGACTCCAAATGAAAAGTTTCTTTTATATGATTCCTCACTCTATATAAAAAGCTTAAAAAATTCCACCATTGATCTTGGATCCAGTGTGAAATGAAGATCCTCCCTGCATCAATCTTAGATCTGTAGCAAGAGAGAAGAATACGATCATGCTGTATATAAATTATTAGGCATTGCAAAATAAAATAGTATCAAAGTAAAGATTAAATCATATTTTAATTTATTAAAATTCAAATTTAAAATTTCAAGACCTCCACCTTCAAACTTTGTTCTGACACGAGATGAAAAATCCTTCCTCCACCGATCTTGAATCTAGAATAAGAGCATAATGCATTTTTGTGCTAAAATATTTTGAAACCTAGCATTGCTAAGTTGTTATGTTGTCAAAATTTTTGAAAATCATCAAATCACATATAAAAATTGTCTTATAATAGAGTCTTCCACCTCATAGCATCACAGGGCTGATACCCATCATCGCGGTGCTAAACTCTCAGGATTTTGAACCTTGACACTCCACTTCGCAATGCCATAGCACTGTTGTATTGTACCGAGGCGTTGTGACCAACATTGTGGTGTTGAATCTTATTTCCACAACACCACCTTCTTGCATTGTAAAGTGAAAATATCAACTTTCTAACTCCGTGACATCAAATCTTAGCACCATAGCGCTGCCTTCTCAAGTCACAAGGCCAATTTGTCCACCTATAGTGCCACAGTGTTATTCTGAAAGTGTTGAGGTGTTGGATTCCCAATGCTAAGGCACTGACTTTTTAATCTAATTTCTTTAAGTTAGAATTTGTATTTAATTAAATTTTTAACTTATACTATATATTTAAATTATAATTAAATTCAAGAGATAGCCAACTAGTACACCAATAATGTAAAATAAAATTTTATTGCAAAGAATAAAATTTTACTACAATAATGGGCCAAATGAAATTACAATGGTGTAAAAAAAAGAAGAGGAATACAATTACTAAAAGAGGAAAAAGACCATCCTAATAGTCATAATCATCCTCCTCCTCATCTTCTTTTGGCTCTGATGGGGTGCTATCATAGGGGTGATAAAGAGGTCTTGCAAGAAATAAACTATACTTGAGCCAATATTAAAGTTACAATTTTCAAACATTTGAATGAATGCTGAGTCGAACTCATTCATATAAGAAAATTTCTACTATTGCTGACCTATATGATAATCAAATTTTTTCTCAAATCACTACTACTGCTGGCTACTTTCGCCCACCTTTTTTTTTAATTCTGAAACTTCTCCTCCAATATCTTGGAGTTACTCAATTAACATCTTAGAGGATTTAGATCTAAACTGAGGAGTGTGTGAGATTTTTCCTCTTTTTTTTTTGATCCAAATACTTCAATCATTCTTTTAGTCAGGGGAGCCCTTTGTATAAGGACTTCTTTATCTAGGTCTCTTGACACATCGACCACAACATATAAAAAATAAATGAGAGAAGGATGACCATACTCTAGAGTAGTACTGCCCTTAAGCAGATTATAAATTGAATTATAAATAATCTTTCCAACATCTATGATAAAGTTCTTTTGAATCGCATAATTCAAAATGGCTCTATCCTTAGTTACCTCACTGATATTACCAATGGGCATCAACTTGGCAAAAATAAAATAATGTCAAGCTTTAGCCTCGACTGTTAGGTCGACTACAAAAATAATAATAATATTTTTCCCCTGTCATTTTCATCAAATATTTAAATTTTTAATAGTGAAGAAACTAAGAATTTCATCAAAATTAGGGTTATTATTGTAATAGAAAAGATACTAATCATATAGAATTTTTTGTAAATTGTAATATGCATTAATGGAAGTACTATTGAAACATACCCATGTCCCTCATACAAAAACTTGATTGTCTTGGTGATCTTTTGCGTTGGCGAAGAATTCCCTCGACAGAAGGATGATGCAAGTAACATTATCATAGGTGAGATATTCCCAACCTCACTCATTTTTTACCCTCTACACTCCCACCTAGATTATGGAAGCTCCTCTTCCAAATGAGGTGCTTGCTAATGAGGCAGTGCTGGAACCACCCCTTCTCATCCTCATTGATGAATCTACCAGTGTCACTTGAGGATGCCATCTTCTTGCCCTTCTAGATGATCTTAAAAAGCATGTTTGTTGTTCTAGAGCTGAGGAAAAGCTAAGATGCAAAAACATTTGATAGAACAAATGCCTTAGAATGAAAACTTTTGCAGCCTAGGGGTTTTATTTATAAGTTGGACCTAGTTTCACAACACTACTTTTGTAGTGTCAAGGCACTGGCCTCTCGGTTCTAAGATTTGGGACCAGTGTCATGGAGCTCTACATGCAATAGACGTCCATCAAGATGGTTACTATGTTAGTAAGAAAGAGTATTTATTAATATTTATTAGCATTAATTATGTAACCAATTGGATCCAGAAAGCATGTTGGACATTGATGGAGTGTCGCATTGCTCTTATGTAATGTCACAACATTGGTCAAAAGTTCTATCCTTTTTTGTTAAATACACATGCGAGCCTATCAGCCTTAAAATGACTTTTTGACTAGCACCATGGAGCCACTTTGGCAGCGCCTAGGCATTGGTCAAATAGTCAAATTGCTTTCTATTATTCCTCATCGTATTTTAGCATTGTGGCACAGGGTTTACAGTGTTGAAGCACTGCCCTATCTTATTTTGAGACTTACATTTTTGCCTGATAGTACTGGTGCACTGGCTCACCCATGCTGAGGTGCTAAGCTTTAGGAGCTGAAGTGCCAACTTTCTAGTGACATGGTGCTGAATCTTAACACTGCTTATATAGCACTAAGGTGTTATCCTATAGAAATTAAAAAAAAATTAAATCAAATCAAACATTTTTATGTTCACCATGCAAACACCCTAATAAATCTACCTGGCATTCATAAGGAATGTAAGACTGATCACCATGTAAAAAATTCTAAATGTGGCATTCTCAAGGGATGTAACCAAAATCTATACGTTCACCATGTGAACATTTCTACTTCTAGCATTCCTAAGGGATGTAAGTCCAATCTAAACATTCACCATGCGAACATTTCTAATACTAGCATTCCAGGGGGATGTAAGTCCAATCTTATTATTTGTCGTGCGAACACTCTAATAGTATTCTAATAGATGTAAGCCCTACATATGTCTATAAAGCATACTTCGCTTAATTATTAGATAAACTTATAAATTAAGTTTACCCTAAATTAACTAAACTCCTACATTAAAACTCTGGTATACTCGAGATATCTAAGATGAGGCAACCCATGGATGATAATCAGACTCCTCGGACATTACAGTTAATATCCCTCTGATGTTGGTAGGTTGGAATAATGGCAATACAGGGATGACAGAACCATGGGACATTGATCAAGACTACCCTCCCTTTTCTCTTAAATAGTCATTCACATCACACCTCTAAACATCGATTCATATCAATGAGATATATCTATTTCCATCTTTAATAGAGAGTGCTCTCTTACTACAGTAGGAGGAGTAATTAACTATGAATGCTTGTGTTTAAGAAAGTAGAACCTAGATCTAAATAAACGATAACATAATATTAAGGGAAAATCTGGTTGAATATATATTAATCTGCCTCATGAAGAATAAACTCCCTGAACATCCTAACAAGATGATGTAGAGGTTTGCGAAGGCATTTTTTTTAAGCGAGCAAACTTAGGGTCTAATTTATCTCATTATAGACATTTATAGATCCTTTCTTTAGGTTGGTAAGTCACATAGACTACCCCCTTTGGATAATCTTACTTAGAAAGATATGAGTCCCAGTGCCTTCTTTCTATTGTAGTCAAGATAAGAGTAAGTCCCTTACAAACATCTTCTATGGCTATCATGATTATGCTAGGACTAGATTCCTTAATGAGTCTAGTTTTAATAACATCTCTATTCTTCTTAGAGACTAGTAAACCTAAATTCTTCTAAGAATAAATCTTTTTAAATCATAAAAACCTAAGGCATGTTTATGCTGATCTTTTAGAATCAAATTCAAAATGAAGTTTCAAATCAAAACCCAAAATTAAATCCTAATTCCAATTTTAAAACCAAATTCAAACTCTTTCAAGCTCATATTTGTGGTTCTTATAAGATATATAGACTAGTTCGATCAACACTAATATATGTGGTGTACTCTAGTTAGTCCACCACACATACAGAGGGTCCATTTATTGAGCTCATTTTTGGATGTGGCTAACATCATCTCCAATCCTAGAATTTAGGATACCTAATCTTAGCTTACATTTTTTTTAAATTACTCACTTAGGACACTACACTTAGTGACTAGGTGTTTAAACAAATTAGAATCAAAGAAAAATTAAATCTAATATAGATTTAAAATCAAAAATTAAATTTAAAATCAAAACTAAATGTAAAAGGAAATTAAACTCAATACTTTAAGGCTTAAGCTATCCTAGTGAAGTTCTCTAGGATCTGACCTAACCCAATTGGATTAGGTGAACCCAAAGCATACCCAAATCTAATAAAATTCAACATAGATCTAAATCAAACACATCTTAATTAAAATATAAATCCAATTGAGCTTAGACTAGATTTATTGAGGTTGTCAAACTAATTAACCTATTAAAGCTCCAAATCACCTAAGTCCAAAGAAATTCAAATAAAACCAAAATAAATTGAATTCCAATAAAAAAGAATAGAATCAATCTATAAATATAAATGAACTCAAAAATAAATCTAGATGAGGTTCAAGATGGTCAATTATGTCATTTGATCCAGAGTTAACGTATATTGGCCCCATTAAGTCAAAAGATTAGCCCACAAAAATTGACCAAATTAAGTCATTCAAAAAGCTCAAAGTCACTAAATGGATATTTTAAAACATTAATCTAGGGAAATCTAAAACCAATAAAGTCTCAAATGGATTAATTAGATCACTTGATCTAAATAAACCCAAATGGACTTTATTGAACTTAAATTCAAATTAGTTTAGATTCAATATTCAAAATCATTTGAAAATTATAATTAAACATAATTCAATCAAACTTTGGGTTTAATTTTCTTAAAGTGAACATTTGACCCAAATGAGTCTAATTTGACCCATTAAGCACCATTTGGGTCAAAATGGGTTTAAACTAAAATTAATCTTAAATTAACTAAAATCAACTACTATAAATCATATCAAACACTCAATCAATTATGGTTGGAACTTAAACACACCTCAATTAAATCAAATTTTCCATTTGCGTTAATCAAAACATACTTAGCCTATTTAGGTCAAATGGGTTAATACCAAAATTTTCTTCAAACCAAATGAAAATAATTGATCAAAATAATTTAAAATGATCATTTAAACATTAATAAATACAATTTTAAGTTTTGAAATAGACATATAGGCCAAGAAACCCAACTTGACTCATTTAGATTAAATTGGTAAATTTAGCTTAAATCAAGACAAAACAGTTATATAGGTAGGATCAATTGAACTTTGAATCACTTAGGGGACAATCAACATTAATTACATTCCATCATCCAATGCTAATTGATCAAATTAACTTATCATATTTCAATCCAATTCAAGCTAAATTCAAATGGACCAAACCTAAACACTTAAGCCCAAACTAATTACACTTGGATTCATTTCGATCCATCTTAGGATGAACTTAAGGTAGCTGCCAACTAAGGCTAGGGATCTAAGGAGGTCCCAATCAGTCCAAGGAGAGAGATAAATATGCCATGGAAAAGAAGAAGCCCAAATTGAGCCACCCACTTCGCAATCCTTCCAAATCTCACCTATACATGCTACCTTACATTCCCTATGTGATTTGAATGCCTACTTGGACCTTATCACAACTTTTAGCATCATCATTGGATTGCAAATTGTAATGGTTGTTGACTCCTTTCCAGACCAATGGAGTAGCTCTCATCCAACCATAAAAACTAATAGAGCTAAATCATAGACTTTTGCTCATTCCATCACCTTCTTTGAGTGAAATCGAGAGTGAACCTTCCCCCTCCTCCCAAGCTTCTCCAATCATTCCTAACATCAAACTCTAATGAGCGGTAGTGGACATTCACCTTTACACCAATTCAAATGGAGGCAAAGCACGATTCCTTCTCTAAAAGCTTCATCCAACCTCCTTGACTATTTTTGAAAGTCAAACCACCACTGAAACCCAATGCCGATGAGGTATGGCCAAAATTGACTCCCTTTTAAATTCATGTTGGTCATTTGTGAAATGAATTTAGTTTTAGGAATGATCAAGCTGTATAGATCCTTTCAAAATCATGCCTTGATCATTTTGCAATCAAAATCCTATGATTTCATCGTGTAGATCATCGGTGATTAGCCCAAAAAATTTGATAGTGCTCGCCCACTGCTATAGATGAATGAGACCAAATCAATTTAGAATGAACAACTATGATTTAATCAAACTAATTGATTGAGTCCCTTAAGGAAACCATAAGTTGATCTTGTGTTGTTCGATCTTTGATCGGATGGTCCTAATAAAATCGCGTCCTCACCGTCAATTTAATACAAGATCTTGTCAATCCCACATGGCCCAACTGCATAGCCACATGTGAAGTGGCATCATGTGGCATTGCCTGGGTTTAAGTGGGAAAATCTAATTTATCTTAATTTTAAAATTGTGGCACTCACTGGGTTTAAGTAGAAAAATCTGATTTTTTTTCTAATTAAAAAAATGCAAAAAATATCAAAAAATTTAAAATTCATAGAAAATAAAATATTCAATCAAAAATGAAAATAAGGGCTCTATGGATTTATCTTCATTAGAGAAATCCATTAAACCTAAAATTTCTAATTTTTGTTGGCTAATTTTAGGTTAATTTGGGTTTAATTAAAATTAATTAAATTTTAATTAAGCTTAGATTATCAATTCAATTAACTTAAGACTTTGGGGTAATATAATTAAAGATAAAACACACATTAGATAAACTTCTTAGGATTTATTGATGATTGAATCAAAAGATACAAAATTTTCAACCATAAAATGCTAATTTAATGAAATAAATTAATAAAAATTTAAAAAATTAAAGAAATTCATTGAATCAATTTAAGACAACATAATATACAACAGTAAACCTAAGAAAAATTTTAAATCTCACTCAAACCCATTAATCCTCAAAATGACTTAATTAAGCAATTAAATGAATTAATTAATTCATTTAAGCAATCTAACTTTAAAAATATATAATAAACTAACAAAAGATCAAAAAATTTCAAATTAACCTCTCTAGATTTATCTTTTAGAGAGGAATTAAGGAAAATTAAAACCTCTAAATAATTCCTAATAATTTAGGCTTAATGTAGGTTTTATTGAATTCATTAAAACCTTAATTAATCATAAAATACATATTTGATGATGATGAAACTTTAGGGAAATGAAATTGGCAAAGAACTCCACTTGTTATAAAAACTTTAAAGCCAAATGACTTCTAAATCAAAAGTTATAAAATTTTCAAGTTTTGGGTAAATTTAAATTAAATAATAAATAAAAATATAAAAATTATAAAAATTAATTGAATCAACTCAAAATATTTTAAACAACATCAGAAGACCTTAGGAAAATTTTCTAGCCCTCTAAAATTGAGGAGTTTAATCAATCCTACATTTAGGGTTTATGGAATTAATTCAGAAAGATAAATTAACTAAACCCTAGAATATTAAATTAATAAATTATGAATAAAATGAACATTTAGTTGAAAATTAAAATTGATTAATCTCTGAATTCCATGCTTAGATAAAAATTCATTAACATTTAGGTCATCTTGAATTCACTTAACATCAAATGAGAGATATTAATTATAATTAAAAATAAATAATGAATTAAATCATCTAACTTAAATAACTTAAAAATTACGATAGATTAGATTAGGTTTGGGACCTAAGTAGTTCATTCTTTTAGGTTACTTAGGTTATAATCAATAATTAAATATTAATACAAAAATTTTCATCATAAGAAATCTAATTAAATAATGAACCTTAAAACATAAGATATCATCTAAGCCAACCTAAACAATGAATTTAATAACTAAATTAATAAATATCCTATTTAAATAATGGAATGAATAATGATATCAACACCATTAAAGTAAGCTTAAATTAAAAATTAATTTAAATCAATGAAGTTAAAATAACTTAGATCATTTAAGTTAGTAAGCATTAATTTTAGTTAAATGAAATAAATGAATAAGTTTGATCAAACCAAAATCAAATGAACTAAATTAGAACATGTGAAATTATTTAACCATTCTATCTTGAATCTCCAACAAATCAAAGAAATATAAAATTGAACATAAACCTAAATTATGAATGTATATTCAAGAATGTTCATCTTAAATAACTAACATAAAATCTAAATAAATCAAATTACATGATACCAAATTAAAGATCAAATTGAAATACACAATTCTTAAACTAAAATCAATAAATCAAATGATCAAACTTTTAATTAAAATTCTGAAGACCATTTTAAATTTTAATTAAAATATACAAATTAGTTAAACCAAGATACACTAATTAAATCAAATGAAATTTAAATTAAAAAAAGAGAATAGAATATTTAAACTCTAACAATATTTAAAATTAATTAAACAACATAAACTTCAACCTTAGAGAAAGAATTAAATATTAACCAACTTAAATCCAATTCTAATAAATCATTCAAATAATCTTAAAATGGACTATTGTCATAATGAATATAAAATAAATATTATTTATTTGTAAGTGTTGCTTAAATCCCTAAGCATAGCCCAATAGGATAAGTGAGCTTGGAAACCATTGTTGTTAAGCCTATATATTTAAAATATAAACTACTAGTGTGTTGTATGTATTTTCTGAAGTTGATTTTATAGGGAGGATTTTATTTTGGATTTTCAAATGTAATTTGAGCTTAGAATTAGGTTAGGATCTATGGGATCTAGAAATAATAGGAGCTAACTTTACCAGTTGGTGGTCCCCTACGAAGCTCATGGAGGTCCTTGAAGAAAGTGGCGACCCTAGGTAAAGACCCTCATAAATCAAGCTTTTAGATATAGACTGGACTATATAAAGGTAGAGCTCAGCTGCCTGTTTTTTTTGGGTGTATAGTAGTACCTGGCCACATTGACCTATTTTATTAATTTAGTTTAGTATGATTTATTTTAGGGTGTGGAATAGAACTGCAACTTTTATCTAGATTTCTTTTTATGATGTGCTCTATGATGAAAAGCCTGGAAACATTAGGCTCCTAGGAAAAATAAATTTTCCTACTGCATTAAAATTAAATAACTCAGACATAAAATTAAAACTCATAATCTTATCATAATTAAAGCCCTAGGCATAAATTAAAAGCAACTATAAATTATTAAACTTTCTGAATCATGTGAGCATATTATTCATCATTCTTGAATTGGATTGTTCACCTATTGCACATAAGTGGGGCATCTAACTTGTAAGGATGGCCATCCTTCTTAGGGAAGTGTGCTTTCTCATACTAATTTGGCCATGACCATTTTCTAACTATATCTCATTGTAGGCATGACATTGTATACCCAAGCCTTAATAATAAAATTGTGAGTCAAAATACATAAAATATGAAAATTATTATAATAGTTTGTTCATTATCATATGGTCTAAGGAGTGAGTTTAGGCTCTTAGTCTCCTTTCCTAAACACAATAATCTAGCCTTCTTGTGTACGAAAGACCAGAATCATAGATTTAAATCACTTGGGTGATTTTAGCTAGCAACCCTTCTAAGTAGTTAGTAAGTCCAAAAGAGTTAGGGATAGGTTCATTTTTTCAACTAAGAAAGAGAGCCAATAATTCTCAAAAAGTAAACTAGGTCAAGCTTTTGACTTATGTTACAAGCATTGCAAGATTTAGGTTATGAAGCATCATATTAGAATAAGTCTTCAACCACTAAATATTTTTGCAGTCTTGTGGTGTCAGAATCTAAGCCCTAAACTTTTAATAAAATAAAAATTTTAAATTTTATTAAATTCAATTTCAAAGATGTAAAGTCTAATGATATGATAGTTGAATTGTTTACTAAGCATCCCAGTATCTATAGGTATTTCCTACTTATTCCCGATTAGCTTTCGAAAAGAATTATTTCTCTTTTGAAGCATTCCTTATTGAATTTATGAATTAATAATTCTTTTATGATAAGCTTTGAAATCCATAGAGATAAATTTTTATTTTTTTAATCAAGAGTATTCTTAGGAGAAATTTTTTTTCTTCTAAGATGTAATTAACTATAGGGGCTTACCCTTATATGATACTACAAACCTTATAATAAAATAAACCAATGTTCTACTTCTCCATATAGATTTGGAAAAAAAAAATCTTTGGTACATTAAAGACACATCAGCTTTAGGAGTCTTTATTAAGTAATCAAATTCATTATGAGGTAATATATTTATTTTATGAGATGATATGTTTATCCCTTAATGAAGTATTTGATTACTTATATAAGTACCTCTAAGATCTACGTGATGTTCCAATTAAAAATTCCTATAAGTATGCTCATCAGAATGTGCATCAAGCAAGGGAAGATAAATTTGATCTAGTGAGCCAAAGGATTTAAAGAATAATAACCCAAAGGCAAAGCATATTTGAACTCATTAGCACCTGATGACTATGTAAAGGAACAATATGACTACTCTCCTCTACTGCATCCTTACTTGTGCACTCATTAAACAATAGGCCACTTGGCCCCATCAGCCATTGAACCTATACTCCCTCAAAGCGGGAATTCTTTTTCATTGATTTTACCTTATTTGATTTTTCTATATATAATCACCCCCTGATATTATGAAAGGGGGGCTTCACTCTTACAAAGAGACCATTTGGCTCTCACTCTAGCCCGCCATATTCTATATTTGTATTTTTAGTAATAAAGATTATTATTTCTTCTGCACTATTTTAATTTTTTGTTTTACTGATCGTAATCTTTGTGCTTAACTTTGTTTCTCTAGTATCTTAAAAGGATCTTTCTCCTTCCATGAATAAATTTAGATTCAACACTTTTAATGTTAATGAAATATTGTTAATATAATTTGATGCATTTAAGTAATTTTCATAATTTTATATTAAATACTTTACCTAAATTACCATAATTATGGTTCAAAAACCATATCTTTTAATCTAAAGCTTAAATGATTTGAAATTTTTATGGTAAGTTTGCTTTAACATTATAATATTACCTTAAAAATTTCAACTTGATTAGATATGTAATTAAAGATTAATTAAAAAATTAGTATTTTTAATAAAACTCAAATTAATCCAAAAAAACTTGACAAATTTTATAGCTTTTTATATATTTCAAATCCTCTTTAAAATGCGAATGCATAGAGGGGAGATATACATTTTTTTTTAGCTTAACGGTTGATTTAATATGTATTTTTGAAGTTTAGGCTAATTAAAGTAATTAATTATTACTTAATTAAATCTTAATTTAGTGATATTTTGATTTAGTGAGATCTAGATGGTCCAATTAATTTTTCTAGGTTCTCTAGTATTTAGTAAAGTGATTTGGACCATTTTGAGGGCTTTATGTAATTTCCATAATTTCTAATTAATTATTTAATTAAAAATAGTCATTAAAATTTGAAAATCAAGATCTCTCAATCCATTAACCAATTTGGTTTGATATTATTCTGGTAAAATAGATGACAACGTCAATTTTAATCCCTAAATTTTTTAGCTTGATTGGGTCATTATTTTGGGATTAAATAGAAAATTATGTTTTCTAATTAAATAAAAATTAATCTTAAAATACCCAACAAAAGTTGGAGGTTTTAGGTTCCTTAGATTCTCCTTGGAATGTTGGCTTCATAGAGGGATTATTTATAATATTTTGATAATTATTTTATTTTCTCTGAATATACATTTTTTGTAATTTTTAAAGATAAAAAAAATATGATTTTCCCACTTAACCATGTTAACACTATTAGGGCACACACTTTACATGTTTTGGTGCATGATTTATTTGCATCAACACATATATGGATGGTGGTGGGATATTAGATTAATCTCAATCATCTGATCAAAGATCGAATAACTTAGATTAATCTCGCTATCTTAAAGGGGATTAAATCGAATAAACATATCGACTAGATTGGGTCTGTTGGTTCAAATCATGAGGAATGAATGGCAAATTGGTTTTCATTTAATTCTAAGTTTGGCTTATTAATGCCCAATTAGTCTACATTAGGTTGTGAGTAATTTGGTGAATTTAAGCATCAATTAAATCTGGTTGATGTTATGGAGATGCTAGGTTAGTTGATTGTAATCAATTTAGATTGATTTTGGGTTTTGTCTGAAATGGCCTAATTAGGTCACTTTTGGGTTAATTAAATTTCGCTTGGGATAAGTGGCTTAATTAGCTAGCCTAAACCCCAACTAGATTTAGACTTGTGTTTGGTTGAGTGGTATGTTGGTTTTGAGTCATTCGGAAAATTCAATTTGGCTTGATTTTGATTAAAATTATTTTAGACTTAGTGGGGCCCACAGAAACCACCTTAGATCAATTGGCTTAATTAGTCAAATTAAGTCTTAATTAGATTCAATTTTGTGCATTATTATGCTTGAATGACAATTCCAAGCCTTTAGGTAGACTTAATTTGGATTGATTTAGTTGAATTTGAGTCAACCTAATTTTACTTCAATAGAGATTTTGTTTTGGCTAGGGGCTATTTGGTTGGCTGAAAAAGAAATACAGTGTAAAAAGAATACAATGTAAAGTGAATATAGTGAATTCTGAATACTTTATAGTTGTTTGGTTGTATGAAAAATAAATATATGAAAAATATATTTTTTGTTTGGTTGGGTATATGTAAAGTAAAGTAAATACATATTTTCTGAATACTATTGTATATAATAAAGTAATTACAAAAAAAATTATTAATTAAATTATTAAATTAATAAATTATATATATATATATATATATATATATATATATATATATATATATATATATATATATATATATATATATATATAAAATTACTACTTGGTTAAAAAAAGGATTAGATACATTTATTTTAAAATTAAAGGCTTCTTTATGATTTATATATTAGAGGCATGTTAGAATAGAAATAAATTAGTTAGCAATTCAATAGAAGGCATTATTTCTATTCATCATTATAATGATGTTTCTAACATCTATTATGAATGGGATTAAGCATATCTTAGCTTCGATTGACTCAACAAAGTGGATGCTTATCCCTAATGGCCTTTACTCACTCCCGAAACTCTATCCTTATTATGGGAACCATTCAAATTTCTTCTATAAGCTGGATTTGGGAGATCTTAGTTCCAATGAAAATTACTTATTTGCTTGGATCATTTATATGGGCAAGGTTCCTAGTAAAATATCTCTTCAACGTATAGGTATCAATAATGCAACAAGTTAGTTATCTGCAATTCTTGGCTGAAGAAATATTCTCAACTTTTCTTAAACTGACGTTCTGTCAATAGAATTTGACGAATATTATCCTATCTATTTGGTGTAAGGAATAATAGTTTGGCTTGAAATAATCTCTTCGTAGTGAGATTCAAATATCAAGAAAGACAAAGAAAATCATAAATATCTTGTTTCTATCAACCGTGTGGAATAGCTGAAAGAAAAGGAATAATAAATGCTTCTCAAATAAAAACAGAACGAAAAAGTAACATGGTTCAACATTTTATGCCAAGCACATTTTGTATGGATACTAGTCATTAAAAAAAGCCTCTCCACATTATCAATGAGATAGGAAATCAATCCACCTAACAATCTTTTACATTTATATTGTGTTACAATTTGATGCTTTAGATTTTTTGATAAAAAAATTTCTTTTTGCCATTTGAATGACTATATATTTTCATTCCTTCATTTTTCTGTTTTAATCAGATGAACTCTCCCAATATTTTTGGTTTTTTTTATTTATAATTTTTTGTTTATATTTTGATATTTGATAAAATATGTTTGATGATGATGACTATTTTTAAAAATGCTTAAAATGTTAAAAATTACTTTAATAGTTTTTAAAATAATATGATTTATTTTTTTTACTTATTTTTAAAAGTACTCTAAGCAAATCTAATTTTAAAAGATAACATAAAAAAACACAAAATAAATTGATCCTAAACAGGCACTTAATTTCTCACATGTAAGCATGTGATAATAGCATGTAGTTTCACTCAGTAAATATTAATAGAGCTTTTCAATACATTACATTTTATAAATCCAAAATATATACCTTTGAATGTAGTCATCATGAATACAACACAAAATATGAAGCCAAAACTACAAACCCAAAATGATAGCACCTAGAATAATTCAAACTGCCCCATAATCATTTATCTATTTCCTTTCACATCCATCTTGCCTTTGGCTCTTTAGGTTTTGATAGGAAAGATTGAACCATTGTGGGATTCTTTGATAAATTATTATATATTGTGTCATCCTCTTCTTCTGAGAAGCCCGGAATGCTTGATAGTTCTGCCATAAGTTCAGTAAATAATTTTCTATCCTTAGTAGTTTTTGTTGTGCTTTGAATCACATTGGCAACTTGAGTTACATTATCAGCAATCACAATTATATATTCACGAAGATTTCGATCAATGGCAGGCATCTTACTTTTTTTTCTGTGCAATATATCCTTTAGAAGATGATGGCATTCCTCGCTTTATTGCTCCTGCAGTGTCCTCTTTAAAATTTAGTTCAATCGAATCATCAGCTTGTGATTTATCAAAGCTAGTCTGTGTAAAAATAGAAGATTCATCATCATCCAAGTTGGTTTGAGGACTCCAAAATGATGATTGGGAATTTGCAGATTTCGCCCACTCTCCAGTAGCATGTCCTTCACCACAAAACTTTTCTAAGTCTATATAATTTACAATTGGAATATTCAAATAAGCGGCAACTTTGGCAATAGCCTATATCACAATAAACTAGAAAATATTAACTTCTATTATTATTATTATTATTGTTATAAAAGTGATACTTGCTAAAAATAATACTTGGATATGTGATGCGTGCTCATCACTTCCCATTAGTATCATCATCTTATTGTCATCCCATGATACGCTCGATTTTTTCTAAACTCTTGAATGCGGCTCCACAAAATTCTTTGATGTTGAACCTGATTTTTGCATTGTTTAGCTATGACATCAATTACAAATTTTCTTTCAATTTTTGTGCAACACCTTTGTATACAACATCTTTAAACCCTTGCGCACTTCTTATGTTTGCATCAATATATTTAGAAATAATTTGCTGTAGCCTTGTAATCCACTATGATTTTAAACTCCATAAGAAATTCTTTCTTCTTCTAGTATTAGAAGTGAAAGCAATATTTGTTTGAATTGATTCCATAAATCTCAAACCTAACAAAAATTTACATTAGAAGTTAATAATATAATGTATATGTCAATATTGTACAATCAAGAAAATAATAATTATATGAAATTAAACATACAATAATGATGCTAACAAAAAATTACTTTTTACAACTTTTTTCTAAAATATACTTCAAACCAATAATAAAGCAAAAAATTACTTCTATCAATAACACCTTACAACCAAGCCCAACATATATATATATATATATATATATATATATATATATATATATATATATATATATATATGTATATATATGAACTATTTTAAAAAAAACTATTAATATCCAAGATCTTGCATGCGATTCCACATAACATTTGCAATTTCATCTCTTTTTTCCAACCATTCTTGAGTGTCATCAATGCTTATTTGAACTCTCCTTCTATAGTCACTTCGTCTACTCCACGCATCTTTTGAGAGAATGAAATCATCACCACCTTCTGTGATTATCCAGTTATGTAGTATGCAACAAACAAGCACAATATTAACTTGGGCTTCTAATGGAAAGTAAGGGTCACTTTTTCTGATTGCAAAATGATTTTCTTAATGAGCCAAATGCACGCTCCACACTAGTGCATAATGATGAATGCCGAAGATTAAATAGCTCCTTGTAAATGGAGCTAAACTCTTTCAAATGGTATCTTGTTGCACGATATGGGGATATAAAATCTTTTATGGTGGAGTAGCCACCATCAACTAGATAATATTTAGCTACAATATTGATGTGTATTATTTTAACTATAAAGTAAAACAATTAACATGAAGGCTAACAAAATTGTAAGATATCATACCTTCTGGAATAAATAAACCTCTTTCTAATGTATTTCTAAGGACTGTTGCATCGTGTGCTGAACCTTCTCACCTAGCTATAACATATGTGAATTTTAAGTCAAAGTCCCTAAAACATTTTGACTTGGATAAGGTTTTCTTTCTCTAAATGCAGATTCATGCTCCTTAAGTACTTTAGCTTTAACATGAGTTTCATCTATAGCACCAACACAACCCTATTTTTTTACAAATTATATTAAAAATAAATAAAAATTAAATAAAACTTTTAAATATAAGATCAACTAATACTTGAAAGAATGGCATGAACCTATTGTTTACTGTATCTTATATGGAGTTTGTAGCAGCAGAGGCTTAATCATTTCATGACGTAACTCGTCGATAACATATAATCCTGCATTGAAGTATCTACTTACAGTTTTACCAGATCGTTGAAAATTGAATCGAATGACTTGATTACGAACACTATGCCCAAGCGTGTGCAATAACATAGCTAGTTGTTCTTCAGTTCACATATTAAATGTATCTACAAGTAATCTTCTAGTGTGCAATAAGTTGCATAATTTGAAGAAGGGTTCCCTCCTGATTTGCACCATATCAATGCAATAAACATTAGAACTAAGATATAACCTAGAAAGATATGTTTGTCGTTGTATATTCCGCTCAGGATTGTATTTTCGTCATTTTTTCCTGCCATATACAGTAATACAAGTGCAATACTCATGGCAGATTGTTTCCGAATGCAATCTACCTTTGCACAATCAATAAACTCTTCCAAAATACACATCTGATCTTCATTATCTTGCAAATGTTCTGTCGTCTTTATAGCAACAACAACAACAACAACAACAAGCCTTTATCCCACTAAGTGGGGTCGGCTACATGAATCCTTCATCTCCATTGTATCCTATTATGTGTCAAATTCTCATTTAATTCAAGCATACTAAGGTAAGTTTTTACATCTTAACTAAGTCTTTTTAAGTCTACCCCTGCCATTTTTATAACATATGCAAAAAAATTAATAAAGAAGTAAAATAAAGTTAATAACTAGTGTAAAATGTCACAAAAAATATATAATTTTTTTGTGGTTAGGAAAGACCTATCGACTAACATACCATTAAAACATGCAAATAATATAGGATTTATTGACTGAAATTTTACTCAATGAGAAAAACTAAGAATTCGCCATAAGAAAATAATAAATTCATGCATTGTATAATAATAAAATAAATACTAAACTTATATTTACATTTGTCATATGAAATATATATGACACACACACACACACACACACACATATATATATATATATATATATATATATACAAACACAATTAATCTATGCAAACAAAATGAGAAGTTATATTAGTGACTTAAAATCAATAATTAACTTTAAAGTATAAATGGATTTTAAAAGTTGAACATCTAAATTTGAATTAATTTGTATTTAATAATTAGAATATAATTGAAGCTAGATCCTAGCTTGCAACATTTGGAGTTATGAACATTTGAAGTCATGAACACAAAAGACACATAATATCACATAACTTTATGGTGAGAGCAAAATGATATCATATGGTGAATATGAAATGTCATAGGATAGGCTATGTTCCTAAACTCCATTTCTCTCTCTCACTCTTTCTCCATTGGATTGATTTAACTACAAGTTAGAGTTGTTGATAGGTAGTAATCATCTTTAGCTAATATTATGATGAGAAATGAAGTCTAACCAATATGAATTCATAACTCCGTAATTATTTGTGGCTTCAAATCTAAGCAAAACAAAAAAAAATCAGAGTTCTATCCCACCCATCCAGTAACAATACTTCAAACAAAATAAAAAAAGATTAGTCGTTTTCATATAAGAGTGCACTTTTATTCCACTACAAGTTGAGCACATAAATAAAATCAGTTTCAATCAATGCATCAAGAAAACAAGATAATTGACGCCGAGAAAATCATCAACAATATCAAATTAGAAAATCAAATCCAAATCGCGAGCGCGAGTGCTGCCGGCATCTGAGGTTATATATAATATAAAATTCATATGTATTTATGTATAAATTTACTTTTTAATTATCATTAATTGTAATTTTTTTGAAATAAAATAAGCACAAAGGGGCAAGCAAAGCATCGGAAAGGTCTCATGAGAAGTTTTGCCTCAGAAAAATTAGCTAAGCTTCAGGTAGTTTTGCTTCAGGACAGAAAAGTTAGCTAAGCTTTAGGAAGTTTTGCTTTAGGAAAGTCAGCTAAACTTCAAGAAAAAAGGCGGGTTTTAGATCGGAGCAACGGATGTGAAGGCAGCTTCCGTTGAGCTTGCAGAAGTGGGTTATAGATTTAGCCGGAGCATATTCGCTGATTTCTGGCCGCGATGCTGGGAGAATCGGCCGCCACAACTACCGATGTCGAGCGGATCATTGAACAGATCTGGCAACATTGACATCGCCTCCTGCTCAGAAAGGTCTCATGGCCGATTCTCGCACTCAAGGAATGTTCTTCACAAGGAATCCCAAACTCTTAAACCTCACAACTTAAATATGGAAAATGGATGCAATTTTTTCATAAAAAAATGGCGGCCATACCTACGACGGGCTTCCAATGCGGGAGACTTATGCTAATCCGAAGGTTTGCAACAGTTACGATGAAAATTGCGAGGTGTACGCTGTGCGAGAGAAGACGGGGCTATAATGGGTGAAGCTTTATGAGATGGCCAGGAACTGCGTACGAAATTGGCGAGAGAAGAAATGAGGGTCGGTGTACGCCGAATGCCGACCTGTGAGAGATTTGGTGTATAGACCTCATTCTATTTGATTTGGGAATCCTAAGTACTAAGATAATCAAGAAGAATAACCTCCTTAAAAATGAGGTCAACATTGGTCTTAACATAAAAAATTTGACCAAGCAAGGATTTTAATGAGATATGTTTTTTGTTTTTTTTTTATGAAAAGAAATTTTAAATGATGCATATATTAAAGCATATAGATATTTATGTATGAATATATGAATAATTTACCTCAATTAAAATGAATTAAAATAATAATGTAATAAAAATAAATAGCAACATATTTTATATGAATTATTTTTATAAATTTAGTTTCATTTGAAAGAACAATATGAGTTTAATCTATCTTAATATAAAAATGTATATATTGATATTTTTATAGAAGAAAGCAAGCACAAAATTTTGATATATTCTAAGAATTTTTTGTATTTATAATAAACTAAATCACAAATAATTTTATTTAAAAATTTTGCACAAAATAGATTAAACACATGTGATGATTAAATGGAATTTACAAGGAATAAATCAATGTATGGATAGATTTTGAAAATTAAAATTACAATATTAACTTTTATTAAAATAATATTATGATGAAAATAATGTATAAAATAATGATTTATATTTTATCGTATGATTTTGTTGTGAGTTTATTTGTCAATTTTTTTTTATAAAAATCAATTTAAAGAACACTAAATCTTATCAAACATTAAAAATTTTGTTTATAATTTTCCTTACTTTCTAAATTTGATAATTTTCTTAATTTTTTTAAAAATAAGATTAGTAAGTCCAAATATTTATTTGTTATCATCAAAATCCTAAATGATGAGTCTATGGGCGCACGAGACTAATATGCCTTTTCACTAGAATGTAGATATTAATTGTCAATCATGGAGATACAGTTTTTTTATGAATATTGATATATCTATACTATGGTAATCATGTATGAGTTTTTTTTTTTATAATTGTATAGTTTATGATATTAATTGAATGAAAGTTGATGTTTTTTATTTTATAATATTTTGATGATATTAATGGCCCTGTGTAAATGAAGGAAAAGAAAAAAATGAATTTCTTTCAAATAAATTTTGGATAGTATATGTTGTGCATATAACATAATATAACCAACTTCAATTATCATATAGTTTTAGCTCATAACACTAGTAGGCTCGATGTTCACCTTACAGCGGGTGGGTTCTTTTGCCAAAATGGTGAGCGTGCATGATGTTTTGTTGATCTCTTAATTAAGACCAGAGTCTGAGACGACCAGTTTTGTGAATCACCTTATCACATAGCAAATGTCCGCCCTAAATAGAAATTTTGCTAATACTTCATTGTGTTTTGTAGGAGGGACTCCAATTAAGAAGAGTAAAGGAGTTGCAAGTTCTCCCCTTCTAGTCTCTCAGGCATAGGGAATCATCTATGATAAAAGAGAAGCTATCCAAAGGTTAGATAAGTAGCATGTAGTCTATTCCCATTGCAGTTGATGAGCTTGCCTTTCTTTAAGAAAATACAAGGTCTAGTGAGGGCTCCACCACAGCCAACATTAGAGGTGAGTCAAGAAAAATCCTAATGGTAAAAATAGGTGGTTTAGATCACCAACTTGTGCGTAGAGTTGATTGGCTTGAGATTTAGGGCAGGCTCATTAGAGAAAAGTGCAAGTGAGACTGTGGCTTCCAAAATCGAGTCACCATGTAGTGAGTTGAGGGAGCTACACATGGACTGCAATGAGTTGATAGGGTCTTCCCAATTCATGATGAGTGGTGTGTTTGCTTTGCGATAGCTAATAAGGAGAGGGTCCATTTCTCCAAAAAATATATTTGATCTTATGCTTAAGTATTCTTTTAGTTAATGAATGTAATATTATAAGATGTAGAAGATATTCTATGGTGAGTATTTTGTAATCAATATTCTAGTGGTAATAAAACTTTTACTTGATATGTTTGACTTTTATTTTATTGTGTATACCTTACTGTGTATTTATACATGTTGAGTTAACAAGTTAAATATTTATAGTGAATAACTTTTGAACCAGTCTTGTCAAAATTTTTATGATAAAATTTAACAAAATTTGTAATGATGGTAGGAGATCTTAGTATTTAATATTTGATTTGATGTTGTCTCAAAAATCAAAGAATTTAAGCCTATAAATACCCTCTAGTGGTTGAAGTAAATCATTACAATAATATTTCTTGGCTCTCTATCTTTCCTTGTGGGGGATTTCATTATCTTCCATCATCATCTTTGGTAAGTGTGGTCATGGAAACCCTATGAAGGGTGCTAGCATGTTCATAGTCTCTGAATACAATGAGTCTTTGAACTTAATGACAATGTTGGTTGAAATGGTGTTTCTTCGCTATTATTATAATAGTAAAAATTTTGTTATGAGGCCAACCAAGAAGATGAGCAATTCAACATTGCTTACAAGGATGACTTGCATATTCCTTATGACCACTTCAAGTTGGGCATATCATTCCCACTTTGCCCATAGTTAGTAGACATTCTCAACTTTTATGAGTTGGCGCTGACTCAATCACTATCAAATATAGTGGCAAGTATTATCGCATTCATCGTTTACATATAAGATGAGAGAATCTCTTAGAGTTTGATGTTGTTTCGCCATTTCTTTACTACAAAAGTTCATAAATATTAGTGAATTCAATTTTTATCTATGAAGTGCATAATTGAGTAGCTAGTGCTAATCAAGTCCATCTTTCTTAATAATGAGAAGGCAGTGATGCCAAAATTGAGTATGTAGAGACTGATTCTTTTTAAAGATTCCAAAGAAGAAGCCTCACTTCAAAGGTAGTCGAGTCTACTATACTTTATACAATAAGAACTCGATGTTTATTTTTTCGCATTTTATTTGAGTTGATCTTTGGTTGATGTATTCATTCCATATATCCAGTGGATCCAAAAGTGATGGTCTTTTTAGATGAATCACCTACAAACTCCCCGCAAGTTGGTAATGCAATGATTTCTACAATCACAATCACCATTGTACCACTTGAGGTGATGTTGCCTAGGAACACACCGACACTAAAGGTAGGAATGTTGGTGTCGCAAGGAGGTAGACACATCAGTTCCCCAAGGAGAGTAATGAGTAAATATGATAGCATTGCTAGAGTCCATCTTGTGTAAAAGTCACTAGAAGAGGAAAAATGAAAGTAGCTGACATTGAGTCTTTAGAGAGAAGGGAGAACAAGATAAAGAGGACAAGGTCAACATATTTTGACCTGCACTGATCTGACCCTACCAATGATGCCTTCGACATGAGAGCTTACATATACTTGTCTCTGGATCAAAACTAACTAGAGAAGATCCCACTGATGAGTTGGCCTTTACCATAATAAATGCATAGGGTGTTACCAAGCAAACTGCTTATGACCTTAGCGAGAAGTTTCTGAGTACTCTCAAGCGATTATGTATTGTTGCGTGCTAGAAAACCAATTGCGGTAGAATAAAAATTTATGCCTTAATTTTGTTGCAGAATCCAACACACACACACACACAGATATTTGAGGAATTAATAAGAAAACTCGAGAATTTTATGAAAAAATCTAAAAGAAAAAAATCACGCCTAAAGAAAATCTTCCACTATGATACAAAAGTTTCCGAATCCATTACATAATCAGAAGAGGCGACAAGAGAATCCCATAATCGACAACAACAACTATAAGTCGCGTCAGAATATGAAGTAGTAGTGATGATGGTGAATAAGCGAATCGATGAATGGCGTCATGGGCGTGATGTGTTGATGACCGACGATGCATGGCGCGATGGTCGGCGATGATGACTAGCGATGATGGCGACGATGATGACGGCAGCAAAATCAATGACAACCTGACAGAGATTGAAGACGATGAGATCGGTGATACGACTACGGCGGCCGATAGCTGGCGCGGCAATAACGTGCGACCGCCGAGTGATTATGCTTGGAGGATTTTCAAGCTTTAGACTCTTTTCTCTTTGCTTCCTCTGAAGAGAAGAAGATTTATATTTATGAGTGTCATTTTGTAGATAAATACAAAATCCGAATCACTCCACTCCATCGGACGGCTCAAAATGATTCTTTTGATCATTTGATGTATTTTAAGTATTTGAGTGCTCAAATGAAGTCAGAATTATGAGATCTTGGGTTTGTTAGATTGCCAACACGCCGATTCAATTATAAACACCCATGTTTAAGAGCTATTTGGATTTAATCGATATCCCAAAGAATGATATTTTAAATGCTGATCTCAGTTCAATTGTGATCAACTTGCTTTTGACATCAAGATTCATGCTTCGACTAGTAGTTTTTAAGTGCCATATCATGTATGATTAAGAAAGATTATTAAAAATCCCATGTTGGTCTTCACAAGATTGATATAATAAAAAATTTTAATTAATTTTTCATACATTATATGATTAAATTTCAGCTTTAAAATATATTTTTTATTATTTTTATATAAGACTCTTTTTAATATATAAAAATAATTTTAAGTCTTACGTAAAAAATTGCTGTAGGGATTCGGACGTTATAGATGATGTTGTCGTCGACCGTTGTATCTGTGCAGTAGCCAGTAGGCGTTATGTAAGGATGTCGTTTTTCTCGGTGTGCTCACCGCAATTCACAATTTTTTTTTTTTTTTGGTGAAGAGATGTCCACCTCTAATCCCACCTACTTAGGGCGACTTGGACGTAATCCCCGCAGCTGCGAACCCCGGTAGCGTGACCCTCCGTTTTTTTTCACCCGTAAGGATAATGCGTGCCGTCCTGAATGGGAATCGAATATGAGTTAGGGAGTATTCAATCACATTCGTCCTCACTAACTGAGCTAAGTCGATGAGTACCACCTTTTAACTGCGCGTTGGAATCCAATGCTCGCAGACTCGCAGTCCCGTGCACCACGTGGGCATTGTCGCTAGCCAGTGATGGCATTGTTGAAACGTTATCAATTGCCCCTAATGTTCGATTTTATTACGGGATGCCCTCCTCTGTTATTTCGTCAGTATCTTCATCTCCCCTTTTCTTCCCCTTTCTATTCTCTCTCTCTCTCTCTCTCTCTCAATCCATGGCGCCGAGCACTCGCGTCTTCTTCGCGATGGCCACGCTTCTATTCGGCTTATTTTTCTTCTCTGCAAGTAAAACCTCCTTTTCTCCCCCTTTTCCCTCTTTTTTGAAATCTTTATCGATTCTTCGATGAACGAGAATCAAAGTATAGGTAAAGAAGTTATATATGACCATGATGTCAGTCGATTTTCCTTTCTACTGCTTTCCGCTTCCAGGAAAGAGAAGTAGAAAGGGATCGATCTCCATGGCAGAGCTCCATCTGGGACATTAGTCCGCATAGAAGTTCTTCTATGAAGACCCGGAGCTCCACTTTTTTGCTTTCTTTACACCGACACAAATTTTTATAATTTTGATTCCTTTTTCTGCTTGGATTCTCCATATAACCTTGTTTTGTTTTGGTATTTTGCAAATTAATCAGTAGCAATTTTTATGTACTTTTGCGAAGTCTTGGATTTGATGTTTTATTGCAGCTTTTATTGAAAGAATTGCTTCTCTTTTTTGTTTTCCTTGTAATTGCTGTGGATGCACAAATTTAATTGCCCTTTCTTTCTCATAGTCCGTATTTCCATAAATCTGATTCAACCTTTATGTGTCGGCTAAGATATTTACAATAAAATTATTAATAATAATAAATTTACTTAATATTTACTAATAAAAATCACATAAATGTTATATTAAATGACAGAATGTAATTTTGTATTCATTTTTTATATATCTATATGTTTTTAAAATTTAAAATTATTTCATAATAAATTTATTATATTTTTATTATTTAACGACGTAGAGCAGTAACGGCCAGCTTGATGGTTGACAATAGTGACATTTTTTTAATGTAATATAGTTTCTTAAAAATAAATTTAAAAGTTTTTAAATTCATTTTAATATAATTTGTACACTTTCTGTCTTATTATTAGCAATGTCGTAAATTGTTTTCATATGTAACCTCTTTCTTAGTGCCAATGTGTAATTACTTACTTTGTAATGGAGGTTAATGGAGCTTTTAAAGTTGTTTTATAAAATTTTCTGGATTATTCATACTATTTTAATAAATTTTCTTGAACTGAAAAGGCTCCCAGTCCTTCATCGGAGTGAACTACGGCCAAGTTGCAGACAACCTCCCTACTCCTTCGGCGACTGTCCAACTCCTCCGTTCCACCACCATCGCCAAAATCCGCCTCTACGGCGCTGATGCCGCCATTCTCCACGCCCTCGCCGGCACCCAAATATCCGCTGTCATCGGCGCGGCAAACGGAGAAATCGCCTCCCTAGCTAGCGACCCCACTGCCGCCTCCCGCTGGGTCGCATCCAATGTCCTACCTTTCGTCCCTTCCACCTCCATCTCCGCCATCTCTGTTGGAAACGAAGCTCTCTCCTTTGGTGACCCCTCTGTCGCAGCCCAGCTGCTCCCTGCATTGCAGAACCTCCGGTCCGCCCTGATCGCCTCGTCATCCCCCTCCGCTGCTGCCATTAAGGTCACCTCCGTCCACTCCATGGCCGTTCTCGCCCGATCCGAACCCCCCTCCGCTGGCTCATTTCACTCCGACATCACCCCCATGCTCCAAGGCATCCTTGAATTCCTCAACAAGACGGGATCCCCTTTCATGATCAACCCATACCCCTTCTTTGCCTACCGCAGCGATCCTCGGCCCGAGACGCTAGCGTTCTGTCTCTTCCAACCCAATCCGGGCCGATTCGACACCGGGAGTAAGATCACATACACCAATATGTTCGACGCGCAGGTAGATGCAATACGCTCTGCGCTGAATTCTGCCGGGTTCCCAGGGGTCGAGATTGTTGTGGCAGAGACAGGGTGGCCGTACCGTGGGGATGCTGATGAGGTTGGAACAACGGAGGACAACGCTAGGGCTTTTAACGGTAATCTGATTGCGCATCTGAGATCAATGGTGGGAACTCCGTTGATGCCAGGGAAGTCGGTAGAGACCTACATTTTTGCGCTGTATGATGAGGATCTGAAACCCGGGCCAACGTCGGAGAGGTCTTTTGGGTTGTTCCGGCCTGATTTGACGATGACATATGATGCAGGGTTGATGGCAAAGGCGGCAGTTGCGCCAGCGACTGGGGCGGCAGGGGGGTGGTGCGTACCAAAGGAGGGGGCGACGGAGGAGGAGTTGCAGGAGAATCTGGATTTTGCATGCGGGCAGGAGGGGGTGGATTGCCATCCGATTCAGCCGGGAGGAGCGTGTTTTGAGCCTAACACGGTTAAATCGCACGCAGCTTATGCTATGAATCAGCTGTTCCAGGTTGCCGGGCGGAATTCCTGGAACTGTGATTTCCGGCAGTCGGCGATGCTTACGGCCCAGGATCCCAGTAAGCTCCTTGTTTCTTAAAGAAAAAAAAAATCAATTACCTGAAACTTACTTTGGGCATTTTAGCTCTTCACTTTGATCCTATAAGCTGTCTTACTGTCATAATTTGAAAGGAAAGCATCTCTGTTTTTTTTTTTTTAACTTGTAAGTTTCTGTTTGTCTTCTAGGTTACGATGGGTGCGTATTTCCTGGAAGTGGAAACTAAACCGGACGGCTAGAGGAAGATAAAAAAAGCACTGTACGTACTATTTACTACTGTCGGGGAGGAATAAGAGAAGGCGGTGATTCTTTTTTTTTTTTTTTTCCTTTCCTTTTTTTTTTTGGAGGCGAAAGCTGGTTGTTGGCTTTAAACGTGGAAGGGAATTTTGGAATAAAGGGTAGTTGGAATAAGGTGGTGGTAAATAATTGTGGCTGTACCTTCGCTCGATTCTGTCCTACAATGGAACGGTGGAAAGTGGAACTAAGCACTTTGTGCTGTAAATTATAATGGATTTGTCGATAAAGTATATATGTGCTTTCTTTATTTCGCTTTAATGATATTGGCCTTTTAGTTGAGTGGATCAAATTATTTTTTTTTCAATTTATCATAGATATATGATTTGAATCAATAATTTTAGGAAACTATTTTTCTCTTTTATTGTTGAGCATAAAGATGATGCACAAAAGTGTGTAAATTATAAAAGTGTTAAGTTAATGTGTCATATATTAAAATTATGCAAGAGAGTGATTGAGCAATAGATTATGATATGATATAAATGTTTTTCAAAACTAGTTTGTATTTATTCCAGGAAGGTAGGTCTATTCTATAATTGCTATACTTTTTGGTAAGGGGATTTATGAAAAAGTATATAGAGATTAAGAAGGATTTATATATGATATTTATTGATTTAGAGAAAGTATGTCATAATGTTTGAAGAGAAGTGCTTTGGAGGGTTCTAGAAAAAAAAAAGAAAGTTAATATTACTTATATTCAAGTCATTAAGAGTATGTATATTGAAGTTCTTACTTGTGTTCAAACATAAAGGAGGATTTACCAAGTATTTTTTTATTTGAATTATATTACATCAAGATTTGGCTTTAAGCCCATATCTTTTTGTTTTAGTTTTGGATGTGCCTTTTTGTATGCTTTTTGCTCATGATATTATTCTTGTTGATAAAATTAGGGAGGAGTTGAAGAGAAACATGAATTATAGAGGTCAACCTTAGAATCTAAAGGCTTTCGTTTGAGTAAATTTAAATTCGAGTGCATGGAATGTAATATTAGTTGTTGAAGATTTCGTGGTGGGGTTGATGATATTCTTCTTATTGATAAGACTAGGGAGGAGTTGAAGAGAAACATGAATTATAGAGGTCAACTTTAGAATCTAAAGGCTTTCGTTTGAGTAAATCTAAATCCGAGTACATGGAGTGTAATTTTAGTTGTTGAAGATCTAGTGGCAGGATTGTGACAATGGGTGATCTAATCATTAAATAGAGTGAATATTTTAGATATCTCGGGTCTATTATTTAAAGTGATGGTGAAGTAGATGGGGATGTTATTAGTATAATTCACGTTGAATGGTTGAAGTGGGGGAATGCATCAGGTCTGTTATGTAATAGAAAAGTGATGCTTAAACTTAAGGGACAACTTTAAAAGATGATGGTGTGACCTTTAATGCTTTATAGCTCAGAATATTGGCCAATAAAAGTGAAGCTTAAAATTTAAGTTGTGTTTCAGAGATGAGGATGTTCGGGTGGATGAGTGACTTTTCATTTGGAGACAAAATGCGTAACAAATATATATGTGAAAAGTTGGAGTAGCTCTAGTGACATAAGATTAGAGTCACCTTAGATGATTTGATCACTATTTGCATCAAAAAATATAATAATGAAATAAAATAAAATTGTGACATAGAGCATCGTGACATTATATTCCTGGCGCCTATACACTATCATGGATTTCAAAAAGGATAACAACCCATGTCGATCGTCTACTTAAATAACATAGTGTTGTAGCGCTATAATTCTAATGTCTAGGCACTGTTACGATGGCCTTCAATTTTTAAAAATAAGAAAACTAACCCTTCCTATCAACTACTTCTCCAGCAGCGACAACTGTCTAGAGGGGAAGAGGGGGAATGGTTAGACTACTTGAAATTGCTCAAAAAGGGTTGGAACAGTTACCCAAATCCTTATAAAAAAAAGTGAGAACTGCCCACTCATCTCTTCCCTTTTTTCCTCTCTTCCACTTGCTCCCCTTTCTTGTTTTCATTCTCCAACACTCTCTCTCCACAACGAGTTTCTCATTGTTGTACGAGGGCACTCTTCTCTTGAACGAGACAAGATCGAAGCCATCATCGTGAACTCAAAGTAAAGATTCTTACAAATATTCTTTTATATAATTTTCTCCCTAAAAGAAGATTTTCATTGTTGATCTAGGATCCAATGAGAAATAAAGAAGCCTATCTCCGTTGATCTTGGATCTCGAGTAAGAAAGACCACCCAAAAAGTCGAAACTCCCAAGAAATTTGAAATCTGAATACCTTTGTCGTTGATTTTGGTTTTGGCGTAAGAAGAAGATCCTCCATCCATTGATCTTAGATCTAGAACAAGGGAGAAGAGTGCTTTTGCACTTAAAAAGTGAAAATCTAGCACTATTAAGTTGTTAAAAATTTTAAAATCATTAATTTCATGCAAGAAAATTATACAAAAATGGAGTTCCCGACTCATAGCTCCTCGACGCTAAGAGATTAGCGCAACAACGCTAAACTCTCGTAAAATCAAATATGTATCATCCTACATTATGGCACCACAATGCCTTATATGGTGCTTAGTTGATAAACTCAACGCCACAACATTGCATATTTAGCGCTGCCACACTGATATCTCTGGTTTTGCAGAATCAAAACATATAGTTATAATGCTACAACACTGTCTCTAAAGTGCTGAGGTGTTGTATTAATTTTATAATTTTTAACACTTAGAATACTGATTTCTCTAAATCTAAAGTCCAAGTCCTGCCCACCTAGCATCAAGGCGTCACCGATCAAACACTGTAGTACTAATCTCTTAAGTTAGGACCCTGAAATTCTCTATATTATAGCTATAGCGTCGTATCTTTGGTACCGCAATGCTGCTCTCACAGGTTATAAATTAAAAGTCTCGATATTAAAACACCGTAGAGCCATCCATCAAGCACCACAACACAAACTCTTAGGTTAAATGATAAAAATTCCTAACTCATAGAGTCGCAACACTATCCATTTGGCACCATAATGCTATCTTCTCGGGTTTGTTGACCTCACTTTTGGAGTGAGGAATGTTCATTCCAACCCTTGACTTAGGATTCTTCTAGACATTTAGGTTTCCTTAGTGCTAGGACACTTCTAGTGACTAAGAGAACACTAAACTCAGGCTTAGAGACCTGCAAGGCATAACCTTTATCCTAGAGCTTACCTTAGGATGACTAGGTTTCACCTACCCTAAGGCTTAAACCGACACTCATACTCACAATTTATTTGAACCCAAACCAAATGATTGAAGCCTCAACCTCAACTCATAAATTGGCCATGATTGAATTTGATTTTCAACCCAAGCCCTAAGCTAAATTAATTTGAACCTTAACTCAAGTTAACCCACTTCAAATCCTATAACTCCATTCAAACCAACCCAATAAAAAAAAAACTCAATTCAATTCTCTCAATTGTTCTAATTATTCAATGGATTATTTTAAACTACTCCAATACTTGCAATTAAGCCAACTAAATTGATTAGATTCAAGTATTTCAAGTTGACCCATTTACTCTAAAGGGTTCAAATGAGTTAAAACTCAATCAAACCTAAATCAATTGCTGTCAAAGCCGCCAATCAACTTTAAATTCATTATTGAATATATTCCAACCATCCATAGCTTCAATTGGTCCAAATTGATTTGACCATACCATTTAACCCAAGGTGACCTAAAAGGCCCAATTAGGCCAAACTTTAATCAAACCTCTATTGAATTAAACTAAGCTATCCAACCTCTTCATTCATGATTGTAGGTCACTATTGAACACTTCACTATAATCAGTTGAACATAACTAAGCTAATTTGGCCCCTTAACCCAAGTTGACCCAAAGTGACCTAAAGGGCCAAATTGGACCAAATCAAATCTTAAGTCAAATTAATTACAACTAGTGACTCTCATCAATCACAATTTGAATACTGGATATGACTTAACCACTAATTGAAGCCAATTGAACTTAACCAAGCTCATTTGGCCTCTTGGTCAAATTGGGCCAAATCAAATCCTAAAATAAATTAGTTGAAATCAATGCTTCTCATCAATCACTAATTGAATATTAAACATGATCCAACATTTAATTGGACCCAATTTGGTCAACTTAATCCAACTAGCCTATTTAGCCTAATTTGACCTAAAGGATAAAATTAAATTAAATAACTCCATAATCTAAATCAATTCAACACAACTCTTCTAGTCAATCACAAATGATCAATTGAATATAGACATAATCGATGCTCAAGCCAATTTGGCCAATTTGGTCAAATTGGTCAACATGACCCATTTGAACCAAATTGAACCATATGAACCAAATCAAAATCTAACCCAAATTGAATGAAACTAATTGCACTAATTCATTACAAATGACCAATTGAACTTAACCAAACCCCCACTTTGACCCAATTTAGTCAAAATGATCAACTTAGCCCAACATGACCAAATTTAACCTACATGAGTCAAACTGAGCCAAACCCAACCAAACTTTGCATGACTCATCCTTGGGTCACATGGGCCTGCCAAAGTGGGCCCACCTCATGGTGTACTCGGGTTGGATCAAACCCATTGAACCAAGTTCTCCAAATGGGACAAAATCCTTATTTGGAAGGGTTCTACAACTCCTTACCCTTGACAGCTACCTTTGGCCTGTCTTGGACAAAGGACCACTGACCCAACCTAACCAAAAGTTATTGGATTCAACCTTTGGCCAAGAGAGGGTGAGCTCACCCATGGACAATCATTGGTCCACCTAAAGAGGAGTGTACACTTCATGACAGCCCATTATACTCCCTTAGCCTCTCACACACATCCACCTCAGCAGTCCCCTACCACCTCTAGTCACTAACTCTAGTAGGACTACTGCTAAAGGTTGAGCCAATCTCAACCCTTAGTTCAAGTGAGGAGGAGGGTATACTCCTCCCCATCCATTCAAACTCATCACACACCTTCCTCAAAGCATTCCGAACAGTCCCAGGCATTCGCTGAGCCCCCCATGCACTCCTTCATTGGAGAGAAGAAGCTCCCTTCAAATTTGAGAGCTCCATCCATTCAACCTCACCAAATTTTCACCAAAGTCAAATTAACTTTGCCCACACATTCACCACACTCCGGCAACCCAAAACAAATAGATTCCCGATCGATATGACTACCAAAAGGTGTCCTTAGACTCACTTCGGTGACTTCCACGGTGGCATTTGGTCCATAGATCGATCGGAGGGAAGGTAGCTCGAGATCTTCTCAACAGGACTTTGTCTTCTCATGATGAAGCTACCTCTGTCGACGAACCATCGGTCTTTAGCTTCGACAAGATAAAAATATGGCAATTGTAGATTTGCTCCTTAGGTGTTGGTCTTTTTCGAAATGTATTGTGTTTTCATTCGATTTCCACCGTAAGATCTCCATAGTTTTTTTCCCTGGTCTTTTTGGAGTCGATTTGCCGCAAAATGAGTTTCTAGCGAAGCTTAGATCGAACCATGGAAGGCGCATCGCATTCTGCCTTTCCCTGTGTCAAGGATGACAAATCATGGCCGTCCATTTCACATCATTAGAATGGACGACCGTGATTAATCGCGCTAGAAATCTCAATTTAATCATTTATTAATCACAAGATTAATCTCGATTGTCCGATCCAAGATCAGACGGTCGGGATGAAATCGCGTCCGCCGCTGCTGAGTTAGTAGCCACGTTGGACATTTTAAATAGCCAATATCACGGTGCCACTTGGAAAGTGCTGCCACGTCAGCGCCCATATGGATCCGATGATTTAAAACAATTAATTAGGTTAAAAAATGCAATTTATTTGGCAAGAACTTCAAACAAATCATAACTAATTATAGAAAAATTTAAAAGTGCAAATAAATTCATTTTGAAAAACTTATATAGAGGAGAATTTTATAAAAAAAATCCCTAATTAATATTTAATGAACAGTGCTTAATTAAGATTTGAAGCTTAGGCTAATTACCTTAATTAAGGTCAAATTATTTAGCTAATTAATTTCAAATTTGACATGTTGATTCTTTGGGATGTCTTTTTCCTCCTATATTTTCTTAGAATTATTTTCCATCTAATTTTGAAAATCCCAAAATTTTAATTAAGTGATTTAATAATTATTAAGATTAATGAACAGTAAAATTGAGTAATTAAAGACAATTAACTAATGAAAATAGTAAGGATAACATGGGAACAAATTAAGAACCCCCCGTTCCTAATTAATTTCAAATGTATTCCCTTAATGAATCTAATTAATGTGTTTTGTAATTATGTGTAAATTAAGAAAATTAATAATTAGATTCAAATGAAATCAATTTAAATAATTCAAGTGCCAACCCATTAATCCTTTTATGTGTTTAATAACATAAAGTCATTAAAAGAAATTATGATTTCCCCATTGGTGTGGGGAAATCATAAGAGTATTCAACTTAAATATTTTACTTATTTAATTGAATTAACTCTTAAACATGTGCTTAATTGTATTAGATCATTTTAGGTGCATTGTTGATTTTATTTTTCCAAAGTACATCACTGGAGGCTTATGATTAAATGGTTAATTAAATTAAAGAAGCTTGGGAAGGGTAATCAAATTGATGTAATTAATAGATTGAACCTAATTAATTCATGAAACATATTTAATTTCTCCCCTTAAACAATATCAAATAACAAAATGGGATGGAGTGAACTCTAAGTATCATCTCTCCTCTTTAGGTTTTTAATAACTTGAACATTAAAATTAAATCTTAAAGAAACTTTGGCTAGTCTTAAAGAATACTTATTTAACTTGATTGTCCTTAGGGTTTAATGAAATCAAGTATGTTGTGTGCTGATATTTAATTACTTTCTTTTCAATTATTATAAATGCGTATGCCACTTATGTCATGTATATATATTTTAAAAGAATATGATTGTATTCAAATTGCATAAGTTAGATAAATGGTATTATATGGTGTGATTATTATTACTAATAAGTCTCAAATTATTTTAAAATTTATAAGTTAATTATGAATCAAATGGGTTGAAATTTAAATCAATGCTCATTGCCAATAATCAATGAACTGTCCATTTGGGTGTAACTTAAAGATGGCAATGGATCGTTTTAATTCTATGTTTGATGTTTATGTTTATATGTATTTGAATTAAGAAGTATATAGTCATGACATCTCAGGAACATGAGGTTTTAAGTTGCCCCAAGGAGGTCTTAGATAATTTCACTTTCTAGGTTTAACAACGTACTTATTTAATTGCATTTATGTGTAGGCATATGCTAGAATATAAAGTAAAACCTCTTTCTTTATGCCATTAAATTTTACATAAATAAAATATTTTCATACATAATCTTTGCATAGTTTTGTTTCTGTGCTTATGTATATACTTATGTGTATTTAAATTAGCAAGTATATAGTCTAAAAATCCAGAGAACTCAAGACTTTAAATAGCCCCAAGGAGGTATTAGATAATCTCACTTTTCTAGTTTAACAATGGCACATACTTAAGCTTATAATACATACTTGCATATGCTTAGCTATGAGGTGAAATCCCCATCTTTGATCAAATTCATGCATCAACATTCATTAAGTGTGCAAAATATGGGTATATTGCATGTATATATATGTATTAAATCAAATATTAAAGAAATTAAAAATAAAAGAGTGAATATTATTGATAATGAAAGGAAATAGTAGAGTATTACTTAAGTGATGGTGATTTAATTTCATTAATCCTAAGATGTCTTTCATGTTTGAATAAGATTCGGTAAGGCAAACCTAAATTAGGCCAAAATAAATACATAAGTGATTCATTAAGAAAATTAAAAGCATAATAACCTACCCTTAGAAAATAACTTAGTTTAGGGATGAAAGAGTTAAATCTCTTTCTTCTCTTTATAGTAATTAGATGTTAAATGAGTATTGAACAAAATGGAAACATATAAGTTAAAATCCAATCAAACTACTTAATGATTTGAAGTGAAACCATCCTTAATGAGTAAGTTGAACAATCCTAAGACTTTAGACAATCATAATTCCAAAACTCAACCAAGACATGCCACACGTTACCTTAGCGCACACATTAGAACATTAAGTCACCGATCCTAGTATTAAGTTAGACCAGTGTATGTCATGGTGATATGTTTTATTTTACGAAGTAATATTTTTAGATTTGGATGTTAGGATTATTTGTGTGTAGACTAGATGTTAGTCGTTATTAGCCTAATAATATTTTATGACAGTGATTGTGCTTGAGGGACTGTTGTAATAATAATAAATATAAAATTTCTTTTTACTTGCAAGTGCTACTTAAGTCCCTAAGCATAATCCAATTAGGACAGGTGGGCTTAGTTACCCAAGAAGATGTTAAGTACAAATACATGAAATATAACTACTTGATTTGTATGTTTGTTTTAGCTAATATATATATATATATATATATATATATATATATATATATATATATATGAGGGTTGTTAGATCTTATTTCTAATAAAAATATAAATTTCTATAATAGGATTAAGATTAATGTTATGGGGTTAAGGATGAGTAGTGACTAGAAAGCAAAAACTTGGGAAGCCCAGTGAAGCTTAGTGCGAGCTAATCCAAAGAAGAAAAGAAGAACATAACTGATGACCCCCATTGCATTCATTTCATTTATAAAATATAATTATAATCTGGGTTGTATAAGGGTAGAACTCGACTACCTAATTTATTTTCTTTTTCTAGGGTGTACGTTGGTACTCGGTTGCATTGGCCTTTTATTCTTTTATGAAATTTAAATGTTTGATTTTTGTGTGTAGATTGTGCAATAAAAATGATATGCTTTTCATAAGTTTCCTAAAGTGTAATGATTTAATGTATGTCCTAGATGCGGTAGACTCTTTAGGATAAAATTAAATTTTCTATCATAACTAAATAACTCATAATTGAATTCTAATAGAGCTCACAACCTCACTCTAAAGCCTAGGCATATAAACAAGATAATAAAAGATTTTAAAACCCCTTAGCTAAATGATTATATGTTATAACAACATGCATGTCATATTGTTCCTTTCTTGAATATAGAGGATATCCACTCTTCCACGATACCGGATAAGCTTGACCTTTGAGAGCGGTCTCTTGTAGTGGAAAACACCTCTTCAAGCTGATTTAGTTGATAACTGAACTTCATCATGCATGTAGGCATAATTGTCCTAGGCCTTGGTCCAAAAAAAAAATGTCAAAATGGTCTAAAAAATTATAAATTTTTAACATTAGTTTAAGTCATGTTTTGCATATCAAAAATTATCTAGTCCCTTAGGGAGTGAGTTTAAGATTCTAGCTTCCTTCTTAATTAAATAACAACCCAATTATCTTGTATTTACATAATATTGATGATGGAGGTGGGCGTTCTTTCTTTTGAAAAGATTGAGAGAACGTAGGTATTGGAGGTGAGGGAAGAAGATTTGCTGGATAACTAGCGCTCTCACCAAGGATTGCCAAGGTTTGGCCACCAAGCTCTCAAACCATAAGAATAACTCAATAATTTGTAATTACCAAAAGATCTCCTTCATTCTAATAAGAGGGGCTATTTATAGCCATTACAAGAATCTTTCAAAAGAAAAGAATTCAAAATATGGAGGGTGGTACATTAATGTGAAGCATTAAATTGCCTCATTATTTTATGCCATCCACCCATTTCACATGCTATTATTTTATGTGGATTCAACCACCTCACATGTCATGCTTTGAATTTTTAAATGCAAAATTTTAAACATGGAGTTTCTAGAAGAAAATTAAAAATTACATAAATAAAAAAGATGGAATCATAAAATGGGCCTTAGCAGGTTAATGGGCTAAGACTTCTTCTTTTGAATTTTCGCTTTAGCTTGAGATCTTATAAATGGACCTCTTTCTAATTTGGATCCTCATGATATTCTACAACAACCTTGGGCTCAATTGAACTCTCCATAGATTTGAAATCTAAAGTCTACTACTAATCAAAAGTCTCCAAATCAAGACGGTCAACCATGTGTCTTCAGCTGGTGGCTTATTTTTCCAATGAACTAGGAAATAATGTTTTGAAGCTGGATTAATGGGTGCTTTCTCGGTGATGATATAGTCAACTTCAAAGGAAGAGGGCTTCTGCAAGTACGGTGCTATATCTCCTGCTAAAGAGTTAGACTAAACAAGTGGAGGTTTGCTAATTCCTTCATATGATATAATATCTTCAATATTAATAACTGGATGAATGAGCATATCAGTAGGCAAATCAAAGTGATAAGCATTAGTTCCAATTTTCTTGAGAATTTTAAATGGACCATAAGCTCGTGCATGCAATTTCTTATATCTAGTGGTTTGATAACACCAGTCGAATAATCAATACATAATCACCTTCTTTATATTCTTTTGTTGAACGATTATGATTTTCCTTAGAAGCATAGTTTTCATTATAGTAATTTGCTTTCTTATATCTTCATGGAGGCTTTGGAAATCTTTAGCAAATGAGAATGTCGCATCGAAAATACATGAGATGGTAGCTACATCTATTAATGGGTTTTGACCATTATCTCAAATGGTGATTTTTTTTTAGTATTATAGGCAAATTTGAGGTTGGTAATATAAATCAATTTTCTAAACTTTTACCTACCAAATATCTAAGCAAATTTCCTAAGGTGATTAACTACTAATTTGTCCATCAGCTTTGTGGGTGAAAGTGAAGAAAAATTTTAATTTGGTACCTAATAATTTCCATAATAATTTCCAAAAATATGAGACAAACTTAACATCTCTATCAGAAATAATGGTTAATGGGAGACCATGGAGTCATACTATTTCCTTAAAAATAATTTGGCTATATAAGAGCATTATTTGTTTTTGAACAAGGTAAGAAATGAGCCATTTTTGAGAACCTATCCACTGCACTAAAAATACTATCATGTCCTTGAGCCCCTAGGTAATCCTAGAATAAAATCCATTGATAGGTCTTCTTTATGAAAGAAAAGTGTATTGTCGGACATTTGTTTGATAATTTTAGCTTATTTATAAATTAAACATTGAGCCACTAATTTTTTAACATCTTGTTTTAATGAAGGCCAATAAAATCTATTTTTTAATAAACATATGGTCTTATCCTTTCAATGACCAGCTACACCCCCAAGCTGATAAGTAATTATCTAGAAGATCAGAGGAATGCATAATTATTTTTCTTTATATAAATATCCATTTGTTATCAAGAATGTCCCTTGTAAAGTTATTGGTTTATCTAAGCGTTCAAGATAAATTAGATGAAACTCAGAGCGCACAATATAATCATCTTTGATTTTATCAAATCATGAGATTCTCAATTCTAAAGAGGAAATCATTAGGTTTACCCTGGATAAAGCATCAACAGGTTTATTCTCTATTCCAAGCTTATGCTTTGGAACAAAAGAGTAGTCTTGTAAAAATTCAACCCATTTTGCATGCCTATGACTTAATTTTTGTTGAGTATTAATAAATTTTAAGGCATGATGATTAGAATTAAGTATAAGTTCTTTATGTAAGAGATAGTGTTGCCAATGCCTTAAGGATTGAATTACGATAAAACTCTCTATCATAAGTGGAATATCATTGTTTGGCTTCATTTAACATTTCACTAAAGAATGCTATAGATGATTCTCTTGACTTAAAATTCTATCCCACATGTATCACATGTCACTTCAAAGGCTTTAGAAAAATCAGAAAGCCTAAGGATTGGTGCAGAAGTGATAAGAACTTTAATTTGTTCTAAGGCCTTTTGTGCACTAGGAGTCCAACAAAATTTATCTAATTTTAGTATATCAGTTATCAGAGCAACAATGGTACTAAAATTCTTGATAAATCTCTGATAAAAAGTGGCTAAACCATGGATGCTTCTAACTTTAATAAAACTTTTAGGTGATGGCCAATCTAAGATTGCTTTCACTTTAGAAGGATCTGGTTTAAGTCCAATAGTGGATATAATAAAGCCTAAAAAGATTACCTTAGCTTGCAAAAAGAAACACCTTTTTAAATTAATGTATAATTTATCTTGTCTAAGTATTTCAAAGACTTTTTGTAGGTGTTGTAGATGTTCATTTTCACTTGGACTAAAAATCAGAATATCATCAAAATACATCACCAAAAATTTACCTATATATGATTTAAGAACATCATTCATTAATCTCATAAATGTGCTAGGAGCATTTGAAAGTCCAAAGGGCATGACAAGCCATTCATATAATCCATTAGGGGTCTTAAAAGCATCTTCCACTCATCTCGATCTAAAATTTGATGATATCCACTTTTTAGATCAATCATTGAAAAAAAAATTTTCTCCTGAGATTAAATCTAACATATCATCTAATTGGGGAATAGGAAATCTATATTTGATAATAATTTTATTTATTGCTCGACTATAAACACACATTCACCATATTCCATCTTTCTTTGGAGTTAATAATGCTGGGACTGCATAAGGGCTAAGACTCTCTTGAATAAAACCTTTTTTTTAATAATTCATCAACTTATCTTTTAATCTCAACATGCTCGGTAGGGTTCATCCTATAATGTGGAAGATTAAAAGTTGAGAACCAGGTAAGAACTTAATAACATGTTGAATGTCTCTTAAAGGAGGTAGCTCGTGAAGCTCATCGTGCAAAATCATTAAAATCGAAGAAGAGAAGAGACCACAATATGTATGAGTCTCATTGAGTATGACTTCTTTTACATATAATATGTGAAGAAGAAATGGATCAGAAAATTCTTTTTGTAAAGCTCCAAAATCTATTATTTCTATCTTTGGGTCAAAGGAGGAAGAGTAGATGCTTTAAAGTAAGAATAAAAAATGATAGTATTATGCCTAATAGTAGGATTTTCTATGATAATTAATTGAAGTTTGACATTTTTCTTCAATAGAGGCTTAGGTTGCAAGTCAAAAGTTGTTTTGTGTGGTGTTATGGAGGGTATTTTTTCTACTGGCTTTATTGGTAGAAGTTTAATAGTCTTATTATTATGTTTAAAAGCATAAGTATTTTGCCTACCATAGTGAATAACATTCATATCATATAGCCAAGGTCATCCTAAGAGAATATGAGCAATGTCCATATGGAGAACATCACACCAAATTTGATCCTCATAGCTTCCTATTTTAATAGGAACTAAACACCGATTGATGATGGGAAGAGATGTATGATTTACCTAATTAACATGAAATGGTTCAGGGTGAGGTTTAGATTTTAGGTTAGCTTGAGTTAAGGTGTGTGTTGAAATGACATTCATAGCACTCCCTCTATCTATAACTAACCTACATCTCTTTTCATTACACAAAGCATACATGTTAAAAATGTTCTTTCTCCTCCAATCTTCTGCCTCATTTTTTATTATAGTAAGACATCTCATCACATTAACATGAGGGTCATCAGTTAATTCTAATTCTTCATCAGATAATGGGGTGTCATCATAAACTTCTTCTAGATTATCATCTATTGGATTTTCAACTTCTTCTAAAAATAAGATTTGAGCTTTACATTGATTTTGCATATGACCTTTTTTATGACATTTAGAACATATTACTTCCCTAATGTTCTGTTCCCTTCAATTGAAGTTTTAGGCAAAGGACCATTTGGATGGGCGGGTCTAACAATAGATCTATGGGATGAAATGGAAAGTACTTGACTTTTAGTTTTAGAGAGGGAGACAGATTTATTTTGTTGTTCAACCAATAATGCATAATGAAATTCTTTATCTAAAGATTATGGGTCAAATAATTCAACTTCATTTCTAATATCAGTCCTAAGTCCAATAATAAATTTATTGGCTAATTTCCAATCATTAGCAGCATAATCAGTTCTAGAAACTAGATCTTCAAAAGTATTCAAGTATTTAGTTACAAGATAATTACCTTGTCTCAAAGTTAATAATTAACTATGTAGCTTCTTATCATGATGTCTAGGATAGTATTTTGCTCTTAACATTTCTTTCATTTCTATCCAAGTGAGGTTTGTCCTTCTTAATCTTTGTTCTTTAGCTAAAGTATTTGTCCAATAAATTTTAGCATGCACTATCAATTTCATTTTAGCAAAAGTAACCCTTTGATAATCATCCATTTTATACCAATCAAAGAAGTCATCCATTTGAACTAACCAATTGAGAAATTTATTTGGGTCATGTATACCATCATAAGTTGGGGCTTCTACTTTAACTCTTGAGATAGATCATTAGAGTCTTCTATAGTCTTAAAATAATTTTCTCCCTTCCACCATTTCTAGAATTGATTGTCATCTAATTGGTTGATTTTCTCTATGGTTTGGATATGAATCTTCTTCATCTATCCCTAACACAGCTTTGAGGTGTATTGGAGGAGGAGTTACTCTATTATTTTGTAGATGCGCTAAAAGAGTTTGCATTTGGTGTTTAAGTTCTTACATTTGATTCTTACTTTCTTCTAATATTTGTTGAGTTTTTAATTCATTGTCTTGGATCCTAAGATCTAAGGCATCAACTAATCTAGTCAAATTTTTAACTTGATCTTGAGAGATAGATTTTGGTGCCATGAGATTTTTTTTTAAAAGAAAAAAAGATATATGAAAAGGGACCAATGAAAAAAAAAAAAAAAAAACAAGTATAATATAATTGTGCAATCAAAGTGAAATTTTAGGCTAAGAGAACTTCCAGGTGAGGAGGGGGTACAAGACCACTTAAATTCCAAGCTCTCCTTAGACAGTTTATGTCTTTTTGACAAAGTTCTATTTAGCTTCTAAAATCACCAAGTTTAACACACTTGTATTATTATGCATGCATATTTTATTTATTTATTTTTTTAATGTAATGAAAAAAATGCTCAAATTTATCAAGCCACATTTTTTTTAAGAAAGCAAGTTATCATAAGTTAGTCGAAGAAACTTCTAAATTAATCATAAACAATAACAAAGATTATTAAACAAGTAATCAGATTTTGATTTACACTAATGGCTAGGTTGTTTTTAGGATGAAGCACTACCTCACTAAGGCACTCTCTTAATTATTTTTCTTTTATTTTTTTTGGAGGGGTTGGGGGCAGGGGTGCGGAAGTTCACACAATTGGAAAATGACTAAAATATATAAAGGAGCTTACTAATTAAAATTTTATGCTATCACCATAAAATTGTAAGCAATATATATCTTTCCAAGTTGCTAATATATATTTAAACTATCATATAAAAGAAAATTAATTAACCTCACAAGTCCAAGAAAAACTCACAAGTTTGAAGACAAGTCCAGCACCTAAGATGCTCCCTTTGTTGAAGCTTTGACCAAATTTGCTCCTTCCGGCTCGATACCAAATTTGATGGAGGCAGGCATTCTTTCTTTTGATGAGATTGAGAGAACGTAGGTATTGGATGTGAAGGAAGAAGATATATTGGATAACTAGCTCTCCTACCAATGATTGCCAAGATTTAGCCACCAAGCTCTCAAACCACAAGAATAACTCAATAATTTGTAATTGCCAAAAGATCTCCATCATTCTAGTAAGAGGGGCTATTTATAGCCATTACAAGCATCTTTCAAAAGAAAAGAATTTAAAACATGGAAGGAAAGGTGGGTGGCCACATTAATGTGAAGCATTAAATTGCCTCATTATTTTATGTCATCCACCCTTTTCATATGCTATTATTTTATGTGGATTCAACCACCTCACATGTCATGAATTTTAAATGCAAAATTTCAAACATGGAGTTTCTAGAAGAAAATTTAAAATTACATAAATAAAAAAAGATGACATCATAAAATGGGCCTTAGAATTATAAGCCTCTTCTTTCTTGAATTTTCTTGGGCTTTAGCTTGAGATCTTGTAAATGAACCTTGAGCTCTAATTTTTGGATCCTCATGATGTTCTACATCAATTGACTTGTATGATTTTAATGTGTAGGAGGTGTTAGCTCATAGCCACTCCAAGTGATTGTAAGTTCAGAAGAGTCAGGATATGTTCACTCTCTCTTGTGGAGGTGGACCATTATATCCACTTTTTTAGAGTAGAATCAGGTCAAGCTCTTACTACATGCTAGAGCACTTTAGATTCAGGTTTCGTGGTAACTTGTTTCTCTTTTTCTATGAGTATACATCCTCACTTCTTAGGAATTTTCACAATATTATGTTATTAGAATGTGAGTCCTAACTTTCTAACAAAATTTTAACTTAAATAAAAATAAATTCTCATCTTCAAAAATATAAGGTCTCATCATAGGATAGATTAGAGTATTTGCTAAGCTTCATATGTCTTGGATACTCTTTACTTACCTTCCTTTGAAATCTATAAATAAGTCTTCCCATTTGATTTCCAAAAATAACCAATTCTTTGATAGCTTAGCCTTGAAATCTTTGGATACATTTATTGACTACTTTAGTCGAGAGTTTTCTTAGAAAACTTTTATTTCCTATGACATAATTAACTATTAGGGCTTGCCTCCATAAGGAACTAAAAAACCCAGCTTAAAATAAACTCTACTATTCCATGTAAAGTGGGGGAAAGATCTTTGGCATATACGAATGCTCATCTACTTTAAGAGTTTTATTAGGTGATTGAGTCCATTGTAGGGTGATGTTTCTTTCTTTCGAGATAGTACATTATATCTTAATGTCGCACTTGATCACTTTAATAAGTTCCTTCTAAGATCTGTGTGGTGTCCCTATGACTCCAAATTTAAACAACATAGATTTTTCTGGCGACTTTGTTAGGGACTGTTCCTCTCTCCATCTTTAGTAGTCAATCATTAACTCCAAGCATCGATAGTGAACTTATGTTTTTATGTAAGTCCAAGACTATCATTCTCTTCATTGGGTGCTTCACTTATTTCATCCTTAGGCAAGTGTGACCAACATCATCTAGATTTTAGAACCCCACTCCAGTAGGTTCTCAAACCCCTATTAGACCTCTAATAAGCCATAAAAAGATTAACCAAGAAAATTTTTAAATAAATTAAACAAACTCAACTCAAAACCTTTAAGAACCTCTTACCACAATCATGGAAAAGTAAGGTTCATCTGCCATCTCCAAAATCCATTTGAGTTCATTCTTAGTGAAGTTCAAATCAAACAAAACATCTTATTTCAAAATTATAAATCTCTCGAAAAGTATATGAATCCCATCTAACATAACTAAATTTGTTAGATGAGAGTTTCATTTTAAAGTCAAGATAAAGAAAACAACAACTAAAGCAAAGCCTAATCTTGTGCTTTTTCTTCTCCAATAGTGAAGAGAAATCCCCAGTCCTTCTTCCTTTCAAGCAGTTAGTCAGCATGTCTTCTAAAAAGCTCATCTTTTCCTTCACTTCAGGTGTGGATTTGGCATTAGATCAGGCCATACTCACCTTTGCCCCAATCATCAAGTTTAGTCTTGGATTTGAACACTTCAAGATTATCTGTGATGGTCTTGCTCTCAGTATTGTGAGTAGGAGGAGATGATTGGCAAGAAGCCACTTATATAGTTTGATTTGTAGTCAGATACTGAGTTTCCATTGTTGAAGAGGAAAGCTTTAGAGGTTCCCATGCCACAAACACCACTTGTGCCTGCCACAGCCCCTGTTAAGACTAGTACTATCTTTATCGTAGCCCCCAGTCTTTGAGGGGAAGTCTGTCCTAGCATCTGAGGTTGTTTCCCCCACCTTTGAGGTCAGTACTAGCTCTCGTAATATGCCTTTAACTAAGACTCAACACCATAATAAAAAATATAAAGATCAAGAGGTATTATGAGGGCATAGCCAAGGAGGTCAAGGAAGCCTCCCATGTTGCTAAAGAGGGATCCATTCTTGAGACCTCTCACTTTCTTAGTGGTAGTAGGTTTCATCCCCTCACAGCTGCAGAGGGAGAGGTGGATGTGAGAAAAATAGCTACATCACCACACCTATGTATGAGACATCAAATTGGGATAAGAGGAGACTTTATGCTGGCTATAGGTCTATGCTCAAGCGAGTTAGGAGAGTACATAGACGATCTAAGTCCACTACCCTACATGATTTTAGATGGGTTATCCCTAGGAGTGTTAAGGATCATATCCGAAGAGAGAGGGCTATGGAGGACAAGATTGCTATCTAAGAAGTCAAAAGAGATAGAAGGAGGTTTGCTAGATAGTCGGCAGCCTCTGCATTGATTGACCACCCCAATTGATGAGTTGATAGAGTTAATCATTCAACTAGATAGTCTTTATGTATTCTAGACACAGGAAGAGACCTTTGGTGGAGAGGTAGCCAATGTCATCATCATCACTCTGCTCCACTCGCCAACCACCATCGCCGGTTCATGTCTCACCATCTAAGGTTCCCACCAAGTACCACAAGACAACATCTGGAGAGAAATCATCCCCCTTGGTGATACGATTACGGCCTAAGGACCACACACTAACCACCTTGCCAATTTATGCAAGGTCCAGCTCTCCTGCTTGACTTCCTGCCTCAACAATGGAGAGGAAGGAGTGGGAGTCCAAGAGTGTTGTAATTGCTCCACCATCCAAACAAGAGAAGAAGGAAGAAAGGAGTTCCAATTTGGTTTGCATGATTGTTGAATCGATCATAGCTAATATCCTTCTCGTCCAAGACATACAATGAATCACCTCCTTGGAGCACATTTTAGTAGTGAGTCATCACTCAGTATATGTCTTAGTAGTCCTAAGTAGAGTAGATGACTAATCTTTGGAGGAGATATAGGAGGACTATCGTGCTGCGGTGAGGTAGATAGTTGGAGATGACCACTCTGATACAGAGGAGGACATGGTATATTTCAATGCTGATGAGAATGACCTCCTAGATGATGTAGCAGTGGTCCATATGTTTGATACACTGGGATCCTTACTTAGAGAGCAGACTAGCCAAGAAGCTCAGGGCATTATAGTTGAGAAAGGTGAGGCATCAGATTCAACTCAATTCCTTCTCCAACAAATCAAACTCAAGGATAACTAGATTGATAGAATGGAGAAGAGAGGAGTTGATGGCAGTAGTGTTAGTATTGTAGAATCAAACACATGCCCCCAAACCCACTCTTAGGGAGGCTGATAACTTGACTTGGTACACATCCTAGAGTACTACTCTGATGGATGAGGATACTGGTGGCCTACATAGAAAGATAGCTAATAACATCTCCTTCATGAGAAGATATCAAGCACATGGTAGAGCAGCAAGTGAAAGAATCATTGGCATAGGCCCAGTGAGGTCATCGGTTTCAAAGGGTAGACCTTACCTAGAGGAATTTGATGTAGTTCAATAACCCAATAGTTTTGTGCCACCATTCTTCAAGCTATTCGATGGCAGTGAGAACTCTGACATATATAGCATATTTTAGCTTGTCACGTCGACGGCTGATGCCCTACTTGACGGTTTATCGGTAGCCTTTAAGTTATTTATAATTGGTATGTTGAACTTCCCAACTATTCGATGAAATATTTTACAGAGTTAAAATAACTTTTCATTAAGAAATTTGTAGGAGCTCAACAGAGAGTAACTGTAAAGGACCTTATTGTAAAAAAATAAAAATCCAATGAGCCCCTTGTTGATTATATTCTTAGGTGGCGAAACCTTAGTATGAAATATGAACAACAACTGCAAGAATAACGCCATTGAAATTCTTAAGAATATCCATGGCCTGGTTGGTTTCATGCTTAAGGGCTTCACTATCAAGACATTTGAGAAGCTAATCAATAAGGAAGCCAATCTACAAAAAGAAGCCAAGCAATTACCTTTTTTAGACCAATTATGCAAGCCCAAGCCTCAAAAGGTATTTGAGAAGAAGCTAAGGGTTATAGTAGCATTGGATAAGGGGAAGCAACTAGTGAGAGCATAATTTGAGAGGCTTAAAGTTCAGTAGCCTCCACTTTCGCCTTCTCTTCCACTACCTTGGCCACAACAAAGGCCACCTCAGCAGCCTACACAGTGGCAGTACCAGTATCGCCATTAGGTAGCTGTTATCCACTTTCTCTTACTGACAAACTTAACAAGCTATATTCATTCAAGAGGGAGGTAGTTAGGAAACTCAACAAACTCAACAGGCCATATTCATCAGTACCACATGCATGTGATAGTTCCATAGCACCACCACTGTCCAAGTTCAGCATTCTCTTTTCCACCGTTCCAGCTACTACATCTACTAACTCAACCATCACCAGCAAGAGTGTTGTATTCATGGATAAAGGTACCCGACCACTCAAGCCACTTACTTTTCTTGAATTTTATTATGTATCATCCAAATTGAAGAAATCAATGAAGAAGATTAATTTCACTTACATCTTATCTATGTTTGATGACCTCAGTGATTTCATTTCTATTGATAGCTCTCCAAGTCATAATAATAACATTCTAGATGATTCCGATCAATTCCACTCATATTTAGAAATAGATTGCCCTTTTTCAAATCTCTAGGGTTTGCCACTTGAGATAGATTTGGAGTCGTTCGACTTCGATGATCCTTTAATAGAAGCTACATGTATACATGATAAGTAGGTAGAAATTTTCACAAGCTCCTCATCACAAGAAGTCATTGAAGTTAACCTCTATAGTGGCAAAGTTATACCTCTTAAGATAGTACCTCGAGATAAGGCTAAACAGGTCATTCATTCTAGTGAGTAGATAACCCCTCCTCTAGATGCTCTACCCTTGGATATGCTTGTGGAGGACCAACCCAAAGTTGACTACAACATCTTGACACATCTTAGAAAGTTGCCAACTAACCTAAGCATATATGACGCTCTTATTTTATTCAAATAGATGAGTGAGTCACTAATCAAAGCATTGCTTGACCTTGAGATATGCTTAGCTCAGTTGGACACTATTGATCCAGCTATAGAGGAGGCATGTTTTTCAAAAGAAGTCCTAAGAGTCATATTCTTAGATGAAGATCAACTACTAGGGATGATAAAGCACAATCGTCCCCTCTATAGTACATTGGATGTTGGTAAGTTTAAGTTGTCCAGAGTGTTGGTTGGTCTGGGCACATTTGTCAATATTATGAGTGTAAGAACCCGTGCTTACTTGAGTATTGACATCTCTAAAGTTCAATCTCAAAAGATGACATTGAAAGGATTCAATGAACAAGGTGAGAGGGCCTCAGGCTCCATAATTTTGCAATTGAAAATAGATGACTGGAAGATCGAGGCTAAGTTTCACATAATAGATTTGGATACATCTTTCAATGCTTTCTAGGGCACTTTGGCTTCATGAGGGCAACATGGTTCCATCCTCCCAACATTAGTGTATCAAATTCATCAGGGATGGGATTGAATATCATGTCAAAGGAGATCTCAAGCCATTTATAGTACATGAGGTTAGGATTTATGAGGATGCGGCCTATTATCTCCCTAAGAAATAAAACATCTTCTCTAGTGAACTTAATCAAAATGAAAAAGAAAAAGAAAAGAAAGAAAATGAAAGAAAAGTAAAAAAAATAAAGTTAAAGAAAAGAAAAGGGAGCGAGAAGAAGATATTAAGGAGGAAATAGAGCCTGAGATCAGATTTCACCCACATTTCATCACTCCATTCGAACGAGTGGGTAGGATAATCCAACCTCCACTAGGATAAGGAAGAGGAAAGTCCAAAGGAAACCCCAGAGGTGGTAGACCTCCATGCATACCTCCCACCAAGAGGTTCATTCTAGTATCCACGAGTACACCTGCCATCTATATAGACTTAGAATATAGTTCAGAGAACGAGCCCTATGTAGTGAGCACACCAGCTACCTCTTTATGTCAGTAGACCCCATTGGAGGTGACACTTGAGCTCGACAGTGATAAATATCAGGTCCTCAAGCAAAGCATGAGTGTATCTAAGCTCTCTTTATGTGAAACTGTCAGACAACATGTGAGCATCTTAGCTGTAATCTCACTTTCCTCAAAAAGAGTTGAGCATTTGGTAGTTAAGGAAGCTCCCAAGACATATGAAAATACTAAACCTCAGAGATTTTATCCAGGAACAACATGCTTAAGCTAAGAAGTTGATGTAGAGCTTGAGGATGAATCATTCAAAGAATTAATAGAATTGTCATTGGATTGGTACTCACCTTGTGTCTTAAATTTGGTAAAGAAAGGTTTAATTCCACACGCATGGTCTAAGCATAAGTCAGAATACTTTGAAAAGCTATGGGATAACAAATGCAAGAGCTCTTAATCAAGATTAGGGCTATGCTTCAGCATAGTAGACCCAATAGACAATTATGATTATTGCTTAGTCATCACCAATCACCTGAAATCTGATATGTTCTTCTCAAGGCACACTAACTCACATGAAGAGATATGTTTAGAAATTTTAGATGATCTAGATGATCTCCAAGTCAAAGATGCACCCCCAAAATCAAAGAAAAAATCAGATCAACTATTGACAAGCTCAAGAAAATCAACTTGAGAACTAAAGAAAACCCACACATAATATATATCAGTTCTTTATTGAATGAATCTAAAACTAATGACTTAATTAGGATACTCATTGAGTTTAACTACTTTGCATGGAGCTATGAAGAAATGCCTGGATTTACTCTTGAAGTCATAGTTTATAAGCTAACAATACAACTTGGCATTAACCACGTCAAGGAAGCTCTTAGATGTATGCGATTGAACATTGAACAACAAGTCACTGCCAAAGTTAAAAAAACTGATCGATGTTGGTTTCATCCGAAAAGAAAAGTACTCTACTTGGTTGGCTAGTGTCATTCTAGTTAAAAAGAAGAATGACTAAATTCACATATGCATCAATTTTAGGGATCTAAATAAGACATTTCCAAAAGATGAATTCCCACTACCAATGCTAGAACTGATAGTGGAAATTGCCTCATCTCACGCGGTATTCTCTTTCATGGATGGTTCATCTGGATATAACCAAATCAAGATGGCACCTGAAGATGAAAAGAACTCCATTTTTTGAACCCCGATCAGAATCTATTATTATAAGGTCATGCCTTTCGACCTCAAAAATGATGGTGCCACATATCAATGGGCCATGACTTGAATCTTTGATAAACTCATTCACCACTAAGTTGAGTGCTATGTCGATGCTCTTTCAAAACAAAGAAAAGGAATACCATCTCTTTGACTTGAGAGTAATTTTCAGCGATTGAGGCAATATAACCTTAAAATGAATCATCTGAGGCATGCATGAAGTTTTTAGGGTTCGTTGCCCAACACCATGAGAATGAGATTGATCTAGAGAAGATCAAAGCGATATTAAAAATGTCACTCTCTAAAAGCCTAACTCAACTTAGATCATTCCAAAGGAGGTTGGTGTATTAGATATGCTTTATATTTGACCCGTTAGGCAGATGTCAATCATTCTCAGCTCTATTAAGAAAGATGGCAAATTAAAGTTGGATGATAAATGCTAATATGCATTTGAAAGTATCAAACAATACCTCATGATGCTACTAGTCCTAACCCCCCTATACTAGGAAAACCCCTCATACTCTACACTACTACATTGGACAACTCACTTGGAGCTTTGTTGGCCCAAGCCAATGATGAGGGGATAGAGAACACACTCTACTATCTCAGTCATTGTTTGATACCTTCTAAGGTGAACTATCCACCCATCGAGAAGCATTGCCTAGCTTTGATCTTCACATCTTAGAATCTATGACATTATATACTTTCTCATGAAGTAAACTAAATTTATGGAGTTAATCCACTCCAATATCTCATGACACGGTCGATGCTATCCAGATTGTTGGCATGATGATCTATGAATTTTTTGCAGTTTGACATCATGTTCATACTCGTCCATGCAGTGAAAGAGTAATCACTTGTAGACTTCTTGGCAGCACACCCTCTCCATGTGGAGTCCCCTCTCAATGATGATCATTCTGATGAACACAGTATGAATCTAAGGGATGCAAATACTCATCACTGGGAGATGTACTTTGATGGTGTAGCTTCCTCTCAAAGAGACGAAGAACCATAATCTACTCTTCTAGGTAAGACAAGGGTAGGGTTAGTCCTCCTAATGCTGACCACAATATGATGAGATTCTCATATCATTTGTCCAAACCCTGCACCAATAATGAAGCTGAATATGAGGCTCTGATCACTATTCTAGAGTTAGCCACCTTAGACATCCAAAGCATCGGTATATTTGGGGATTCACATCTAATGGTCAACCAAATTGTTGGGTCCTACAAGATTCTAAAGCCCAAACTCCATTACTACCATAAGTACACCATGGAGTTACTAGCCCAAATCTTAGAGGTCACAATCTATAAGATCCCTCGAGTAGAAAATGCCATGGCGGATGCCTTAGCCAAGCTCATTAAAGAGTTGACATATCCGAAAGGTGAGCCTATATCGATAGAGGTTCACAATAGATAGACCTTACCTTTTATTGATTTTGAACTTATCGACAAATACATTCTTGAAGGGGGGGGGGGTTTCCATTATCAAAAGGATGAAGAGTTAGATTTAAGGCAACACTTCATTAATTACTTAGATAGAGGCAAATTATCTTAGGAGAAATCTCAAGCTCACTAGGTTAAGCAGAAGGCACTCTCTTATGCTCTCGTCAATGGTGTATTATACTGATGGTCCTTAAATTATATGTGGTTATGCTGTTTAGGAAAACACGAAGCTCATATGATCATGACTAAGGTACATTCAAAACTATGCATAACTCACCAATCTAGTCCTAAGATGATGGTCAAGATTAGATGTATTATTATTAGTCGATGATGATCACAAATTGCATGGATGTAGTCAAGCGTTACCACCAGTGTCAAGTGCATGGAGTAGTTATACATCAACCACCTAATATTCTATGCCCAACTATAGCTTCATGGCCATTTGAGTGTTAGGATACTAACATAGTGGGTCCAATTGATCCTTGTGGTGAAAAATTTCTATAAGGGAGTCACCTTTCAAATTTATGGGGAGTAAAGAAAGAGGAGCCCTTATAAAAATTCATCTTGGTAAGACGCCACGCAGATTCGCAGATATACTTATCCAGATGATCGAATACGTTATCAAGGTATAGTGTACTATCTTGAAAGATAGAAGTCACTACCCTTTAATGGAACCAATTACCTCAATATGGACTCATAAGGATGATGGGTTTGCATATGTACCAAAGATTCTTCCCTTACTTTACATGAAAAATTAAAGTAGGGTTTATTTTAAACTGGGTTCATTAAGTTTCCTATAGGGGAAAGCCCCCATAGTTAATTACATCCTAAGGGACGAGATCCTTTAGGAAAACTCTCGATTAAGGTAAATGATCATTGTCTTTGAAGATTTCAAAAGGGAAGGACTATCAATCGATTGGTTTATATTTTTGAAGATCAAATGCGATTGATCAAATGATGGAGTTATTATTGAAGCCAAAAATGGGAAATAAGTAGGAGATGCCCACGATGTTAGACATCTCAAACTATCCTAAAATTAGGCTTTATAATTTAGAAATTGATTTAATTTGTTTAAGTTGCATTTTCCATTAGAAATTTAGGACTTAAGATTCCTTAACACAAGATTAAGGAAATACCTAAGAGGTGAGGAATTATACTTATGACCCATAAAGGGGAAATGCAATCTCAAAACCTAAATCTAGGGAGCTTTGGCGAGGGCCGGAAGCACAACCTAAATCAAAGGAAAAAAATGAATAATTAGTTTGCCTTCGCAAGAGAGTTCAAACCACGCGACAACATGGACTTACAATCACCTGGGGGTGGTCGCCAACTAACTCCTCCTATGATTTTAAGTACATGTAGGCAAGTCTTTATGTTTATGCAAGATAGCTATGCCATTTTTATTTAGAAAGAGACTAAGTCCTTAAACTCACTCCCTAATGAGACTAGAGCATGTAAAGGGACATGCATCAAATGACCTAAATCTAATGCAATTCACATTTCATTTTTTTTTTATTTTTGGACAATCATTTTGACTCAGACTAATAGGATTTTTATGACTAACGCATGAGGCCAAAATTAACGAGAAGGTAGGAGGTGAGTTTCCATTATGGCCTTCAACAGTCAAGCCAAGTTCTCTGGCAAAGGTGGAAGCCCTCTAATCAAGAGTGAAATAAGGTGCATTTGTGCATAATATTATAAAAAAAATACTCAACCAGCTAATGGGTTTCTAATTCTTTTATCTTGATTTTAATCCTAAGCTTTAGGTGAGGTTATCAATTTTGGATAAAAGATTTATTTTTCCTTAAAGAGCCTAATCCACATCCAGCCATACAAGAAAGAGAAAACATGCCACTTAATGCAAAAGCTAAAAAAATCATCAAAATAATTTATAAAGCAAATCATAAAAAGAATAAATGACCATTTGTAGTTACACACAAACCCAAAATATCAAATTGGGTAGCAGCTCTACCCCCCTGATTACAAATGAATTAAATTACAATTTAAGCAAAAGAATTCATTGTTATGGGGGTCTTCAAGCTTTATTCTTCTTTGGAAGGTTGGATGGTAGATGCTCCAAGGCTTCACATGGTACATAAGATAAGATTTTATGACCAATGTTCATCCTAATTCTCATAATAAATCATTCCAAAATTCTATTTATATAAATTTTTACGTGAAAAGGAAAAGCAAAAATCTAACTAACACCTGCAAAACAAAAGTTAGTTAAATCACACCACACAAATTCCAAGCATGTATATTGGACTTATCACCCCACACATGGGTAACTAAGTCCACCTGGCATATGGATTATGCTTAGGGGTATAAGCACCTGCAAACAAGAAGCATTTATATTTTTATTTATGATAGCGCCCCTTAAGCACAATCCCCTACAGAAAAGAATAGTTAGATTAAGCACGTCCTACCATTCATTCTATGAGCATACACCCTATCATCTAGTATAAAACATTTATCATAAAATAAAACATAACATCAAACCATGCACCGACCTAACCTAAAGTTAGAAGAGGTGACTTAGGCTAATGTGTATGCTTTGAAGGTTTGTGTGGTATGCTTAGCTTAGGACTTTAAGTTCAAGTTTTCTAAGTGTGATGAACATGTTCAACTTAAAGGAAGGTTTCATTTAAGTTGTTTAAGTATTTTGGGTTATTTTTATTTCATGTTTTAATTTGGTTTAAGTGAAATCTACAATTAATTACTAAGTTATAAAGAGAGGGAAAGAGAAGAAAACTTCTCTTTCCTTCCCTAATCCTTAAGTAATTTCTATGGTAAGTTCACATTTTAATTTTATTTAGATGAATGTTTTGATTACATCTTTTAATCAATTCTACATTTAGATAAACCCTAAACAAATCTATTCAAAAAGAAAGGCATTTTAAGATTAAATAAAATGAATCAAAATTCACATAACACAAATTACTTCATTTCTTTTCCAACATATATAACATGTATATGGATGGACCCTAAGCCTATCTATATATGCAAATGATAGTAGTTAACACACTTTATGATGCATGCTAAGTAATTTATTTAAGAAAATTTAGGAGTTGAATATGCATGATTTTTCTTAAGTAGAAAGGCTTTCCTTATCCAAAATTTCACATACATACATGAAAGTAAGAAAGGCATAAGTGAGTCCAGCCATTCTTAACCAAAGATGTAAGGTACAAGACCTAGTTAGGGCTACTTAAAGCCTCGTAACCATGGGGTTGTCCAGACTAATATACCACTTTCCTTAAGTACAAACATGCATGTAAAAGAAATGACGTGGAGAAGGAAAATGCAAAAGTTGCTTAATAGTTTCATTTTTGTTTATGCGATTTATTCATGCAAGCATATGCAATCCTTCTCAGATGATGGCATAGGGATGAATAGAGTATAGAATTAAGTGTTGGCTTCTTTTCAAATGAACCCCACATCTTACCAACTCCTATTCAAAATTATGCTAACATAAGAAAGGAAGGAAAGGCTACACTAAACCTTACTTTATAATCCATCACATGCAAGCTTATAGTTAATGAAAGCTTATAATTAAAGTATAAGAATAACACACTTTTAGATTTGATGTTTCATTTATAGGTTCTGAAAATACTTTAGATTTAGTAGTGATAATAGCCACTCATATTTTACTTTAGCCAACACATGCATATTTGACATAAAGTAAACAAGTTTCATTTTTGAAGTTTGAAATATGAAATTATGAATGCATGAATCATGGCATACAACTTAACATGTTGAGAAAGATCTAAAGAAATGTAATTGTGTAAATAAACTCACTTTACTTAAATCCTAAAGACATTATTAAAGAATAAGGAAATTTAGAATAAATCAAAGTAAATTTTAAAATGATTTTTGTTTAGTTTGAACTTTGATTTAATTTTAAAAAGGTGAGATGAGTTTGCTACTGTTAACTCATTCCCAGATGTGTTGTGTATTTTTGTTTAATTTTTAGATAATTAAATTTATTTTAAAGCATTGATTAGATTAAGGTATGAATTAAGTGGCTTAATTAACCCTTACCTACACCACGTCAGAAAAATTAACTAAGTAATTATGAGCCAATGAGATGACATAAAATCCATAAGGTATTTAAATTTGCAATGCACCTAATATTGAAAAAGTCTAATGTAATTTGGCTCACAATTAAAAGTTAATTAAGCTAAGGGGTTTAGCTTAAGTACTTTTAAAAGACCCTTTCATACTTATGAAATGGGTTTTAATTTTATTAATTAGACTTAGTCTATTAAACACCTAAGCATCTACTCAAGATAGATTAATTAAGTTCTAGAATTTTTTAAAATTTTTGAAAATTAATTAAGGGGATAATTAATGAATTAACCCTTAATTAAGAGGGGATTACTGAGAGAAAAAGGGGGTTTAGGGAATAGCTTAAGAAAAACTCTCCAAAATTATTCCATAAAACCCCTAATCACTAGATCTGACCTTAATCAAATTTAATCATAGGGTAAATCCTCTAATCACACTTTAATTACCCTTAATTACATGAATGGGATAATTAGGGAATGAGCTAGAAAATTTCCCAATTAAGCCCTCAATAAATCTCAAAAAAATTAGGGGAGGTAGAGGTCATCCCTAAAATGAACCATATAAATTTGAGATTAATTGATGACCTAATTAGAGGATAATTAGCTAATTAAGATTCCCAAAGAAACCTAAATTTAGAGAAAAGGGTAATTCAAAATCCATTAAAACCATTTTAAAAATATTCTAGAAGAAATTATCTATCCATAGCATTTCTCCTTTAATTTTTTTTTATTTTTCTATGAAGAGTCATGAATTTTAGAAGATCTAAGGATTAATTAGGAATTAATTAGGTTAAATAACTAATCCCTGAATTAACACGATGTGACATGTCGGGCTGGTCGCGTGGTTTTACATGCATCACCTAAGCCCCACTTAAGTGTCACATCGAAGGTGGCTAGCGCGACACGCTAATATCCTTGGTCGTATGATCAAAGATTGGGCCTAATGATTCACCCGCAGCTAAAATAGATAAAGGATTTCTAAAATGTGCCAAATCTCTACCGGCCCATCTAAAACACGGATGGACTACGAAGCGAGATTAATGGAGACCATCCATGATCCAAGGAGAGATCCGATCCCTGTCTAGCATGAAATCATACAAGACTCAACACACACCATCTAAGCATAATTACCAACCTATCCAACAGTTGATTTTTGATATAATGAAAATTCCAAAGGACCAACACCTATCAAGCTAAGTGGCTGAAAAATTACATAATCGACACTTGAGCTCAGTGAGGTAGCTTCTTCTAGTGGAGATGAAGCTCTGTTGAAAATTTCAAGCCTTGGGGTTGAGTGGATCTTCCTATGGACAAACATCACTTGATCTCCCTTGTGGCTTTGATCCAATTGAGTCTGTCCTTATTGTGGGAACTCAAATAGATGCGTGGGCAAGTTCGAATTGGTCCTTAGATGAAGAGTGTAAAAGGAATTTGGATGGGATCAGGTGTAGAAGAAGTTGGCTAATCACTCCACCTCCCCTATTTTTGCGTAGTGTAAAACTGAGAAGGAAGAATTCTAATCCTCTCTCAAGACCTTGGGAATGCTCTTTGATGATTGCCAAAGGTTCTTAAGCTCTAACTGAGTATGAGTGATGTGAATTTTCATTGAATTAGGGGGAGTATATCTCCCCCTATGAAAATCGGACGGTCGAGTATAAACTTGCCATTTTGATCCAATTGTAGGGAGGTTGTTTAGGCTATTTTGATTGTGCACATGGTTGGTTTGATCCCTTGAGTGGAATGCTAACTTCCCATGTGCTGAAATTGAGCTTAGGAGGGAATTTGAAAACTCAATTTCAAGCCATAGGATTGGGCTGACCTAAACCCATTGGGTTGGGTGCACCACTCATCACTAAGTCCCCTTGAGCTCTTAAGAAAGTCTCAAGTGATTGTGAAGAGTGTATGACCAAAATACCCATGGGATAGGCCAAAATTTGTTCTGTGGCCTAGAGGTAAAATGGTCATTTTGTTATTTTTCACTAGGTATGTTTGGTATGTTGAGAAAATAGGTTTGGCCAAGTTTCATTAGATTTGGAATCCATTTGATAGGGTTTGGCTCATGTTGACCCATTTAGGTCAAAATGGGTCAACTTGGGTCAAGTTGAACAATAGGTCAAATTTGGGTCAAACCAAGGGTTGGGTCAAATTCATATGAGCTAAAACCAAATCTATACCTAATTGAACCAAAACAAAGGCACCAAAAATATGATTGGCCAAAATTTGTTCTATGGCCTAGGGTTAAAATGGTCATTTTGCTATTTTTTTCACTTTGGGTATGTTTGGTATGTTGAGAAAATAGGTTTGGCCAAGTTTCATTGGATTTAGAATCCATTTGATAGGGTTTAGCTCATGTTGAGCCATTTAGGTCAAAATGGGTAGACTTGGGTCAATTTGACCAATAGGTCAAATTGGTTCAAACCAAGGGTTGGGTCAAGTTTATATGACCATTTGAAATGTTTTGGTGCCTTCATTTTTGTTCAATTTGGTATAGATTTAGTTTTAGCTCATATGACTTATTTAGGTCAAATAGGTCAAGTTGACCTATTTGACCCATTTGACCTATTTGGGGTAGGTCAAGGGTAGGTTTAGGTCAGGTTAGTCATATGGAGTGGATTGGTATCTTTGTTTCCAATCAATTTGGGTTAGGTTCAATTTTGGCTCAACATGACCCCTTTAAGTCATGTTGGGTCAATCAGGTCTAGTTGGCCAATTAAGGCTTTGGTCAAGTTCCACAAGTGATTTGGAATGGACTTGACCCAATAATTTCAATAAATTTACCTTAATCAAGTTTTGAGGTAATCTTTTTAAAATAAGTATCCTTTTGAACTTAATTAGGGAATTAAGTATCTTTAAAAAAAATTTAGAAATAGGTATAGTCTCATTAAGTGGTCGACTAGGTAGCCACGTCAACTCCGACGAAAAGAATGTGGGTAATAGCATCTAGTCACCTTTAGTAGGTGACTAGTTCAGAATCTTCTATCAAGCTGTTTGTAGCATCTGGCTAGTCGCCTAGTAAGTGGGTGACTAGCCTGCAATTTTTTTTTTTGACATGCGATTGGCTATTACATCAAGGATTGGCTTTAATCTCTTATGTTTTTTGCTTTAGATTTGGATGTTCCATTTGTGAGCTTTAAGCCCTAATTGTCAATTATGGAGGTCAACCTTAGAGTTTGTAGGTTTTCATTTAAGTAGATCTTAAACTAAATATATGGATTGTAATTTAAATTGTACAAGTTATAGTGTTAGTGTTATGACATTAGGTGAGTAATTTAAATGATTCATTATAGAAATGAATTTAAGTTCTACAAGTCATTCCAAAAAAGTGAGTACAAGTATTTACATAATTGGACGATCCAAAAATAAAAAAAAGAATAAATGTAGTACAGACGCACAAATAGACTATCCTAAATAGCTAACGCCTCCATTGTCTACGTGGAGTCGCACCACTCCTAGGTGTGTACTGGTCAGGTACATATGATGGATGATCACGCAACTGATGGTGGCCATCTAATGCAAGATCTTTGGAAGTATGCGTAGGATAGTCTTGTGATGGTAAGATAGGTGACTGTGACTCATACATAGGCTAGTATGTAGAAGGACCTAGATTAGCATATGTAGATGAACCTGGATCAGAATATGTAGATGGTCCAGTGCCCCAGTAATGCTGTGGGACATCCTCTGTAGGCTCCAATCCATAATGTGGGTCACCAATATGTACACGCAACTGCAAGTCTCTGCATAACACCTCGTACCTATCTACGGTTCCCTGTAGCTCGTGCTCATCTGCACAATCGAAGTACGACTGAAAGATGTCCTGAGTAACTAAGATGTGTCGATTGCATGAAAAAATAGTGTGTGAAATTAGCCTCAAGTAACACATTGAATTCAATAGAATACTTATGTTAACGCTTACATATATACGCTCTATAGGTTCTCTAGGATAGTAAGTTGTCAGAGGATCTATCGGGGCGGCCAGTAAGTAAAGAGAAGCCCAAGATCAGAACTAGCACATATACTGATTGATTGCCGCCAGCCTATCCTCATATTCATCCAAACCCTCGACTAGGTAATCCCTCCACCTCTCCAAAGTGGCAATGTACACCTGGTGGTAATCAACCCAATTTACATCTGCTTTACCTTGATAATCAACCCTTTTGAAACTAGGGTCAACTGGTGCCACATCTACTCTGGGTATGAGTCCAAACTATCGCAACCCTCGATCATGTAAATGCCACTCCACCCTCTTCCAGCTGATTAACGAGACTCATGCCAATCATATATCAGAGCCTGCTGAGCATGTATGTGGTAGGCGTAGGGTGATTTGCTCAGTGTAAAACTCCCAAATCACCTACACATATTAAAAATTATATTAAATTAGAATTTATATTATAGAAATTAGAATCGAAATGTAACCTGCACATGTAGCAAGCCATCCAGTTCATTCCTGTACAATATAACGTTCACCATTGGCATCTGGCGAATATATCTCTCGTTCCACATATGCACACAACACATTTTAAATAAACATATAAGCTAAAAATTTGAAAGTGCAGAAATTAAAATGTACCTCAAACCAATGCTGAGACCATCAAGATCAGTCAAATATGGCACATGCATGATCGGTCTCCCCACATGAAGATGCTCCCAAGAACATATATGTAGGAGGTGTAGACAGCGAGCCATATTATCCCTGTTGGGCCTAGTAGACTCATACAGCTCTCTATAGAGGTGGGATAGAACTGCTCCTCCTAAAGATAGTGAACTGAATGAATTTAGGTCCTAAAGAAGTGGAAGATATGGTAGATGGACCTCAAAACCTGACGTATCTGCCAATAAGAAACACCCAATAAGAAATAAAATATAAGCAAAGTGCAAGTCCTCGGATGACATAAGACTCTCAGAAAAAAAGCCCATCTAAGCCATCTCATGCATGCATGCGCATGCTCGACCCATCCAAGGTCGACCATGTGTGGGCAAGCGGGTCGACGACGGAATGGGGGGGCTACTGGTCGATCAACCCTATTTCTTTAACCCTCGACTAGTCTCCCACTAAGTGTGTGATCTTCTAATGAAGCCAGTCACCCACTAAGTGGGCAACTAGCTTCAAGTTAATGAAGCCAGTCACCCACTTAAACGTGGCAGCTTCCCTACCACGTTGGAGTTGACGTGGCTACCTAGTCACCCACTTAGCGACTATACCTATTTCTAAAATTTTTTTAATGATACTTAATTCCCCAATTAAGTTTAAAAGGATACTTATTTTAAAAAAATTGCCCATGTTTTGACACATTTTGGCCCTTTAAGTTAAAATGGGTGGTCAACTTGGGTCAAGTGGGCCAATTGGGCTAGGTTAGGCTCAAATGTTGGCTTGGTCAAGTTTAAACATAGGTTATGAGGGAACTTAGATTGATGGTTTCAATCAATTTGGCCTATGGGGGATTTTTGGCTATGTAAGGTTTCATTTTAGGTTAAGTGTTGACTTGGTGAGCCCTTAGGTTTAACTTGGTTTGACCTAATTTGATTGATTGATCATCCTATGATGATTTTTGATCATGATGAGAGGGATATATGAGTTTGGTTCAATCCAATTTGGTTTGGATCAAAAGTTGGCTCATAAGGGTACTTTAGCTCACTTTGGGTCAAGTTAACCTAAGTGGGTCAAATAGCTTGGTCAAAGCTAGATTTGAAGTTGATTGATTTTGTATATGGACTTATGGTTGAAATATAAATCCATTTACAAGTGATTTGAAGTCAAATGGATTTTGATCCATTTGAAAATTTCATATTCAAAGAAAGAATATGAAGGGGTTTTGGGTTTGATTTTTGATTTGGGTTTTGATTGAATGATTGAAGTTTGGATTTATATATGAGCTCATGATTGTAGGATTGATTGAACCATGAGAGAAAATCAATAGTTTGGCTTGATTTGAAAGTGATTTGGCTAAGTTCAAGATTTTGACTTGAAAGGCTTAGATTTGATTTTGAATGGATTTGAGTTTAATTTTTGGAATTGTTTTGATTGTTTAAATTTATATTTCATTTATATATGTGAATATAAATGAGAATATAAATTGATCATGAGAAAATTTCAAGAATTTTAAAGAGTTTAATCATGATATCCATTAAAGGGAATTTAAAGGATTTAAGAGAAATTTTTAATTAGAAATTCAATATTTGAAATGGATTTGATTGATTTATATTTATATTTATATTTCATTTATATATGAAAATATAAATGAGGAGACAAATAAGTTTTGAGAAAATCTCAAGGATTTTAAAAGGTTTGATCAAAGTTTAGGTTAAATCCATTAATGGAAAATTAAGGGATTTAAGGGAATTTCAAGTATTTTAAATTTAGAATTTAATTTGGGGGTTTGATTAGATTGATTTATATTTATATTATATATATATATATGAGTATATAAATGAGAATATAAATAAGTTTTGAGAAAATCCCATGGATTTGAATAGGATTGATCAAGATTTAGAGTTAATTTTGGCTAAGTCCTTCAATGGAAAATTAAAGGGATTTAAGGAAATTTCATGAATTGATTTTGAATTTTGAATTTGATTTGATCAGTTTGAATTTTTATTTCATTTATAAATATGAATATAAATGAGAATATAAATGGAGCATGAGAAAATCTCAAAGATTTGAATATGTTTGAATCATGATTTTGGCTAAGTCCTTAAGAAATAATTAAAGACTTAGAAAATTTGAACTTAGGAATTTTTGATAAATTTTGATCATGGGTTTCAATCATGGATCTCAATAATGGAATTGAATCATGGAATTGATTTGAGTTTTGGAGAAAATCAAATAGAATTGATTTGGAGTTTGACTTGAAAGAAGGAAAGTGAGAAATGGTTTAAGCTAAAGGGTTGGAGATTTTCTTAGCACCCCTAAGGCATGACCTATTCCTATGGCTAACTCTTCTAAGTCTTCAAGGGCTAGGTGAGAGTGTCCACCTAATCACTAGATGTGTCTTAAGGCTAAGGAACTCTTAAAGTCTAAGAGGAATCTTAAGCCTAAGATGGAGGTGTTGAGATCTCATTCTAAAAATGAGGTCAATAATCCTCCATCGTCCAAAGGTCATCGGCTCATCTAAGCAGCTACAGTGGAGGTGATTCTGCTCAGGGAAGTGAAAGCTCAACATGTGCTTCAATTTCTCAAGAATGATATCATGTATAAATTTGAAATACCCCATCGAATCATATCTGATAATGGTACTGCCATCAAAAGCACCAAGATCAACAACTACACCCAAAATTACAATATAGATTGGAGGTATTCTACCGTATACTATCTACGGGAAAATGGTTTAGTAGAAATCCTTAACAAAACTCTCATTCAGATACTCAGATGGTGCTCAATGATAATAAGCAACAGTGGCATGAGCAGTTAGTTGAAACTTTATGGGCTTACCACACCACATATAGAACCCCCATAGAACCCACCCCATTCTCCTTGGTGTATGGGTTCAAAGCCATTCTTCCTTTAGAATTCCAACTCCCATCATCAAAGATAGCTGTGGTTTGTATAATTACAATTGAGCAAAATGCTAAGCTACGATTGGAAGAGGTCAAAGGTCTAGAGGAGAGATGCCTATAAGAATGCCAGAACCTTGAGCTATATAAGGCATAATGGTTCATGCTCATAGCAAGCTAGTCCAATCTAGGCTTTTAATTTTAGTTCTAAGGAGACCAATTATAGCCCATCGCAAGATGGGAGGCAAGTTTGAACCTACTTGGGAAGACCCTTTTGCCATATAAAAGGCCTACTAAGGTGGGTCCTACCAACTAATCAACCATAAAGGTGAAAGCCCGATGCTTCCAATCAACTTGCTTTTTGTAAAGAAGTATTATGCATAAATAATATTCAAAATAATCTCTTCATCATTCAATCAAATTATTTTTCAAATTCGAATGTCTTCAATTAACAAACTCTAGATATGTTTAGGATAGGTGTAAGAGAACTCGAGCAGCATCTTAATCATTACTTGTATAATATAAACACAAAATTGCACATAAACATAATAAATTCAAACACAAACTCAATCACTTTAGGCTACTTTGAGTTGAGATAAGACCCAATAGTCCTTACTTAGTAATCACTTTAGGTTGGGTTTAATTCACTACTTGGCCTATGAGTCACCCCAATGGTTACTTTTGCTTAGGGAGATGTGAGTTCCCATGCTTTTTTCCTGGCTTGACCGTTTCAAACTAATGAGCCCCTTGTCAGTTTGATATGTCATATTACACAACTAGTAGATTACTTCAGGGGTTAATCATGTTCTTGGTGAGTCCATGAGTTTTCTCTTTAGGTTGACTATAGTATACTGATTGGGTTTATATATATCTCGAGGATTAGGGTAAGACCCTCAATGGCTCCTCTCCTCTTGAATACTTCAAGCTTGGGTCAGTCCTCCTTTGGGACTCTAATTTGGTAGTTGCCCTATGTAAGATAGTAGCTGTCCAGTCGACGACAGATTGCCTCGATGATCAATTTTTCTTAGGAAGATGTGAGTCCCCAATGCTTTCTTTTTAGATTGATCTTCGCAAACTGACGGACACCTTAGGTTGGTTGGTGTTCACCTTTCTTATAGTAACCCACTCGATGGATAACACCGCTCATGCAGATGTGAGTTCTCACGCTTTCTCTCTAAGTCAGCCACTGTATACCTGCAGGCTTTATATATTTCAGGGATTTGGATTAGACCCCTAGGGGCTCCTTCCCTGTGGGCATTCTATTTGGATTATATCTTCATAACTCCATCTAGATATGACTTAGGTTTCTATAAGATTGGATTATTCCTCTTTCCTAATAGCCACCATGTTGGTTGGAAGCTCCATACTGCTGATGTATGGACTATCCCTTGGGCTGGTAAATCTCAGATAGGCCAAGGCCCCCATGGCTCCTTCTTAGTGTGGTCTATCGCAAACTAATAAGGTCCACACAAAATAAATGAATAAACTGAAATCCCTTATGGATTGGGGTAAGACTCCCAGAGGCTCCTTTTCTTAAGTAGGCATCATATCTTTTTGGATAATGTTAGCAAAAATCCCTATAGAAATCTCCTTGACTATTTAACTTATGATAAGTCCCTCAAAGGCCCTCACTTAGTAGTCGCCCTAGATCGAGTTCGACTTGTTGTATGATCAGTGGGTCACCCTAATTATTGATTTCTCTTTGGAAGATGTTAGTCCCCAAGTTTTCTTCCTAATTAAACCATCGCAAACTGATGGGAAACTCATAGGTTGGATAGTCTCTACTATATGATCGGTAGATTGTTCCTTTGAGTTAGTGAGTGTAAGATAAGTCCAGACTTTTATATCCCTTTCTTAGCGCGATTCATCATACACCGACTAGGTTCACTCTCATATGTTTAGGGTTAGGATCACACCCTTGAGGCTTTTTTGCTAAATAATTGTCTTAGGTTTGGATTAAGCCATTACGATCCCTCTCTTAATGGTTGACCCTTTTGGTTGAGTAGTATCATTATGCAGATAAGCGAACTACTCTTTTAGGCTGGTAAATCTAAGGTAAGTCTAGGCTCTTGTGGCCCTTCTTTAGTGTGGCCCATCGTAAACTGATGAGATCCACATCCATTCAATAATTAATTATAAAATAAAATTCAATTTGAGTTGCCAACATTAAATAAAACTTCAACATGACCACTAATGAAACCAAATCAAACAAATTAAATCAGCTAAATCAAACCAATCAAATTAAACTAATCCTAATCTAAATACTATCAATTCCCAACAAATCTTCTTTCATGCCCCTGGCATGATTCAATCCTTAGCACTGAATATCAAACAAACTAAATCAAATTCAAGTAACTCTCCTTCCATGCCCCTAGCATGAAATAAAATAAATCAAACTTAACTATGATCTTAACTCCTGGTACCCCTCCATTTTGGTCTCCCTGGATATTCATGACCTTCTTGGATGCTATTGATCATCTCGGTCAATGCCAATACGTGCGATGTTGCTTGTAAGTTACACCCCACCTATTTGGGGCCATTTTGTTGACATCACTTTGGAGTGAGGATTTTTCATTTTGACCCTAGGTCTAGGATTCTTCTAGACACATAGGTTTCCTTAGTGCTAGGACACTTCTAGTGACTAAGGGAATACTAAAACTAGGCTTAGAGACTTGTAGGGCATAACCTTAAGTCTAGAGCTTATCTTAGGATGAGTGGGCTTCACCTATCCTAAGGCCTAAACTGACACCCATACCCATCAATTTACTTGAACCTAAATTAAATAATTGAAATCTGAACCTTAACTCATCAATTGGCCATAATTGAATTTGATTTTCAATCAAAGCTCTAAGCTGAATTAATTTGAACATTAACTTAAGCTAACCCACTTCAAATCCTATAACTCTCTTCAAACCAACCCAAGGAAACTAAACTCAATTCAATTCTCTCAATCATTCTAATTATTTAATGGATCATTTTAAACTACCCTAACACTTGCAATCAAGCTAACTAAATTCATTGGATTCAAGTAATTCAAGTGACCCATTTGACCTAAAGGTTCAAATAAGTTAAAATCCAATCAAACCTAAATCAATTATAATCAATACCACCAATCAACTTCAAATTCATCATTGAATATATTCTAACCATCCATAGCCTCAATTGGTCCAAATTGATTTGAACAAACCACTTAACCCAAGGTGACCAAAAAAGTCCAATTAGGCCAAACTTCAATCAAACCCCCTTGAATCAAATTAGGCTATCTAATCTCTTCATTGATGATTGTAGGTCACTATTGAACAATCTACTACAATCAATTGAACATAATATAGCTAATTTGGCCCCCTTAACCCAAGTTGACCTAAAGTGACATAAAAGGCCAAATTGGACCAAATCAAATCTTAAGCCAAATTAATTATAATCAATGACTCTCATTAATCAAAATTTGAATATTGAACATGTCATAACCACCAATTGAAGCCAATTGAACCTAACCAAGCTAATTTGGCCTCTCAACCCAAGTTTACCCAATTTGACCTAAAGGGCCAAATTGGGCCAAATCAAATCCTAAATCAAATTGGTTGAAACTAATGCTTATCATTAATCACCAATTGAATATTAAATATGATCCAATCTTCAATTGGACCCAATTTGGTCAACCTAATTTGATTAGCCTACTTAGCCTAAGTTGACCTAAATTATCAAATTGAATTAAATCACTTCATAATCCAATCTATTCAAAATAACTCTTCCAATCAATCACAAATGATCAATTGAACATCGACCTAATGCTAATTTGGTCAATCTAATCAAATTGGTCAACATGACCTATTTGACCCAAATTGAATGGTATGAACCAAATCTAAATCTAACTCTATTTGAACGAAACCAATTGCACTAAATCATTCCAAATGACCAATTGAACTTAACCAAATCCCCATTTTGACCCAATTTGGTCAACTTAGCCCAACATGACCAATTTGACCTGCATGAGTCAAATTGAGCCAAACCTAACCAAACTTTGCATGACTCATCCTTAGGTTACCATGGGCTTTCCCAACCAGGCCCAACTCATGGTGAACCCAAGTTGGGTCAAACCCATTGAACCAAGCCCTCCAAATGGGATAAAATCCTCATTTACTCCCCACCCCTTGGTTGCTACCTTTGGCCTCTCTTGGACAAAGGACCACAAACCCAACCTAACTCAAGGCTTTTGGGTTCAGCCTTTGGCCAAGTGAGGATGAGCTCACCCATGGGCAATCATTGGTCCGCCTAAAGGAGTGTACACTCCATGGAAACTCTTTTAGCCTCTAACATGCATCCACCTCAGCAGTCTCCTGCCACCTTTGGCCACCAACTTCGACCAAACGACTACCAAAGGCTGAGCTAATCTCAGCCCTTAGTTCAAGTGGGGAGCAGAGTATACTCCTCCCCATCCATTCAAACTCATCACACACCTTCCTCAGAGCATTACGAGCACTCTCAGAATATTCCTTGAGCACCATATGCACTCCATCATTAACAAGACCAAGCTCCCTTCAAGCCCAAGAGCTCTATCCATCCAACCTCACCAAACTCTGACCAAATTCAAATTAACTTTCTTCACACCTTCACCACACTCCGGCCCGAAATGAATTGATTCTTGATCTATTCAACCACTGGAAGGCATCCCTAAAGCAACTCCGGTGACTTGTGTGGTGGCGTTAGGTCTACAGATTGATTGGCGGGGAGGCAGCTCAAGATCTTCTCAACAGAGCTTCATCTCCTCAAGATGAAGTTACATCTGTCAATGGACCGCCGATGTTTAGCTCTGGCAAGGTAACAATTCAACAACCATAGATTCTCCCCATAAGTGTTTGTCTTTTTCAAAAAAAATTGTGTTTTTATGCAACTTCCATCGTAGGTCTCCCTTGATTTCTTCTCTGATTCACCATCAAATGAGCTCCGCTGAGCTTAGATTGAGCAGCGAGAAGGCAGACCGTCCATCTTTTGATGCTCGTAGGATGATGAATCATCGGTCATCATTCCACATGATTAAAAAGGAGGCCATGATTAAACGTGCTAGAAATCTTAATTTAATCCTTCATTAATCATGGGCTTAATCTTGACCATCTGATCCTAAATCGGATGGTCGATAAAACCGTGTCTGCCTCTGCTAAGTCAACAGGCCGCATTGGACATTTTAAATAGCAAATACTATGGCACCATGTGGAAAGCACTGTCGTATTACCATCCACGTGGTGCCACCAATTTAAAATAATTAATTATGTTTAAAAATGTAATTTAAGTGGCCATAACTCAAAAAATTATAACTAATTATAAAAAAATCCCAAAAATACAAATAAACCCATTTTGGAAAGCTTTAAGAAAGGAAAATTTAATAAAAATAAAATCCTCAATTAATATTTAATGATTATTGCTTAATAAAGTTTTGAAGTTTAGGATAATTATCTTAATTAAGGCCAAATTACTTGGCTAATTAACTTCGAATTTGGCATATTGATTCTATGGGATGTTCTCTACATCCCATATTTTTCTTAAAATTATTTGCCATGTAATTTGGGAAATCACAAATTTTTTATCTTAATTACCCCTTTTAAGTGATTTAATAATTATTACGATTAATAAATAGTAAAATTGAGTAATTAGGGATAATTAACTAATGAAAATAGCAAGGATAACATGGGAACAAATTAAGACCCCCATCTCCTAATTAATTAAATGTATCTCGTTAATGAATCCAATTAATGTGCTTTGTAATTAAGGATACATTAAGAAAATTAATAATTATATTCAAATGAAATCAGTTTAAATAATTCTATTGCCAACCCATTAATCCTATTATGTGTTTTATTACATAAAATTATTATAGAAATTATGATTTCCCCTTCGGTGTAGGAATTTCATAAGAGTATTTAGCTTAAATATTTTGCTTCTTTAACTTAATTAACTCATAAATACGAGCTTAATTACATTAGATCACTTTAGGTGCATTGCCGATTTTTTTTTCCAAAGTACATCATTGAAGGCTTATGATTAAATGGTTATTTAAATTAAAGAAGCTTGGGAAGGTTAATCAAATTGATGTAATTTATAGATTGAACCTAATTAATTCTTGAAACATATTTAATTTCTCCCTTTTAACAATATCAAATAACAAAAATGGGATGGAGTGAACCCTAAGTATAATCTCTCCTCTTTAGATTTTTAATAACTTGAACATTAAAATTAAATCTTAAAGAAACTTTGGCTAGTCCTAAGGAATACTTATTTAACTTGATTGTCCTTAAGATTTAATGAAATTAAGTATATTGTGTGTTGATATTTAATTACTTTGTTTTCAATTATTATAAATGTGTATGCCACTTATGTCATGTATATATATATATTTTAAAAGAAAATTAAAAAAAAGAATATGATTGTATTCAAATTGCATTAGTTAGATAAATGGTATTATATGGTGTGGTTATTATTACTAACAAATCTCAAATTATTTTAAAATTTATAATTTAATTATGAATCAAATGGGTTGAAATTTAAATCAAAACTCATTGTAAATACTCAATAAAATGTCCATTTTGTTGTAACTTAAAGATGGCAATGGATCATTTTACTTTTATGTTTGATGTTTATGTTTATATGTATTTGAATTAGGAAGTGTATAGTTAGGACATCTCGGGAACATGAGGCTTTAAGTTGCCTGAAGGAGGTCTTAGATAATCTCACTTTCTAGGTTTAACAATAGCACGTACTTGTTTAATTTCATTTATGTGTAAGCATATGCTAGAATTTAAAGTAAAACCTCTTTCTTTATGCCATTAAATTTTACATAAATAAAATATTTTCGTACATAATCTTTGCATAGTTTTGTTTCTATGCTTATGTATTTAAATTGGCAAGTATATAGTCTGGACATCTCGAGAAAATGAGGCTTTAAGTAGCCCCAGGGAGGTCTTAGATAATCTCACTTTCATGGTTTAACAATGGCACATACTTAAGCTTATAATACATACTTGCATATGCTTAGCTATGGAGTGAAATCCCCATTTTCAATCAAATTCATGCATCAACATTCTTTAAGTGTGCAAAACATGGGTATATTACATGTATATATATGTATTAAATCAAATATTAAAGAAATTAGAAATCAAAGAGTGAACCAACATGGGATGAAGTGAACCATAAGTATCATCTTTATTTTTAGGTTTCTAATAACCTGAAAATTAAAATTAAATCTTAAAGAATATTTGGCTAGTCTTAAGGAATGCTTACTTAACTTGATTATCCTTATGATTTAATAAAATCAAGTATGTTGTGTAGTGATATTTAATTACTTCTTTTTCAATTATCATAAATGTGTATGCCACTTGTGTCATGTTTACATATTTTAAAAGAAAATTAATAAGAGTATGATTGCATTCAAATTGCATGAGTTGGATAAATGCTATTGTATGGTGTGACTATTATGACTAATAAATCTCAAATTATTTTAAGATTAATAAGTTAATTATAAATGAATTGGGTTGAAATTTAAATCAACGCTCATTGCAAACACTCAATGAAATGTCCATTTAGTTGTAACTTAAAGATGGCAATGGATTATTTTACTCCTATGTTTGCTGTTTATGTTTATATGTATTTAAATTAGGAAGTATATAGTCTAGAAATCCTGAGAATATGAGGTTATAAGTAGCCCCAAGGAGGACTTAGATAATCTCACTTCCTTGATTTAACAACAACATGTACTTATATGCTTGAATATAAAGTAAAATCTCTATTAAAATTTACATAAATAAATGATTTTAATACATAATCTTCGCATAGTTTTTTTCGATGCATATGTATATCCTTATGTGTATTTAAATTGGAAAGTATATAGTCTGGACATCTCGGGAACATGAGACTTTATGTAGCCCTAAGGAGGTCTTAGATAATCTAACTTCTCTGGTTTAACAATGACACGTACTTGCTTAAGCTTATAATCCATACTGGCAAATGCTTAGCTATGAGGTAAAATCCTTCTTTTTTGTCAAATTCATGCTTCAACATTCATTAAGTGTGAAAAACATGGGTATATTGCATATATATGTATATATTAAATCAAATATTAAGGAAATTAGAAATCAAAGAGTGCGAATATTATTGACAATGAAAGAAAATAGTAGAGTATTACTCATGTGATGGTGACTTAATTTCATTGATCCTAAGATACCTTTCATGTTTGAATAATACTTGTTAAGGTTAACCTAAACTTAGGTTAAAATAATTGCATAAGTGACTCAATAAGAAAATTAAAGGCATAATAACCTACCTTTAGAAAACAATAACTTAGGGTTAGGGATGAAAGAGTTAACCTCTTTCTTCTCTTTATAATATTTAGATGTTAAGTGGGTATTGAACAAAATGAAAACATATAAGTTAAAACCCAATCAAACTACTGAAGGACTTGAAGTAAAACGTTCCTTTAATGAGTAATTTTAACAATCCTAAGACATGCCAAAACTCAACCAAGACATGCCACACTAAATCTTAGCACACATGTTAAAACACTAAGTCACTGATCCTAGTATTAAGTTAGGCCGGTGTATGTCATGGTGATTTATTTTATTTATGTTGTAATATTTTTAGGCTGGATGTTAGGATTGTTTATTCATAGGCTGGATGTTAGGTTGTTATTAGCCTAATAATATTTTATGCAATGGATTGTGCTTGAGGGACTGCTATAATAATAATAAATACAAAATTTATTCTTTCTTGCAGGTGTTGCTTAAGTCTCTAAGCATAATCCAATTAGGATAGGTGGGCTTGGATACTAAGTGTAGGGTGCTAAGTCCAAATACGTAAAATATAGCTGCTTGATTTGTATGTTTGTTTTAACTAGCATCTATTTTTTGAGGGTAACTAGATCTTATTTTTCATAAATATATAATTTTTATAATAGGATTAAGATTAGTGCTATGAGGTTTAGGATAAGCAGTGGAAAGAAGGCAAAAACCTGGGAGGCCCTGTGAAGCCTAGAGTGAGCTAATCTAAAGAAGAAAAGAAGAACAAGAATTGATGACCCGCATAACATTCATTTCATTTGTAAAATTTAATTATAATTCAAATTGTATAAGGGTGAGCTACCTAATTTATTTTCTTTTCTACGGTGATATCCAGTTGCACTAGCCTTTTATTCTTTTATGAAATTCAAATATTTGATTATTGTGATTAGATTATGCAATAGAAATGATATTTTTTTCATTAGTTTCATGAATTGTTATGATTTAATATGTGTCCTAGATGCAGTAGGCTCTTTAGGATAAAATTTAATTTTCTATCCTCACTAAATAACTCACAATTGAATTCTAATGCAACTTATAACCTCACTCTAAATCTTAGGCATATAAACAAAATATAAAAAATTTAGAAACCCCTTAGTTGAATGATTTTATGCTATAATAATATGCATGTTGTATTATTTCTTTCTTAAATATAGAGGATCTCCACTCTTGCATGATAGGGGATAATCTTGACCTTTGAGAGCGCTCCTTTGTAGTGGAGAACACCTCTTCTAGCTAATTTAGCCCATAACTAAACTTCGTCATGCATGTAGGCATAATTGTCTTAAGTATTGGTCTAAAGTAAATGTCTCAAAATGATCTCAAAATCTATAAATTTTTAACATTAGTTTACATCATGTTTTGCATACAAAATATTATCTAGTCTCTTAAGGAGTGAGTTTAGGATTCTAACTTCCTTCCTAATAAAATAATAGCATAACTATCCTACATCTAAATAAGATAGGCCTAGATGGTTTCAAAGTGTAGGAGGTGATAGCTGGCAGCCACTCCAGGCGGTTGTAAGGCTAAAAGGGTCAGGATGTGTTCAGTCTCTCTTTTGGAGGTGGACCATTATATTCACTTTTATCGAGTAGAATTAGGTTGAGATCTTACCTTGTGTTAGAGCACCCTAGATTTAGGTCTCAATGCGGCTTGCTTTTCTTTTTGTTCAAGTATAAGTCCTCATCTCTTAGGCATTTCAACAATCTTGTGTTGTTGAAATGTGAGTCCTAACTTTCTAACAAAATTTCAACTTAAACAAAAATAGATTATCCTCTTCAAAAATATAAAATCTCATCATAGGATTGATTGGAGTATTCACTAGGATTTCAAGTGTCTTGGATACTTTCTACTCACCCTCCTTTGGAATCCATAAATAAGTCTTCCTATTTGATTTACAAAATTATCTAATTCTTTGATAGTCTAGCCTTGAAATCTTTGGAGATATTTACTTACTATTTTAATTGAGAGTATTATTAGGAAACTTTCATTTTCTAGGTTGTAATTAACTATAGAGGCTTGCCTCCATAAGGAACTAAAGAACCTGACTTTAAATAAACCAAACTTTACTATTTCATGTAAAATGGGGTAAAGATTAGTGGTATATATAAAGACCCATCTATTTCAGGAGTCTTTATTAAGTGATTGAGTCCATTATAGAGTGATATTTTTATCTTTTGAGATGGTATATCACACCTTAATATTGTACTCGATCACTTCAATAAGTCCCCCTAAGATCTATGTGGTGTCCGTACGATGCCAAATTAAAACACCATAGGGTTTTAAGATAAAACTTGTTTGCTTCTAGCATTGTAGTGCTATTTATATAACTCTACAATGCTATCCTTTTGAGCCTAACTTTGAGTTCTTCTGTATACCCCATAGTACAAAATGTTACAGCACCTAGCATTATTTTCTTAGCACTAAGGTACTATTACTCTAATGTCCTTTTTTTAAAAACTTAAAAATTTTCATTTTTTTTAAAAATCATGGAGCATCCAAAAGATAATTAAATTAGAAAATACATAGAGATGTGAAATAAAAATATATTTTATTAGAAAAATAAAATGACTACATAATTTGTAAAAAAACACAAATAAAAGAAGAAGGAGAAAACTAATAGTCATAATCATCGTCATCCTCCTGCTCCTCCTCTTCTTCTAGCTCCAACTGAGTGCTCACATAAGGGTGATATTGAGATGCCATAGAAAAAAGAGCCTATCCCAAGCCCGCATGAAATCCATAGTTTTAAAGTATATGAATAAGTGTTGAGTTAAACTCAACAATGTATGAAAACTGCTGCTGTTGCTGACCCATATGATGGTCAAATTTCCTTCATAGTTTCTGCTGCTGTTGATTAGTTTCACCAACCCATTTTCTTTAAATCCAAGACTTGATCTCCAATTTCTTGGAATTTCTTGTTTAAGATCTTGGATGATTTAGGTCAGGACTGAGGACCGTGTAAGCTTTCTCCCACCTCAGCCCTTGAGCCAAATCCTTCAATTACTCTGTTAGTAAGGGGAGTCTTCTGAATGAAAATTTCTTTATCAAAATCCCATGGTGTACCTACTGTAACACACAAAGAATAAGTTAAAGAAGAATGATCATAACCTACAGTAGTACTACCCTTAAGCATATTATAAATATAATTGTAATTGATCTTCCCTACATCTATTATAAAGTCCTTTTGAATCACATAACTCAAACTGACTCTACCCCTAATCACCCTGCTAATATTTCTAGTGGATATTACCATGGCAGAAATAAAATAGTGCCAAGTTTTTGCCTCAGTAATGTGGCCGGTGGCATAAAAATTCATAATCTTTTCTTATCGCCTTTTCTATTGGAGATTGAAATTTCTAATAGTGAGGAAACTAAAAATTGCATCAAAATTAGGACGATGATTATAATGAAAGATATGTTTGTCATATACAACATCTTGTAAGTTATAATATGCATTAATAGTACTATTATTGAAACTTATTAGTTATTCTCAGACAAAAACCCTATTATTTTGGTGCTCCTTTGCATTGGCAAAGAACTCTCACACCACAAGAACATAATAAGAGTTATTATCCTAGGCTAGTTTCTCCTAACCCAGCTCATTGATGATCCTATCCATGCTCCCAACTAGGTTAAAGAAACTCCTCTTCACGATATGATGTTTGTGGATGAGAGCATGGTGGTATCACTCCTCTACTTCCACACTAACAAACCTGCTAGAGTCGGTGACAACTGCCATCTTCTTGCCTTTATTAAAGTATTTGATTAGCATGTCGACTTTCTTAAAGTAGAATGAAAGATAAGAAGGCAAAATGAAAGAGAACTTTAGAATCAAACCAAAGCTTTCATAATGAAAAATGAGCGGCTTAGGGGTTCTATTTATAAATTGGCTCTAGCAGTGTCGAGGTGTTAGCCTCTTGGTTTCTAAAACATGAGAGAAGGATTAGTGTCAACCCTAGGCGGCACTAGTCGATACGGATGGTTATCACACCGCCAAAAGACATATTAATGAAATTAATGATAATTAACTCCATGACTGAGATCGTATAGAAAGTGAACCTGTACATTAATGTAGTGTTGCAACTCTCTGACACAATGTCGCATTGCTGGTAAAAAAGTTAATCCTTTTCATTAAAAGTGCATATCCATTTGCCAGCCTTTTTGAACCGACCATTGATTGATGCTGTGGTGCCAAATTTCCAATGCCTAAGTACTAGTCAACCAGTCAACTCAATCTTATTATTTCAATACCATGTTGCTGAAAGTGTTGTGGCATTAGCTATAGCACACCAATGCCGAGTCCTTAAGTTTTAACACACAGATCCCTACCTTTTAAGGCTATAATATTAAGTATCCAATGCTAAGGCACTACCTATAGGCACTTAATAATAGTCGAGACTACTATGATAGCACCTAGCTATATTTCCAGATAAGTAACGCCTCAAAACAAAAAATTAATGTTTACTATGAAAATATTCTATAAATCTATTCGTTCACCATATGAACATAGCCCTATAAATCTAGCATTCCAAAAAGAGCATGCAAACACAGGAGTTAGTCACCTGTGGTTATTGTGAATCTATTATACCTTCTCTTTCTTCTTAGAGCTAGGCTTTCGCATATATAGTTGTAGATTGGGGAGAGCTAGATCGGCATGACATTTACATTCCCCCATGACATGCAACTCATGTTTCAAAGAGATCATCAGATAAACAGAGCAGCACTAGGAAGTGATGATGAGAAGCTTCATTCATTTAGGATATTCACAGTTCTTTGTCAGCTGGTTATGATATGAGAGTAACAGGGACATACAACTCTACTATATTCCCACCTCACTAGTAGCAGTTAAGCCACCAAGAGGATATATGAAGAGTGATGCCACCTTAGTATTATCAACAGATACTAGTACGGCTTCCTAAGTACCTACTCAGCCTGTCAGTAATGATCATGTGTATATTGGAGAGGACTCATATATAAAAGAATCTGACACTTTGATGACTAGCCATGAGTTGCTCTTGTTTGACTTGACTTGGGTGATAGTGAGTGCCACCTTAGATGATTTATCAGATGTTGACTCATGTAGAAAGCCAGCCTATTCCCATTTTGAGTTATAAAGCTCATGGACAATTGTCTAGTTTTGAGATCTCATGCTTTATCTCTAGGATATGTCTTATGCCTTCAGATCCACTACATTGAGACTCTTCAAATAGTCAATGTCATATAATGAAAACACTACGCTACCTGCTTCTGTGCATTGACTTAGAAGTTTCACCTAAGCTTTTTAGTTTCTATGTAAAAGTAAATTCTATATTAGATTATTCTGCCGCCTTGGGTCTTGAAGTAGAAGAGCTATAATTTTGAGAATCCATATGTAGAGATGTTGAGTTTGGATTATTCTTGCTATGCACTACTTATCAAAAGATTTAGTGAGATACAATCACTATTATAGAGACCTCATTCAACACTACTTCGCATTAAGTCACCCTAGTTCACCTAGATCTTGAGCACAGTCTCAAAGCATTGATCTCCTAATAGAGAGAGCTTTCTAGAACACAAATTGAGCTCATTGACATATTTGCTAAATTGAGAGAGTTATAGTTGAGGAGATGGTTGCTGACCTCATTTTTAGAATGAGATCTCAACACCTCCATCTTAGGCTTACCTCTTAGATTTTAAGAGTTCTTTAGTCTTAAGACACATCTAGTGATTAGGTGGACACTCTCACCTAGCCCTAGAAGACTTAGAAGAGTTAGCCATAGGAATAGGTCATACATTAGGAGTGTTAGGAAAATCTCCTACCCTTAGCCTAAACCATTCCTCACTTTCCTTCTTTCAAGTCAAACTCCAAATCAATTCTATTTGATTTTCTCCTAACTCAAATCAATTCCATGATTCAATTCCATGATTGAGATCCATGATTGAAAGCCATGATCAAAATCCATAAAAAATTCCTAAGTCCAAATTTCCTAAGTCCTTAACCCTTTCTTAAGGACTTAGCCAAAATTGTGATCCAAACCTATTCAAATCTTTGAGATTTTATCATGATCCATTTATAATCTCATTTATATTCCCATATATAAAAGAAATATGAATTCAAATCAATTCAATCAAATTCAAAATTCCAAATAAATTCATGAAAATTCCTTAAGTCCCTTTAATTTTCCATTAAAAGACTTAGCCAAAATCAACTCTAAACCTTGATCAAATCAATTCAAACCCATGGGATTTTTTCAAAACTTATTTGTATTCTCATTTATATTCTCATATATAAATGAGGTATAAATATAACTCAATCAAATCCAACCCTAAAATTAAATTCCAAATTTAAAATGCTTGAAATTCCCTTAAAATCGCTAAATTTTTCATTAATGGATTTAACCTAAACTTTGATTAGATCATTTCAAACTCATGGGATTTTCTCAAAATCAATTTATATTATCATTTATATTCTCATATATAAATGAAATATAAATATAAATCAATCAAATATAACCCAAAAAATTAAATTTTAAATTAAAAATTCTCTTAAAATCCTTTAAATACCCTTTAATGGATTTAACTTGAAATCATGATAAAACTGTTTCAAATCCTTGAAATTTTCTAATGTTCAATTTATATTCTCATTTATATTCACATATATAAATGAAATATAAATTCAAACAATCAAAACCAACTCCAAAACGCAAACTCAAATCAAATCAAAATCAAACCTAAGTCTATCAAGTCAAAATCTGAACTTAGCCAAAATCAATTCAAATCAAGCCAAACTCTTGATTTTTCCTTATGGTTCAATCAATCCTATAATCATGAGCTCATATATAAATCCAAACTCCAATTTTTCAATCAAAATCTAAATCAAAAATCAAACCCAAGACTCTTTCATATATTTCCTTTGAATATGAAATTTTCAAATGGATCAAAATCCATTTGACTTTAAACCATTTTCAAATGGATTTATATTTCAATCATAAGTCCATATACAAGATCAATCAACTTCAAATCATGCTCTGACCAAGCCATTTGACCCACTTAGTCTCACTTGACCCAATGTGACCTAAAGTACCCTTATGAGCCAACTTTTGATCCTAACCAATTTGGATTGAACCAAACTCATATTTGCCTTTCATCATGATCAACAATCATCATGGGATGATGAATCAATCAAATTGGGTCAAACCAAGTCAAACCTAAGGGTTGACCAAGTCAACACTTAACCTAAAATGAAACCTAACATAACCAAAATCCACTATAGGCCAAATTGATTGAAACCATTGATCTAAGTTCACTCATGACCTATGTTTGAACTTGATCAAGCCAACATTTGAGCCTAACCTAACCCATTTGACCCACATGACTCAAGTTGACCCATTTGACTTAAAGGGCCAATATGTGTCAAAACTTGATCTAAGCCAAATTGATTGAAACCAATGGGTCAAGTCCATTCCAAATCACTTGTGGAACTTAACCAAAGCGTCAATTGGCCAACTAGACCCAACCTAGCCCAATTGACCTTAGACCCAACATGACCTAAAGGGGTCATGTTGAGCCAAAATTGAACCAAACCCAAATTGATTGGAAACAAAGATACCAATCCACTCCATATGACTAACCAAACCTATACCTACCCTTAACCTAACCCATATAGGTCAAATGGGTCAAATGGGTTAACTTGACCCATTTGACCTAAATGATTCATGAGCCAAAAGAAAATATAATCCAAATTGAACCAAACCAAAGGCTCCAAAAAACATTTCAAATGGTCATATGAACTTGACCCAACCCTTGGTTTGACCCAATTTGACCTATTGGTCAACTTGACCCAAGTTCACCCATTTTGACCTAAATGGGTCAACATGAGCCAAACCCTATAAAATGGATTCTAAATCCATTGAAACTTGGCCCAACCTACTTTTTTAATATACCAAACATACCCAAATTGAAAAAAAAATAGCAAAATGATCATTATACCCATAAGCCATTGAACAAAATTTAGCCTAGCCCATGGGTATTATGGTCATGCACTCATCACAATCACTTGAGGTTTTCCTAAACCTCAAGGGGACCTAGTGATGAGTGGTGCACCCAACCTCATGGGTTTGGGTCAACCCATTTGGCCCATGGCCAAACCTAACCCATAGCCATGAAATTGAAATTTCAAACTCCCCCTAAAGCTCAATTGGATGCACATGAGAGTTAGCCTACCACTCCTCTAGGCAAACTGACCATGTGCATTGCTTTAACAACCCAAACAACCCATCCCATGGTGTCAATTGGATCAAAATGAAAAGCCCATTGTCGGCTGTCTGATTGCCATAGGGGGAGATATACTCCCCCTAATCCATTCAAAATTTTCATTTCCACTTGATCGATTGGAACCTAGGAACTCTTAGCAACCTTCACAAAGCTCCCCCAAGGTCCCTAGAGATGATTTAGATTTCCCATTCTTCAATTTTGCATAGTGCAAAATAGGGGAGGTCCATTGAATTCTCAACTTCCTCTACACTTGATCTTAGCCTAATTCCTTCTACACTCATCATCCAAGGACCAATTCGAGCTTGCCTGAGCTTCCAATTGAGTTCCCACATCAAGGGGGAGATTAATTTAAACAAATCACAAAGGGAGTGAAGAGGAGTTGGTCCACCCATTCATCCACTCAACCTCAAGAGCTAGGAACTTCAACAGGGCTTCATCTCCACTAGGAAAAGCTACCTCATCGATCCCGAGAGCCAGTGAGGTTAGTGATTTTGACCACTTAAGCAAAGAGGTGTTGGTCCTTTGTGAAAGAAATTTCCATTTCATGTGAAATCCACCATTGGATTGGCCGCTTTGGTCCTTAGATGGTGTGGGTTGAAGCTTGAATGAATCTATGGAAGGTCGGGCTCAAATCTCCCCTTGGATTGTGAATGGTTCACATTCATCCTTAGGGAAAAACTCAGCCCATCTCATCTATCCATCCACACATTTTAGATGGATGGCTGAGATAATTAGACATGTTTATATATCCATTACTCAATTTAAAACTACAGGTGTATCCTCAGCCTCCCGATCTTTGATCGGACGGCTAAGGATAAAAGCGCGTGCGCCACTGCCATCTCCCTGATTTGATAACTTAAGTAGGGGGCTTATAGCATGATGCATGTAAAGCGCTAACTTCCACCACCACAGCATCATGCTGTGAGTGAGTATTAGCCATGGATTAGTTAGGGATTATTATTAATTCTTAATTAATTCAAAAACCTTCAAAAAATCATAACTCCTTCAAGAAAAATTAGAAAAATACAAGGAAAAATGCTATGGATAGATAATTCTATCTAGAATATTTTAAAATGTTTTCAATGTATTTTGATTTCCCTTTTCACTAAATTTGGGGTTCTTTGGGAATGTTAATTAGCTAATTATTCTCTATTTAAGTCTCCAATTAATCTCAAGCTTCTAGGGTTCATTTTAAGGGATGACCTCTACCTTCAGTAATTTTCTTGAGATTTATTGAGTCCTTAATTAGGGAAATAGTTAGCTTATTCCCTAATTACCCCTTCATATAATTAAGGGTAATTAGGGTGTAATTAGTACATTTTCCCCATGAAAAAGTTGGATTAAGGTTAGATCCATTGAATAGGGGTTTTATGGAATAATTTTAGGGTATTTCCCCTTAGCTATTCCCTAAACCCCCTTTTCTTTCCTTAATCTTCTTCTTAATTAAGGGTTAATTTATTAATTATCCCTTTAAATAATTTTCAAAAATTCTAAAAATTTTTTGAGAACTTAATTAATCTACCTTGGGTAGATGTTTAGGTGTTCAATAGCCTAAGTCTAATTAAGGAAATTAAACCCCCTTTCATAAGTGTAAAGGGGTGTTTTAAAAGTGCTTAAGCTAAACCCGATAGCTTAATTAACTTTTAATTGTAAGTCAAATTGCATTATGCCTTTTTATTATTATGTGCATTGCAAATTTAAATACCTTGTGGGTTTTATGTCATCTCATTGGCTTATAATTACTTAGTTAATTTATCTAAGGTGGTGTAGGTAAGAGTTAATTAAGTTACTTAATGCATACCTTAACCTAATCAACACTTAAAAATGGATTTAATTATCTGAAAATTAAAAATAATATAAAACACATGTAGGAATGGGTTAGGAACAACAAACTCATCTCACCTTTTTAAAATTAAATGAAACTTCAAACAAACAAAAATCCTTTTGAAATTCACTTTGATTTATTCTAAGTTTTCTTATTCTTTAAGAATGTATTTAGGAATTAAGTAAAGAGAGTTTGTTTACATGGTTACATTGCTTCATATCTTTCCCAACATGTTAAATTGTATGTCATATGATTCATGCATTCATAAGTTCATGTTTCAAAATTAAAAAAAATGAAATTGTTTACTTCATGTCAAATGTGCATGTGTTGGCTAAAGTAAAATGTGAGTGGCTATTTATCACTACTAAATATAAACTATTTTCAAAACTATAAACAAAACATCAAATATAAAACTATTCTATTCATATATTAATTATTAGCTTGCATGTGATGAGTTATATAGTCATGTTTAGTGTAGCCTTTCCTTCTTTTTCTATGTTGGCATAGTTTTGAATAAGGGTTGGTAAGATGTAGGGTTCATTTGAAAAGAACCCAACACTTACTTAATTCTATACCTTATTCATCCCTATGCCATCATCTATGAAGGATTGCCAACATTTACATGAATAAATTGCATAAACAAAAATGAAACTATTAAACAACTTTTGCATCTTGTTTCTCTAGCTCATTTCTTTTATATGGATGTTAGTACTTAAGGAAAGTTGTATATTTGTCTGGAAAACCCTGAGGTTGTGAGGATTTAAGTAGCCCTAAGTAGGTCTTATACCTTATACCTCTGGTTAACAATGACACTGTACTCACTTATGCCTTTCTTACTTCCATACATGTATGTGAAATTTTGGAGAAAGAAAATCTTTTCTACTTAAGAAAAATCATGCATCTAAATCTTCTAAATTATCATAAATGAATGATTTAGCATGCATCATAAAGTGTGTGAATCACCTTCATTTTCATGTATAGATATGCTTAGGGTCCATTCATATGCATGTTATATATGTTGGGAAAGAATTGAAGTAATGTATGTTATGTGAATTTTGAATCATTTTTCTTAATCTTAAAATGCCTTTCTTTTTAGATAGGTTTGTTTAGAGTTAATCTAAACTTAGGATTAATTAAAAGATGTAATTAAAACATTCACCTAAATGAAATTAAAAATGTGAACTTACCTTAGAAATTACTTAAGATTAGGGAAGGAAAGAGAAGTTTTCTTCTCTTTCCCTCTCTTCATAATTTAGTAATTAATTTTAGGTTTCACTCAAACCAAATTAAAACATGAAATAAAAATAACCCAAAATATTTAAATAACTTAAATGGAACCCTCCTCTAAGTTGAACATGTCCTTCACACTTAGAAAACTTGAACCTAAAAGTTTTTAGCTAAGCATACCACACAAACCTTCAAAGCACACACAGTAGCCTAAATCACCATTTCTAGCTTTGAGGTAGGTCGATGCATAGTTTGATGTTATGTTTTCTTTAATGATGAATGTTTTAGACTGAATGTTCGGGTGTAGCTTGTAGAATGAATGGTAGGACGTGCTTAGTCTAACAATTCTTTTCTACAGGGGAATGTGCTAAAGGGGTGCTATCATAAATAAAAATATAAATACTTGTTTGCTTATACTTAGCAAATCCATAGGTGTGGACTTAGTCACCCATGGTGATAAGTCCAATATACATGCTTGGGATTTGTGTGGTGTGATTTGACTAACCTTGATTTTGCAGGTGTTAGTTATATTTATACATTTCCTTTTCATGTAACAATTAGTATAAATAGGATTTTGGAATTATTTGTTATAGGAATTAGGATGAACATTGGTCATAAGATCCTATCTAATGCACCATGTGAAGTCTTGGTGCCTCTACCATTCAACCTTCCGAAGGAAGATCCAAAGAAGAAAGAAAGGAAGAAGAAAAGAAAGAAAGAAGTAAGAAGAAAGAAGAATAAAGCTTGAAGACCCCCATAACAATGAATTCCTTTGCTTAAGTTGTAATCCAATTCATTTGTAATCTGGGCTATATAAGGGTAGAGCTCAGCTACCCACATTTGATATTTTTGAGTTAGTACGGTGGTGCCCGATCACAAATGACCTTTTATTGTTTTTTTGTGCTAGTTTTATAAATTGATTGATGTTTGTTTAACTTATGCATTAAGTGACATGATTTTCCTATTTTCTTCCTTGCTTTATGTGTGGCCTCGATGTGGATTAGGCTCTGTAGGGTAAAATAAATCTTTTAACCAACTTAATAATTCAAACTAAAACTAAAAAACTCATAATCTCACCTAAAGCTTAGGATTAAAATCAAAATAAAAGAATTAGCAACCCCTTAGCTGGATGAGTTCTTTTCTTTGTAATATCATGCACAAATGCATCTTGTTTCACTCTTAATTAGAGGGCTTCCACCTTTGGCAGAGAATTCAACTTGACCTTTGAGGGCCATGATGGAAACTCACCTCCTAAACTTCTCGCTAATTTTGGCCAATAATCTACTTTCTCATGCATTAGTAATAAAAGTCCTATTATCTTGAGTCAAAATTGATTGTCCAAAAATGAAATAAAATGAAATTTGAATTGCATTAGATTTAGGTCATTTGAAGCATGCCCTTTATATGATCTAGTCTCTTTAGGGAGTGAGTTTAAGTACTTAGTCTCTATCTAAATAAAAATAACCTAGCTATCTTGCATAAGCATAATGACTTGCCTACATGTATTTAAAATCGTAGGAGGAGTTAGTGGCCACCACCCCCAGGCAGTTGTAAGTCCAAGCTGTCAGGTGGTTAGTCCTCTCTTGTGGAGATAAACCAATTACCCACTTTTTACCTTAGATTTAGGTTGTGCTTCTAGCCCTCACCAAAGCTCCATAGATTTAGATTCTGAGGTTGCTTTTTCCCTTTGTGGGCCATAAGCTTAATTCCTCACCTCTTAAGCATTTCCTTAATCTTGTGTTAAAGAATCTTAAGTCTTAAAATTCTAATGAAAATACAACTCAAATAAATTAAATCAATTTTTAAAATGTAAGGCCTGATTTTAGGATAATTTGTGATCCTCAGTAGGTTTCTTAGCATCATGAGCATCTCCTACTTATTCCCATTTTGGCTCCGATAATAACTCCCTATTTTGATCAATCTCATTTGATCTTCAGAAACATAAACCAATTGATTGATAGTCCTTCCTATTAAAATATTTAGAGATAATGATCATTTACCTTAATCGAGAGTTTTCTAAGGGATCTCATCCCTTAATATGTAATTAACTATGGGGGCTTGCCCCTGTAGAGGAACTTAATAAACTCGATTTAAAATAAACCCCGCTTTACTTTTTCATGTAAAGTAGGGGAAGAATCTTTAGTACATATGTAGACCCATCGTCCTTAGGAGTCCTTATTGAGGTGATTGGTTCCATTAATGGGTAGTCACTTTGTCTTTTGAGATAGTACATTATACCTTGATGATGTATCTGATCACCTGAATAAGTATATTTATGGATCTGTGTGGCATCTTACCAATGAACAATTTGTGTAAGGGTTCCTCTTTCTTTTCTCCCCACAGATTTGAAAGGTGACTCCCATATAAAAATTTTTAACCAATAATGGTATCTTTCAGAGAGGATATCTATGATTAGATAAGATATAACAACTATAGAAGATCATTGCTCACAGAGTAACACTCAGGTTTCTAAACTTGAGTAGATTTATTCTACATTAGTCCATGACCAAGCAGCTTCCATTCAGCATTACCATGCATCTCGAGAGAAGTAGTCTACTATGCCCTTTAGAGGTCATATAGCTTCTGTCTATATTAGAGAAGTTTAAGCTAATTATTTGTAGCTGAAACTGCTTTTATGTCACTTTATTATGTAATATATACAAGTGATTGGAGATTTTCAAAGACTATATTGTCTCTCTTTCTATTATATTACTGTATATAATTATCGATAAATAAATAAAAAAATAATGAATGCATCATGTCCAATCAACATGATACATTCATTGGGGGATGGTGCATAGGTGTTGTCGTGGCTTTCGAGAAGGATAATCACCCCTACTAATTTTCTATTTAAATAACATAGTGTCACGGTACTGTAATCCCAATGTCTTGGCATTATTGCGATGACCTTTAGTTTTGAAAGCCAAAAAAACTAATTCTTCTAGCCAATTACTTTCTTAATAGCAAAAATTGCCTAGAGAGGAAGAGGAGGAATGGTTAGAGGATGGAAAAAATGCCCAAAAAGAGTGGGAACAATTACCCGAAGCCCTATAAAAGGAGGTGTGAACTGCCCACTCAACTCTTCCCCTTTTTTCCCTCTCTCTTTCACCTGCAGTCCCTTTTTGTTCCCAGTTTCCAACACTTTCTCCATAGTGAATTTGTCACCATTATATGAGGGCGATTTCCCCTTGCACCAGACAAGATTAAAGTCAACCATTGTTAACTACAGGTAAAGATTCTTAGAAATGTTCTTTTATATAATTTCGTAAAGAAGATTTTCATCATCGATCTTAGACTCGATGAGAAATAAGAAGCCTATCTTTGTTGATCTTAGATCCAAAGTAAGAAAGATGCACAAAACTCTAAACTATCAAGAATCTTGAAATCTAATGACATCCATCATTGATCTTAGTTTTGGAGTGAGAAGAAGACCCTCCCTCCATCAATTTTAGATTTAGAATAATGAAGAAGTGTCCTTTTAGACTAAAAAAGTGAAAAATCTCGCATTGCTAAATCATTATGGTGCTAAATTTTTTAAAAATTATTAAATTCCCATAAGAAAATTACCCAAAAATAGAGTTCTTGACTCATAACACCTTGGTGCTAAGCTCAGGTAAATCAAATATATAGTGTACTGTATCATCATGCTGCAACACCTTATATGGCGCTTAGGTGCTAAACTTAGCACTGTTGCACTAATCTCTTGGGTTTTATAGGATCAAAACATTAGGTTATAATGCTGCTGCATTGTCTTTCAAGAGTTGAGGCATTGCATCAATTTTATATTTTTTAACACTTAGAATACTAACTTCTCCAAATCTAAAGTCTAAGTCCTATATACCCAGCACCAAGGCGTTGACAATTAGGCATCATAGTGTTAGCCTCTCAGGTTAGGAACCAAAAATTCTCTATGTTATAGAACCTCATGTTTTATACCACAACATTTCCCTCATGAGTTATAAGCCAAAAATCTCAGTATTAAAGCACCATAGTATCATCCATCAAGAGCCATAGTGTGACCGTCTCGAGTTAAATGATAAAAATTCCTAACCCAAAGTGCCACAACACTATCCTTTCGGCATCACAGTGGTGCCTTCTCGAGTTTTAAGGGAAAACTTTTCTAATTCTAACACTATGATGCTACACTATTTTAGCCTAAGTAAGAGTTCGTCCATATAACCCGGAGCGTGAAATGTTACAACTCATAGGTGCTATTTTCCTGGCACTGAAGTGCTATTGCTCTGAGGTCATTTTTTAGACTTAAAATTTATTATTATTTTCTTTAATCCTTGAGCATCCAAATGAAAATTAAAATAGAAGATACATAGAGATGTAAAATAAAATATATTTCATTACAAAATTAAGATGATTACATAATTTGAACAAAAAGAAGAAAACATACAAATGAAAAAAAAAGGGAAAAACTAATAGACATAGTCATCGCCATCCTCCTCCTCTTCTTCTTCCGACTCCGGTGGGGTGCTCACATAAGGTGATATTGAGGCATCACAAGAAAAGAATCCTAATCCGTGCCCACATCAAATCCATAATTTTCAAACACATGAATAAGTGTTAAGTTAAATTCATCCATGTATGAAAATTGTTGCTGCTGCAGAACCATATGCTGGTCAAATTTCCTCCACAGTTCCTACTACTATCGACTAATTTCACCAACCCTTTTTCTTAAAATTGAGACTTATCCTCTAATTTTTTGGAGTTTCTCATTTATGGTCTTGGAGGATTTAGGTCGAGATTGAGGAGTGTGTGAACTTTATCCCTCTTCAGTCCTTGAACCAAATCCTTCAATTAAGCCTTCTGAATCAAAACATTTTCATCAAAATCTCTTTGTGCACCTGCCGTAACACATAGTTGTACTACCCTTAAGCATTTTATAAATAGAATTATAAATGATTCTCCCTACATTCATAGTAAAGTCCTTTTAATCGCATAATTCAAAATGACTCTATTCCTAATCACATCACTGATATTGCAAATGGACATTAACTTAGCAGAAATAAAATAGTGCCAAACTTTGGCCTTAGTAGTGAGTTCGGTGGTAGGAAAATTGATAATCTTTTCATCTTGCTTTTTTCATTGGACATTGAAATTTCTAACAGTAAAGAAACAAAGAATTTTATAAAAATTGAGATGATCATTATAATAAAAGAGATACTAATCATATACAACATCTTATAAATTGTAAAATATATTAATTATATTACTATCAAAGGTTACTAGTTTTTCTGAAATGAAAACTCTATTATTCAGGTACTCCTTCATGTTGGCAAAGAGCTCTCACACCACTAGAATGGAACATGAGTTGTTATCAAAGGGAAACTTCTCTCAGCATCACTCATTAATGATCTTCTCTATGCTCCCACCTAGGTTGAAGAAACTCCTCTCTAGGATAAAATGTTTGTGGATGAGAGCGTGGTGATATCACTCATATTCTTCAACACTAACGAACTTGCTAAAGTTGCTAATGGCTACCCTCTTCTTGCCCTTGTTGAAGTATTTGATATGTATGTTGACTTTCTTAGAGTAGAATGAAAACTATAAATGGTTAGGGTAAGAGATCATTAGAATCAAACTAAGGCTTTCAGAATGAAAAATGAGCATCTATTTATAGAGTGGCCCTAGCAACACTGTGGCACTAATCTCTTAATTTCTAAAACATGAGACTAGAGCTATGATGCTAGTCAACATACCAGAGCAGGTATCTCATTGGCCAAAAAATACATATTAATGGTAATAATGATAATTAATTCCATGGATGATGTCATATAGAAAGTGATTATAGACATTGGTGTAGTGCTGTGGTGCTTTGACACAAAGTTGGTAAAAACTTTTCCTCTCATTAAAAGCATCTGTCCATCTATCAACCTTTTTGAATAGGCCATTAACTGGCATCGTGGTGCTAAATCACAAGTGCCTAGGCTCCGGTCAACTAGCTAACTCGATCCTACTATTCCAATATCATGTTGTCAAAGATGCTATGACACTAGTTATAATATGTTGAGTCCTTGGGTTTTAACATACGAATTTGTGCCTTCTAATGCTACAGTGCTAAGTACCCAATGCTAAGGCGCTACCCTAATAACACCGAGGGGCTACCATGATAGTTCCTAGGCGCTATATATTTGATATTGAGGCACTACTCTTAGAACCATAAATTAATATTTACCACACAAATCTCTTAAAATCTATCCATTTTCCAAGCAAACACAACCCTATAAATCTCACATTTTAAAGGAAGCATGCAAACATAGAAGTTAGTCATCTATGGTTAATGTGGATCCACCATACCTTCTCTTTTTTTGGAGGTAGGCTTTTGCATATACAGTCGCAAATTGGGGAGAGCTAGACTTACACGATATTTTCATCCCCCTTGAGATGCGATTCATGCTCTTAAGAGATTAGTAGATAAGTGGGTAGAAGTAGGAAGCGTTGATGAAAGACTTTATCCGTTTAGGATATTCACAGTTCTTTGTCAGCTAGTTATGATATGGGAGTTACGAAGACATATGACTTTACTTATATTCCTGTCTCACCAATAACAATTAAGCCACTAGTAAGATAGATGGAGAGTGATGCCATCTTGGTATTATCGATGGATACTAGTGTGGCTTCCCCAATGCCTACTTAAGCTATCAGTAGTGATCATGTGCATATTAGAAAAGACCCATATATAGAAGAATATGACACTTTGATGACTAGCCATGATCCACTCTTATCAGAATCAACTTGGGTGATAGTAAGTTCCATATTAGATGATTCCTTAGATATTGATTTGGTAGAAAGATATGTTATTCCCAATTTAAGTTATACAACTCAGATACAATTATTTGATTTAGAGATCTCATTCTTTGTCTCCAATATATGCCCTAAGCCTTAAGATTCACTACATTGCAATTCTTCAAAGAGTGTGTCATATAATGACAACCCTACGCTACTTGCTTTTAAGCGTTGACTTAGAAGTTTTACTTGAGCTTTTTAGCTTTTGTGTAGAAGAAAATTCTTTATTAGATTGTGCTACTAGTTTGCATTTTAAAGCTTGGAATCCCAATGCAAAGAAGTTGAGTTTGGATTATTCTTGTTATCCACTACTTATCACGAGACCTTGCCATATACAATCACTATAATAGAGACTTCATTCAACACTACTTCACATCAAGTCTCCCTAATTCGCTAAGATCTTGAGTACAGTCTCAAAATGTTGAGATCTTACTAGAGAGAGCTTTCTAGAGCATAAATTGAACTCTTTGACATATCTATTGAATTGAGAGAGTTATAGCTGAGGAGATAGTATCTATTAAATAGGCGATCTATGATCATATAGGCTATCATAGCTATAAAAGAGGATTACTCACAGAGGGACACTCAAGTGTCTGAACTTGAGTAGATTTTTTTTTTCATTAGTCCACGATCAAAAAGCTACCCATCAACATCTCCATGAAGCTCAAGAGAGGCAGTCTATTATGACCTATAGAGTTCATACAACTTCTATCTGTATTAGAGAAATTTAAGCTAATTATTTGTAGCTGAAACCTCTTTTATGCACTATCTCATATAATATATGAAAGTGATTAGAAGTTTTCAAAGACTATGTTCTATCTCTTTCTATTATATTGCAACATATAATAATCGATAAATAAATAAATAAATAATGAATATATCATGTCCAATCGAGATGACACATTTATTGGGGGGCAATTTTGTTTACATCTAAAAAAAATAATAATAAGTAAAATAAAAATTTAACCTAAAAGGTCGTGATGCTACAATTTTGACGCCTAGGTGTTGTTGCTGCTTTCAAGAAAGATAAGTACTCCCGTCAATTGTCTATTTAAATAACATGGTATCATGGCATTGTAATCGAAGTGCCTAGGTTCTATCACGATGGCCATAAATTTTAAAGCAAGAAAACTAAACCTTAGCCAACTACTTCCCCTATAGTGATAGCTTCCTAGAGGGGAATAAGGGGGAACAGTTAGAGGATGGGAAAATTGACCAAAAAGAGTAGGAATGATTACCTGAAACCTTATAAAAAGAGGTGGGAATTTGCCACACACGTCTTCCACTTTGTTTCCTCTCTCTTCCACTTGATTTCCTTTTTTATTCTCAATCTCCAGTAGTCTCTCTCCACAATGAGTATCTCATTACTGTACGAGGTCTCTCTCCCCTTACATGGGATAAGATCAAAGTTGGCCACTATGAAATCCTAGTAAAGATTCTTAAATATATATATAATATAATTTTCTCTCTAAAAGAAGATTTCTACTATCAATCTTAAATTTAATGGGAAATAAAGAAGCATATCTCTATTGATCTTAGATTTAGTAAGAATGGATGTCCCAAAATTTGAAACTCTTAAGAATCTTAAAATTTGAAGACCTCTGCTATTGAACTTGGTTTAGGCATGAGAAGAAGGCTCTCCTCCATCAATCTTAGATTCAAAATAAGTGAGAAGAGTTCTTTTGCACTAAAAGGGTGAAAATTTAGCACTGTTACACTGTTATGTTACCAAAATTTTTAGAAATTGTTGAATTCCTACAGGAAAAATACCCAAAAATAGAGTTCCCAACTTTTAGCACCTCAATGCTGGGAGTTTAGTGGTGCAGCACTAAGCTCTCTAAAAATCAAATATGTAGTGTCCAACATCACAGCACCATAGTTCCGTATATGGCGCCTAGGTGCCATACTCAGTGCTATAGTGCTGCATATTTAGCATCACCGTATTGACCTCTCAAGTTTTACAGGATCAAAACATCCAGTTATAGCACTGCAGTGCTATCTCTAGAGTGCTAAAGCATTACATCAATTTTAAAATTTCTAACAGTTAGAAAACTAATTTCTCCAAATCTAAAGTTTAATTCTTATCTACTAGCACTGAGGCACCATAACATTAGACACTCAAGTTAGGTCCTTAGAATTCTCTATGTTATAATGTCATAGTGCCACATCTTTTGTGTCACATCACTACTCTCAAGGGTTATAAATAAAAAGTTCAATATTAAAGCATCATTGCACTGTACATCAAGCATTGCAATGTGACCCTCTTGGGTTAAATGATAAAAATTCCTAATCCATAGTACCACAATGTTGTTCTTTCAATGTTGTAGCACTACCTTCTCGAGTTCTAAAGAAAAACTTATCTGCTTCTAGTGCCACAATGCTATTCATATAGCACTGCAGCATTGCCTTTTTTAAGCCTAAGTCTTAGTTAATCTGTATACCCCGTAGCACAAAATGTTATAACACTTAGGCACTATTTTCCTAGTACCGAGGCACTATTACTATGAGGTCATTTTTTGGACTTTATAATTTTTATTAGTTTTTAAAATCCTGGAGCATCCAAAGGATAATTAAAATAGTAGATATACAGAGATGTAAAATAAAAATATATTTCATTACAAAATTAAAATGATTATATAATTTGTACAAAAAAGGAAAAAATATAAATAAAAAAGAAGAGAAAAATTAATAGTAATAGTCATCATCATCCTCTTCATCTTCTTCTTCTTCTTGTCTCAATGGGGTGCTCACATAATGGTGATATTGAGGCATCGCAGGAACATAAGTTTGATCTGAGCCCACATGAAAGCCACATTTTTCAAATATATGAATAAGTACTGAGTTAAACTCTGCCATCTATGAAAACTTCTTGCTAACCCATATAATGGTCAAATTTTCTCTCTAATTCTTACTACTATTGACTAGTTTTACCAACCCTTTTCCTTAAAACTGAGACTTGTCCTTCAAATTCTTGAAGTTGCTCGTTTAAGGTCATGAAGAATTTAGGTCAAGACTGAGGAGTGCATAAAATTTCTCTCACCTTAGTCCTCGAGCCAAATCCTTCAATTACTCTCTTAGTAAGCAGAGTCTTTTGAATCAAAACTTTTTCATTAGAATTTTCTTGTAAACCCGTCGCATTACACAAATTATAAATTAAAGAAGAATGAACAAAACCTATAGTAGTTCTACCCTTAAGCATACTACAAATATAATAATAAATAATCCTCCCTACATCCATAGTAAATCCCTTGAATTGCATAATTCAAAATGATCTTATTCTTAGTCACGTCACTGATATTGGAAGTGGGCATTAACTTGGAAGAAATAAAATAGTGCCAAACTTTGGTCTTAGTAGTGAGGCCAATGGAAAAAATTGATAATCTTTTCATCCTGTCTTTTTATTGGACAATGAAACTTCTAACAGTGAAAAAATTAAAAATTTTATCAAAATTAAGACGATCATTATAATAAATGAGATACTAATCAAATGCAACATCTTGTAAATTGTAAAATCCATTAATAATACTATTGTCGAAACTTATTAGTTTTTACTAGTTGAAAATCCTGTTATTTTGGTGCTCTTTCACATTGGTGAAGAACTCTCGCACAATAGGAATGGAACAAGAGTTGTTGTCATTGGCCAGCTTCCCGCAACCCCAATCTTTGATGATCCTCTTCATGCTCCCACCCGAGTTGAGGAAACTCTTCTCTATGATAAGATGTTTGTGGATGAGAGGGTGGTGGTATCATTCCTCTTATTCTATACTAACGAACTTGCTAGAGTAGCTCATTGTTACCCTCTTCTTAACCTTGTTGAAGGATTTGATCGACATGTTCACTTTCTTAGAGTAGAATGAAAGCTAAGATGGGAAAGGGCAAGAGAGCTATAAAATCAAACTAAAGATTTCAGGAAAAAAAGTTGCAGCTTAGGGGTTCTATTTATAGACTAGCCCAAGCACCGCAACACTACTTTATCAGCACCAAGTCGCTAGCCTTTCTATTTCTAAAATATAGGACCAGCACTGTGGCTCTAAACATGTAGTGCCAATGCACTAGTCAGCATATCAAAATGATTATCACGCTAGTCAAAAAAGACATATTAATGACATTAATGATAATTAACTATCTCAGCTCTCCAATAGAGCATCGTAGCGCTAGTAAAAAATTCATCTTGTTCATTAAAAGTGCATGTACATATGCCAGCCTTTATGAACCTACCGTTGAATGGCATCATGACACCAAATCACCATCGCCTAGGTGCCATCAACCAGTCAACTTGGTCATACCATTCCAATATCATGTTGTTAAAAGTGCAGTAGAGCTAGCTATAACACACTGAGGTGTTGAGCTCTTGGGTTTTATCATGAAAATTTGTGCCTTCTAATGCTACAATGCTAACTACTCAATTCCAAGATGCTACCCTACTAGTGTTGAGGCACTACATGATAGCGTTTAGGTAGTATATTTTTAGCACTAAGGTGTTTCCTTCAGAACCATGAACTAATGTTTACCACACAAATGCCCTCTAAATCTATCCATTTTCCATATGAACTAGCATTCCGAGTGGATGTAAGTCCAATATAAACGTTCATCTTGTGAACAATCTATATCCATATGACATTCCAAAGGGATGTAAGCTCAATTTACTTGTTAGCCACGTGAACAACCCAATACTAAATCTGGCATTCTAAAGGGATGTAAGGCCAATCTAAATGTTTATCATGCAAACAATCTATATCCATATGATATTCCAAAGTGATGTAAGTCCAACTCATGTATTCGTCATACGAGAACCCTAATGGCATTCCAAAGGGACGTAAGACCAACCCATGTGCTCGCCATGCAAGCACCCTAATGGTATTTCAATGGATGTAACCCCTACATATGTATGCAACTTAGAATCATTGAATTATTGAATAAACTTATAAATTTAGTTTAACCTTAATTCACTAAACACCAATACAACACCTCTAGTCTACATGATATATCTGAAATAAGATAACTCATGGCTGCTAATCAGACTCCTTGGACATTATGGCTAATAACTTTTTGATGTTGGTAGATTGGAATAATGACAGTCAAGGGATGACAGAACTATGGGATCTTGATCGGGACTACCCTCCTATTTTATTTGGGACAATCATTCACATCACACGTTGTTGACCTCATTTTTGAATGAGGTTAACATCAATTTGAAATCAGTAATTAGGAATTCTAATTCTCAAATAGGAATCTCCTAATTCAATGCTTAGAACACCTTACCTAATTTCTTAGAAAATCTTTATGAGTTTATTCTAACCTATTTGGTATAGGTAGAGTCAATCCAAACTTTTAATTTGGATTAACTCAAATAAATCAAATTAAAAACAAATTAAAATGAATGAAAGAATCCAAACCCATTCCATTTGAATCAAATTGATCATTTGAACTCATTTGAAATATAACTAACCCATTTAAGCTAAATGAGTTAAAATGAAATTAAATTTAAAATCAACTCAAATTAAATAATTTAATCAAATCATAATGCAATTGACCATCAATTGCATTATGGTTTAAAGAATAAACTTAAAAATTCAAAAGGATAAAGTTAAATCCAAATGCTTTGAATCAAAATATTTGGTTGGATTCAAATTTCCTAAGCCAATTCACATAGAATTAAACCTAATCTCAAATCCATTTGAGATTAATTTGGGCATATCATACTTTAGTCCAAACTAAGATGATAATGCCATATTTCATGAAAATAATAAAAAAAATAAAAAAAGGAGAATTAGAAAATGGAAAATGGGAAGAAAGAAAAATGCTAATTTCCTTCTTCCACTTATTCCCATCCTCATCCCATACCACCTCCTACTGAAAGGGATACCTTCAAGTAAAGGCATGCAATCAAAGGAGAAAAGAAGAAGAAGGAGAATTTGGCTTTTCCCAAGGAAAGACAAAACAGAAAGAAGGAAGAAAAAAAGAAAGTGGAAGAGAAGTTCTGGCAAAATGGAAAATCAAGCAAGGAAACTTGAGACTTCTCCAAATTCATTTCAAACCACTCACTAGAGCTATAGAAGAAGTTTTAACTCCTCCCCTCGACCAATTGACCACCAAAAGGGTGGTGAATAGTGAAAAACCGAGCTCCTATAATGGTGAAATCCAAAAGAGGGGATTTCACCCCAAACTGAAGGCACACACACATTCTATGGCTCGAGGCGATCTGAATCGAGCCCTCACTTGCCTTGTTTGTTGATGGGAAGCCAGAGAACAACCAAAATAAAATTTGCAAGCTCAAGCTTGGTCAAGGGGGAAAACCACATGGAAACAAGCCACCAAACTCTAGCCATGAGCTCGTTGCATTGATATATAGCTAATGGAATCGACCTCGTCACCGAAGATCACCAGAATCCAGGTTTGCCATTAACACACCTTCATTTTCTCCTATGCTTTTCGGTTTTGGAGCTTTGTGAAGGAAGTTGGATCCCCAAGTTGATCCAACCATATAGAATCATAGAAATTCCTTCAACGATCCTGTAGCGCTTGAGATCGTGTGATTTCGTTGCCTAGATCAAAAGATATTAGCAAAACAAGATGGACAGCTCTCGTCTCCCGCAGGAAACGAAGAAGATGAGCTCTCCCCATCCTACCCTTGTATTTGGATTGGGCGGTCTAGATCTAGGTGGACCAGATCAATTTTCTCCCTTAAGGAACTGCGGGATCGATCCGAACCATGCGATCTTTAATCGGACGGTCCAGGATCATCCTGCATTATCGCGCAGGCTGACACAGCGCCATGGGCTTCACGTGGACCAACCCATGCATGCCACACGGCGGGATGAGCCACACAAGCACGTGCCATGTGGCACGGGGATCCCGCATGGACCCCACCACTTAAATACCATTATTTAGAGTTTAAATAATTAAAAATACAAAAAATTATAAAAACCATAGAAAATCAAAGAAAAATTAGAAAAAATGCAAATGAGGGCTCTATGGATTTGTCTTGATGAGAGGAATCCATTGAAATTAAAATATCTAATTTTTATTGGGCATTTTCCCCTTAATTTGGGTTTAATTAAAAAATATGAAACCTTAATTACTCTCAAATTAGTTCTCCAATTAATTTGAAACTTTGGAGAAATGAAATTAAGCATGAAACACACTTTAGATGAATTTTGTTGGGATTTAATTTTCTGAATTCAAAGGAAATTGAATATGCTTATCCCTTAAATTAATCAAATTAATTAATCCTTAATAAAATAATTAGGGAATTTTAATCTAATAACCTTAAATCACCCTAATGAACTTCAGTGAACATTAAAACATCACTTAAACTAACTTAAATCTAAAAATCCTTAAATTGACCTAATTAGGTAGTTAAATGAATAATATAATTTAATTAAATAACCTGAACTTAATTAAATCATAGTAAATCAACCAATTAACCAAAAATTATGAATAAATAATCATTGGAAATATATTTCAATGAAGAATTTATGAAAAATAAAAACCTTAACCAAATCTCAATAAATTATTCTTAATTTAAGTTTTAATGAAATAATTAAAACCCTAATTACTCCCTAATTATATATCTAATCAAGATGATACTTTGAACATTTGAAATTGGCATGTAACCCACTTGCCAGAAAATTTTCAATCCTAATTGATCTCTAGATTAGGAATTATTAAATTTCTAAATCCTTAGGTCAATGTTAATCAAATATTAGGTTAAGGAAATAAATTAATCTATTAAATTAAATGGTAATTCAAATCAATTTCAATCAAACATCAGAAAATCATTAAGGAACTTCTCTAAACATCCCAAGTCAATTGAAGTGATCAAATTCAATCTTAGGTTAATGAGATAAAACCTTAGGTTAGAAAAATTATTAATTAACTTAAACCTTAAAATTTGAATCAATAAAATTTAATGAAACCACTCATCTTTAATGAATTTAAAGAATAGATATAAAATTAATTAAATTAGATCAAATAATTAAGTCAAGTAATTTAGGTAAATCATAATCCATGAACAAACCTAAGGTACTAATTCATATTAATGAACTTACACCTTAAGCTTACAAATCCATAATTTAATAACTTAAGTTAAATTGAATAGAATCAAACTCTTTAAATTAGCATAAGCCAAATCAAATGAAACCCACATAGCTTAATTCAAAATGAAATAAATCAAACAAAGTAATTCAAACAAATGAAATAATTCAATTCAAATCTAAATTTCAAAAAAAGAAACGAAACATAAAACCAATCCAAACATACATAACATCAAAAGGATTTATTAAGATACTTAAGGATCTTAGTTAGACTTTTGGAAACTTCATTTGGATTTAGGATGTAGAATAAAGTGAGTTTCACCTAAAAATGACTAAACCATTTGAATTGGAACCAACCAATGATAAAAACTAAACCAAATCAAATTTAAAATTTAAACTTGAACTTAAATGAGCCTAACAAAGACTTACCACACAAGCCCAACTTCTACACACACTAGATTACTTAGGTCACAGACTCTAGATCTAGGTTAGATCATTATGTGATTTTCTTTTAATCTCCTGTGATATGTTGTGATATGATTCACATGTCCATGTGGTGTATTGATTTAGACTGGATGTTTAGGCTTGTTTGCTCATTAGACTGGATGTTAGGGCATTATTTCTAGATTTAACACTATTTTTTACAGGGGACTATGCTAAAGGGATCATTGTATTAAATAAAAATGATAAAATTACTGTTTACTTGCAGGTGCTGAAAATCCCTTAACATAGTCCATATGATAAGTGGGCTTAGCAAGAAACTAATGTTAAGCCCATATGGTTGTGAAAATATAAGTTGCAATGTGTGCTGTGTATATTTCTTAACATCTGTTTTGCAGGGCTTAGGATTTCTTTTGAATTTTAAAATGTAAATTTGAGCTTAGAATTATGTTTGGATCTATGGGGTCTAGGATTACTAGGAGCTGACCCTACGAGGAGATGGTACAGTGTTCCCCTATGGAGCCTGATGGATGTCCTTGAAGAAGGAGACTTTCCTAGAAAGAAGACCCATAGATCTAAACTTGTAGTTCTAGGCCAGGTTGTATAAGGGCAGAACTTGGTAGCCCATTTTTCTTTCTTTTGAGGTGTACAGCGTTACTCGACTGCATTGGCCTTTTACTTATATAATTTAATTTGGTTTGATTTATTTTGGGTGTGCAATATAAACAACAAGCTTTTTCTAGGTTTCTTTCTATGCTATGTTTGTGGTGTGATGAATGCCTAGACGTAGGCTCATAGGATAAACTAAATTTTCTACCTAACTAAATCAATCAAAACATAAAATAAATACAACTCATAATCTTCATATGAAAGTCTAGGTATTAAAGCAAGATAAAATATGTAGTAACCCCTTAGCTGGATGTTTTAACATCATGCATAAATCATATTATTTCACTCTTGATTAATGAAGGACTTCCATCTTTGCCAAAGACTTGCGATTGATCTTTGAGAGCCTATGATGGAAGTACACATTCTTCTATTTTGATTTGGCCCATAACCTTTTTCTAATTGCATGCATTAGGCATAAATCATATTCCCATGGCCTAAATGAATCCTAAGTCAAAATTTATTAAAATCTAAAAAATATGCATTAGTTAGATGCATCTTTATACCTACATGATCTTAGGTATTAGGGAGTGAGTCTTGGTTCAGAGATTCCTTTCCTAAGAATACAATAGCCCAACCATCTTGCATTCATATGACTTAGCCTCATGGTTTGAAAATGCACATAAGTGGTGTTAGATGACAGCCTTCTCTAGGCAGTTTATAAGTCCAGAAGAGTTAAGGATAGGTTAGTTCCCTCAATTGAGGAGAATGGCCAATGATTCCTAAGGATAGAACTAGGTCGAGCATCTGACATGTGTTAGAAGCTCCTGTAGATTAGGTTTTGAAGTATCCTTTTAGGAATAAGTCTTCAACCCTTGGTATTTCTATAGTCTTGTGGTGCTAGAATCTAAGCCCTAGATTTCTAAGAAAATGATAACTCAAAATTTAAAATTAAAATCCCAAATTTGAAGCCCAATCATAGGATAGTTAAAATTTCTACTGGTATCCCAGTATCAATAGGCATTTCTTACTCTTTCTCATTTGACTCTTGAAAATAACTCTTTCCAATTTGGAACTCTCCCAATTGAATTTCCAAAAATCAATCCTTTGAAAGCTATCTTAGTTGCCTTTAGGAATAATCACTTATTTCTTTAATCGAGAGTATTCTTAGGAAGAGACCCTTCTTAATATGTAATTAATTATAGAGGCTTGCCTTTAAAGGGAACCATGATCCTAGGATAAAATAAACCCTGTTCTACTTTTCCATGTAGTTCAGTTGAAAATACTCTGGTACATGAAAGACCATTAGCCTTAGGAGTCTTTTATTGAAATGATCGAATCCATTATAGGAGAGTATGTTTATCTTTCGAGATAATATGTTTATTCCTTAATGCTATATTTGGTCATCTCAATAAAATATTCCTAAACTCTATATGGTGTCATTTCTTTTCTCTATTCTAGAGAAAACACCAACATATTTTCTGGCAACTCTGCTAGGGATCAAACTGAGAATATCTAGTTCCTCTCTCCATCTTTAGAAATAGGTCATTATTTCTATATATCGATAGTGTACTAGTGCCACTCACCTGTCAAGACTACCTTTCTTTCCATTGGATATATCTCCATTTCATTCTTGGTTGAGTCTATTGAACATCTTGAATAGAGGTTCTAGAACTCTTCATTTTTCACAGTTAAACGATTGGGTCCTAGAACCAAATTTTGAAATAAAATGAGAGGTGAGAGAAATAAATAAAAATCAAGTCATTTTTGTTATGACTTAAATCTAGTCAAGATGGATTTGAAACCATTCCAATATGGTAGAGAAATGTTAAATTTAAAAAAGTATGAAAAATACTTCAAAATTTGAAAAACAAATCTCCAAAGAATAAAATCTCAAAGTTAAAATTTATCCTTGATCTTACTTTGGCTTCATACAACAAGCTAAAGAGAATGAGGATAGGGTCCTTGAATGGATACCCTTTGTTTTACTACATTCAAAGGTGGCAAATACCTAAGGATGTAGATTGAAATGGAGGAGTTCATTCAAATCCTGAGAAATCTAAATCAAAGGAGGCATAGTTGTTCCTATTGCCCCTTTTCCCACATGATTGAAGTTTGAATTGCATTTATAAAAGAAGGATAAAATCAAAAATCATCCTAAAAAAGAGAATGCCTTATTGAACTTAGGCAGGTTGATTAAGGAACTAAATGTAAATCTTCTACTCCTATAGAAGAAAATTTTACATGAATGCAAATTAGCTTTAATCTTAATTTCCACAAGTCCACTAGAATATTGGAAACCAACTACTCAAGTTGATTGGCCAAATCTAAAGAGTGGCATGGTAGAGTTATACCACCTCAAATGACATTGAAAAGAAATGACAAATAAGTCATCCTAAAAATGTGATGTCTTGCCCATCTTAGAGAAGTTGCTTGCAAAATCAAGCATCATAATGCTCTGTTAAAAATAAAATGAAATATGAAATAAAAAAAATAAAAAGAAATGAAAGTAAAGCAAGACATTACATAATCATGTAATTTGCCTTACTTAATTATAAGCAACTTCCTAATGTGGCATTCCACTATGAAAAGGTTTTAGGGTTATCCTCTATGATGAAGATAGACTACTAAGAACTTATCAACATCTTGGTCAATGTGGTAAATTCAAAAGAAGAAAATCTCCAAAATATATGTTGATCCGGGTGCATTGGTCAACATCAATTACATAAAAGTGAATTTATATAAGCCCAATTCTAATCAAGCTTTGATAAGATGGTGCCATATAAATTCAATCAAATAAAGAATGAAGTTTTCAGCTTCATGAAAATTCAATCTTAAAAACTCAACTTAGAAAAAGAACTTAATTTCAATCACATTGTTGATTGAAGATAAAAATTCAAACATAAAAAGGGCATCTTAAAAATGCAAAACATCTTTAAATGCTTTTGGATGGTCCTATCAAGCCTGAATAAAAATAAAATAAAAAAATAAAAATTAATAAAAAAAGGAATCAAATGAAAAGAAAAAGAAGAAAAAATATTGATTATGGAAGGATGTTCATATTCATCCAAAAGTGTTGAGTCTTTAGGAATATCATTCAGCTACTCTTCAATGACCTCACTACATATTTGATTCCATTAGAAAATTCTGATTTCAAAAGTGTAAAGTTTTCAAGGAAGTCATTATGCCAATCTTAAATGACTCACTCCACTAAATAGTTTTGAATTCAAAAGTGTAACATCTTTAGAAAGTCATTTTTACCAATCTTAAATGGCTTTACTAGATTTGTTGTTCCATGAAAAGATGATAAAGAAATTGAAATGTTGAATTATATTATATGATCAATCAAGCGAAGACTTAAATCATATCAAAAAGTCAATCAATCAAATGTTGTATTTGGACAAAAAAAAGTCAAATACAACAAATTTCCTACCCAATCATTTAGTGGAGTCATTTTATAAAGAGTGAAATGTTATGGAAATGAGTCAAATACATCTATCTTCTTATTGAATCTTGTAACTAGGAAAATTACCAAGTGTAACCTTTCATGAAGAAATAAAATCAGAATATTACCAAAAGAAAGAAAGAAAGAAAGAAAATAAAGGGATGGAAGGACTATATGCAAGAGCAAAAGGATGAAGTCTAAACTTTCTAAACATGTGGAGATTTTTAACTTTAAACTTCTCCACATTAAAATAAAGTGGTAGGGTGTGAAGTCAAAATTTGTCCCTAGCTAAAAAAAAAAATTAGTCAGATATCTCATATTTTGTCATCTTAGCTTTTGTCATGATTGGGTTAGCTCGCTTGGCAGGTTAAATAAAAAGATAGTGGATCTTCTTTTTCAGGAGTCCATATCTTTTGAATGGCATAGATTCTATTGAGTATAGTTTTATTCCATTTCAAATGAAGCAAAAATACCCAATGTAAATGGACATTTTAACTTCAAACTTCTCCACATCAAAATAAGGTGGTAGGGTTAGAAGTCAAAAATTGTCCCTAGCTAAACAAAAATCATCAGATATCTCATGCTTTGTCATCTTAGCCTTCACCATGATTGGGTGAGCTCACTTGGCAAGTTAAATAAAAAGATAGTGGATCTTCTTTTTCAGGAGTCCATCTCTTTTGAATGGCAAAGATTCTATTGAGTATACTCTGATTCCATTTCAAATGAAGCAAAAATACCCAATGTAAATGGACATTTTAACTTCAAACATCTCCATATTAAAATAAAGTGGTAGAGTTAGAAGTCAAAAATTATCCCCAACTGAACAAAAACTAGCAGATATCTAATACTTTGTCATGTTAGCCTTTGCCATGATTGGGTAAGCACGCTTGGCAGGTTAAAAGAAAAGATAGTGGATCTTCTTTTCCAGGGGTGCATATCCTTTATCTGGCAAAGGTCTCATTGAGTGTACTCTGATTCCATTGCAAATGGCCTATAACCATAAACAAGAAAAGTTATGGAGTCATAGAGCCATTGCAAGTTAAAATGCTTAAGCAGTTTGGGTCCTAACTTTCTTTTCAAAAGGCACTCAAACACAATGCATGAATGTTGTTTAGATGTGTCTTGAAATTTATATAATCTTCAAGTTCAGGATGCACCCTTATAATTTGAAGAAAAATTCAATTCCACAATTGACAAGTTGATATCAATGATCTAAGTCTTGAATGAGTTAGTTATCAATGATTTGATCAAGCTATCTTTTGGGTTTAAAGACTACTTTATCTGGAAATAAATTGAAATGATCTTCAGATGTAGTAGTCTATAAACTTAAGCTTGATGCCATTTCAATAAACTAAGTCTTCCCTTGATGACTGTGGTCAAATTCCAAAAGAAAAGAAATTTTTTTGCTAAATTAAAAGCTAGAAAATGAAGGATGTACATGAGAAGAAAACATTCTTCTTGGTTAGCTAACATCAATATATGACCCATATCTTGGGGCTAAGGTAAAATATTTATCTTAAAAATGGGTTCATATTACTCATATTTTATTTCAAAATCAAAAAGACTTTCATGCATAAGATTATTCTTCTTAAGGATAACTTATCCGAAAATTATCAAATTAAAATAATTCTAGAAAAGAAGAATTGAAAGCATATGATATGACATTCAGAATCCTTGCAAGAATGTTCTGTTATAGAGTCATATCATTCAATCTCAAAATATTTGGGGTAATTTAGCAAAAAGATCATGATCAAGGTTTCTTATAATCCCACTTTCAATTAGGTAGAGAGTTATAGTGAAAATCTTGCCAAAGAATAAAAGAAAATAAAAGAAACTTCAGTATGACTTTGAAGAAAAATCCTGTTACTATATATGGAGTCTTGAAATATACTTTTGAAGTAATTTCAAAGACCTTGTAGTAAAATGTAGAAGGGTCAAAAATGTAAAAATAAGTAATTAATCAAAGACATTTATAAAATTTCACTCATAAAACCTTGAAAGAATAACAAATCAACTGAAGACATTAAATTTCAGACTTATCAAGAGAATCTTAATTTCTCTAATAAGTTAATCCTTTCAATTACCTTATTGATTAGGGATAAAAAAATTATGTCTCCATGAGAATCCAAAAGATTATCTTGATTCTCATTCACTTTAGAAAGCTTTAAAGTAATCTCTTGATCTTAATTGGATCCAAGAGAAGGCCTTATAAGTGGTTGATTCATGTTAACAAAGCAAAAATGACATACAAAAAGAAAAATAAATTTGATTTGAGAAGCACTAGTTGACTTTGGTTCTTATTGCCTAAAGAACTACACAATCACATGCATGCTCAAAAAGATAGAATTCTTAGGTTAGTACCCTATGATTTCTTACCTTCAGTGACATAGACATCTAGCATGGTTCATTGTAACTTTGAGATAAAAATAAGAAAAAAATAAAAATGATGAACTTCTATGCTCATGGCATAGTAAAGCATCGGGTCAACAATATACCCAAGTCTTCCTTCAAAAATAACTGCCAACTCTTTGAAACCTTCTTCACTAAACTTCTTCATGTGTAAGGAGTATTAGTGAAATCAAGAAATGGAAGTAAACCTTCCATTACCCTTTCGTCAAGTTAGACTAATCAAGTAAGGATTAAGTCCATGATACTCTTGCTTAATAGTCAAAACTTTTGAGGATTAGGAATATGTCACTTTGATCCCTTTTCCTCATCCATATCACCAATAGGTTGAGAGCAAGCCCTTTGTGGCACCTTTCCTATACATGACTTGATATGGGAGCAAGCCCTCTGTGGCACTTTTCTTATGTCCTTTTGGGTTTGGAGTAAGCCTTCATGCACCATTCCCATGAAAAACTATCTTTACAGGATTGGAGCAAGCCCTTCGTGGCACCATTCCTATTGTGTACATGATTGGATCAAGCCATTAAGGCCCCTTTCATGTTACACAGGCGAGTTAGATTGGATCAAGTCTTTATGACCCCTTTCTAATAGCCAGAAAGATATAAGTCCCCAGTTGGAATTCTTTTTAATCATCTAGGAGTAAGTCTCCAGTCAGGATCCTACTTTTGTGTACATGATTGGATCAAGTCATTGTGACCCCTTTCATGTTACATGGGCGAGTTAGATTGGATTAAGTCTTTATGATCCCTTTCTAATAGCTAGAAAGATATAAGTCCCTAATCGGCATTTTTTCTAATCATCTAGGAGTAAGTCCCTAGTCGATATCTACTTTTTTTTGTACATGATTGGATCAAGTCATCAAGGCCCCTTTCATGTTACATAGGCGAGTTAGATTGGATCAAGTCTTTATGACCTCTTTCTAATTGCCAGAAAGATATAAGTCCCCAGTCGGCATTCTTTCTAATCATTTAGGAGTAAGTCCCCAGTTGGCATCCTACTTTTGTGTACATGATTGGATCAAGCCATCAAGGCTCCTTTCATGTTACACAAGCAAGTTGAATTGGATCAAGTCTTTATGACCCCTTTCTAATAGCCAAAAAGATATAAGTCCCTAGTTGACATTCTTTCTAATCACATAGGAGTAAGTCCCCAATTGACATCCTATTTTGAGGATTGGATCATGTCTTTAAGGACCTCTCTCCTCTTTCAGCTAATTAGGATGGATCATTCCCTTAACAGCCCCATCTTATTAGCTAATCAAATAGGAGTAAGTCCCCTAGTTAGCTTCCAATTCAAAGAACTAAGAAATGGAATCAAGCCATTGAAGGCCCCATTTCCTTGGATTACTTAAATAGGATTAAGTCCATTTGACCCCTATTTAGTAGTCAAAGTGCTACGGATTAGGATCAAGCATTTCAAGCCTCTTCTCCCCAACATAGCTTTTGAGTATTAGATCATGTCTTTAAATACCCCTCTCTTCTTTTTAGCTAACTAGGATGGATCATGCCGTTAACATCCCCATATTATTAGCTAATCACATGGATCACCACTATTATTAATTAAGAGTAAGTCCTTTGAAGGCATCTTCTTTGAGCATAGAGATTGCATTGGGAATTGATCATTCTTTGATTCCATTCCTAATGGCATTCATATTCATCCTAGAACTTAATGAAGTTAAGTTTCTAGGAATGAATCACACCTCCAAAGCAAAGATAGATATACATATACCCATCTTTCACAATCAAAACTAAAACAAAAATTCAAATAAAAAAATCAGAATCTTGATATAGAAACCCAAGCTTATGCTTTTATGTTGATCAATCCAATCAACACCAATATGTGCAGTGTATTTTAATTAATCCACTACACATATTGGGGGTCAATTTATTTACCTCATTTTTGAATGTGGTGAACATCAATTTGAAATCAGTAATTAAGAATTCCTATTCTCAAATAGGAATCTCCTAATTCAATGCTTAGGACACCTCACTTAGTGCCCTTGAAAATTTTTATGAGTTTAATCTAACCTATTCGGTATAGGTAGAATCAATCCAAACTTTCAATTTGGATTAACTCAAATAAATCAAATTAAAACCAAATTAAAATGAATGAAAGAATCCAATCCCATTCCATTTGAATCAAATTGATCATTTGAACTCATTTGGAAACATACATAACCCATTTAAGTTAAATGGGTTAAAATGAAATTAAATTTAAAATTAACTCAAATTAAATGGTTTAATCAAATCATAATGCAATTGACCATCAATTTCATTATGGTTTAAAGTATAAACTTAAAAATTCAAAAGGCTAAAGTTAAATCCAAATACTTTGAATCAAAATATTTGGTTGGATTCAAATTCCCTAAGCCAATTCAAATGGAATTAAACCTAATCTCAAATTAATCTGAGATTAATTTGGGCATATCATACTTTAGTCCAAACTAAGATGATAATGCCATATTTCATGGAAATAATAAAAATAAAATAAAAAAGGAGAATTAGAAAATGGAAAATAGGAAGAAAGAAAAAATGCCAATTTCCTTCTTCCACTTCTTCCCATCCTCATCCCATACCATCTCCTAATGAAAGGGCTGCCTTCAAATAAAGGGAAGGCAATCAAGGGAGAAAAAAAGAGGAGAAATTTGCTTCTCACAGGGAAAGAGAAGAAAGAAGTAAGGAAGAAAAAAAATAAAGAGGAAGTGAAGCTCCCGAAAAAATGGAAAATCAAGCAAGGAAACCTGGAGACTTCTCTAAATTCATTCCAAACCACTCCCAAGAGCTATAGAAGAAGTTTCTCCTCCTCCTTTCGGCCAATTGACCACCAAAAGAGTGGTGAATAGTGCAAAACTGAGCTCCTCTAATGGTGAAATCCAAGGAGGGGATTTCACCCCAAATTGAAGGCACACATACATTCTATGGCTCAAGGCGATCCAAATCGAGCCCTCACTTGCCTTGTTCGGTGATGGAAGCCGGAGAATGACCATGCTAAAATTTGCAAGCTAAAGCTCGATCAAGGGGCAAACCACGTGGAAACAAGCTAATAAACTTTGACCATGAGCTTGTTGCATTGATCTAAAGCTAATGGAATTGACTTCGCTACTGGAGATTGCCAGAATCCAGGTTCGCCATTAACATACCTTCATTTTCTCCTATGCTTTTAGTTTTGGAGCTTTGTAAAGGAAGTTGGATCCACAAGTTGATCCAACTATATAGAATTATACAATTTCCTTCAACAATCATGTAGCACTTGAAATCATGTGATTTCATTTCCTAGATCAAAAGATATTAGCAAAATAAGATGGACAGCTGCAAGAAATGAAGGAGACAAGATCTCCACCATCCAATATTTGTATTTGGATCAGATGGTCTAGATCTAGGTGGACTAGATAGATTTTTGCCCTTAAGGAACCGCAGGATCGATCCGAACGATCCAGTATCATCTCGCATAACCGCACGGGCTGACGCAACGCCACATGGGCTCCGCATGGACAAACCCGCACATGCCACGCGGTGGGATGTGCCACGCAAGCGTATGCCTCGCGGTACGTAGATCCCGCGTGGACCCTGCTACTTAAATACTATTATTTAGCGGTTTAAATAATTAAAAAAATATGGAAAAATTCTAAACATCATAGAAAATCAAATAAAAATAAAAAAATGCAAATGAGGGATCTATGGATTCGTTTTGATGAGAGAAATCCATAGAAATTAAAATTCACAATTTTTATTGGGTATTTTTTTCTTAATTTAGGTTTAAAAGAAAAACATAAAACCTAATTACTCTCAAATTAATAATCTAATTAATTTGAAACATTGGGGAAACGAAATTAAGCATGAAACACACTTTAGACAAATTTTTGGGGATTTAGTTCTTTGAATTCAAAGGAAATTGAAATTTCATATGCTTAACCCTTAAATTAATCAAATTAATTAATCCTTAATAAAATAATTAGGGAATTTTAATCTAACAACCTTAAAGCACCCTAATGAACTTCAGTGAACATTAAAACATCATTGAAACTCACTTAAACCTAAGAATCCTTAAATTGATCTAATTAGGCAATTAAATGAATTAAATGAATTAAATAACCTAAAATTAATTAAATCATAGTAAATCAACTAGTTAACCAAAAATTATGAATAAACCTTTAGTGGAAAGATATCTCAGTGAGGAATTGATGAAAAATAAAATCCTTAACTAAATCTCAATAAGTTAGGCTTAATTTAGGTTTTAATGAAATAATTAAAACCCTAATTACTCCATTTTTATAAATCTAATCATAATGAAACTTTGAAATTTGAAATTAGCATGTAACCCCACTTGCCAGAAAATTTTCAATCCTAATTAATCTCTAGATTAGGAGTTATTAAATTTCTAAATCTTTAGGTCAATGTTAATCAAATATTAGGTTAAGGAAATTAATTAATCTATTAAACTAAATGGTAGTTCAAATCAATTTCAATCAAATATCAGAAAATCATTAAGGAACTTCTTTAAGCATCCTAAGTTAATTGAAGTGATCAAATTCAATCTTTGGTTAATGAGATAAAACCTTAGGTTAACAAAATTATTAATTAACTTAAACCTTAAACTTTGAATCAATAAAATTTAATGAAACTACTCATCTCTAAAGAATTTAAAGAATGAATAAAAAATCAGTTAAATTAGATCAAATAATTAACTCAAGTTCTTTAGGGTAAGAATAATCCATGAACAAACCTAAGGTGCTAATTCATATTAATGAAATTAAACCTTAAGCTTACAAATCCATAATTTAATAACTTAAGTTAAATTGAATAGAATCAAACTCATTAAATTAACATAAGCCAAATCAAATGAAACCCACATTGCTTAATTCAAAATGAAATAAATCAAATAAATTAAATTAAACAAAGTAATTCAAACAAATGAAATAATTCAATTCAAATCTAAATTTCAAAAAAAAAAGAAAAGAATCATAAAACTAATCCAAACATAAATAACATCAAAAGGATTAATTAAGATACTTAAGGATCTTAATTAGACTTTTGAAAACTTCATTAGGATTTAGGATGTGGAATAAAGTGATTTTCACCTAAAAATGAAATTCATTCTATTTCTTATTCTTGAAAACTTAAATATTATTTTAACCAAATAAAATGAACATAAAAATAGGAATTAAACCACTAAACCATTTGAATTGAAACCAATCAATGGTAAAAATTAAAGCAAATCAAACTTCAAATTTAAACTTGAACTTAAAGGAGCCTAGCAAAGACTTATCACACAAGTCCAACTTCTACACACACTAGATTACTTAGGTCACAGACTTTAGATCAAGGTTAGATTATTCTGTGATTTTATTTTAATCTCCTGTGATATGTTGTGCTATGCTTCACATGTATGTATGGTGTATTGATTTAGACTGGATGCCTAAGCTTATTTTCTCGTTAGATTGGATGTTAGGGCATTCTTTTTGATTTAACACTATTTTTTGCAGGGGACTATGTTAAAGGGATCACTGTAATAAATAAAAATTATAAAATTATTATTTGCTTGCATGTGCTGGAAATCCCTTAACATAGTCCATAAGATAAGTGGGCTTGACAAGCAATTAATGCTAAGCTCGTATGTTTGTGAAAATATAAACTGCTTTGTGTGCTGTGTGTATTTCCTAACATCTATTTTGCAGGGCTTAGGATTTCTTTTGAACTTTAAAATATATTTAAGCTTAGAATCGATCTAGGGGTCTGATTAGAAGGTCACCCAAAAGTGCAGAATCCCCTGGTCTGGATGGATGTCAAGAAGCTTATTTCTTCTTTGCCATCTATAAACTCAGCCCATATAATATAATTTAATTTTGGTTTGATTAATAGTACGTTTGTTTGTGATGTGATGAATGCTTGGACGACATATATGGATAAACTAAATTTCTAAATCAATCAAAACATAAAAATAAAAATACAACTCATAATCTTCTTCTGAAAGCCTATGTATTAAAGAAAGATAAAATATGTAGCAACCCCTTAGCTGGATGTTTTAACATCATGCATAAATCATATTATTTCACTCTTGATTAATGAAGGACTTCCATCCTTGCCAGAGAACTTGGGCTTGATCTTTGAGAGCCTATGATGGAAGTACACCTTCTTATATTCTAATTTGGCCCATAACCTTTTTCTAATTGCATGAATTATGCATAAATTGTACTCCTATGGCCTAAATGAATCCTGAGTCAAAATTTATTAAAATATGAAAAATATGCATTAGTTAGATGCATCTTCATGTCCTACATAATCTTAGGGATTATGGAGTGAGTCTAGGTTCAGAGATTACTTTCCTAAGAATACAACAACCTAGCCATCTTGCATTCATATGACTTAGGCTCATGGTTTTAAAATGCGCATAGGTGGTGTTAGTTGGCAGCCTTCTCTAGGCATATTGTATGTCCAGAAGAGTCAGGGATAAGTTAGTTCCCTCAAATGAGGAGAATGGTCAATGTTTCCCAAGGATAGAACTAGGTCGAGCATCTGACATGTGTTAGAAGCACCTGTAAATTAGGCTCTGAAACATCTTTTTAGGAATAAGTCTTCAACCCAAAGCATTTCTACAGTCTTGTGCTACTAGAATCTAAGCCCTAGATTTCTAAGGAAATGACAACTCAAAATCTAAAATTAAAATCCCAAATTTGAAGCCCAATCATAGGTTAGTTGAAATGTCTACTGGGTATCCCATTATCAATAGGAATTTCCTTCTCTTTCCTATTTGACTCATGAAAATGACTCTCTCCAATTTGGCCCTCTCCCAATTGAATTTCCAAAAATCAATACTTTAAAAGCTATCTTAGTAGTCTTTAGGAATATCCACTTATTTCTTTAATCGAGAGTATTCTTAGGAAGAGACCCTTCTTAAGATATAATTAACTATAGAGGCTTACCTTTATAGGGAGCCATGATCCCAGGATAAAATAAACCCTGTTCTACTTTTTCATATAGTTCAAGGGAAAAATACTCTAGTACATGAAAGACCCATTAGCCTTAGGTGTCTTTTATTGAAATGATCTAATCCATTATAGGAGAGCATGTTTATCTTTTGAGATAATATATTTATTCCTTAATGTTGTATTTTGTCATCTAAATAAAATATTCCTAAACTCTATGTGGTGTCATTTCTTTTCTCTATTCCAGAGAAAACACGAACACACCTCTAGACACTGATTCATATCAGAGAGATATATCTATTTTCAACATGAATCGAGAGTACTCTCTTACTATGCTAAGAGGGTTAATTAACTATGAATGCTTTTGTTCATAGGAAGTAGATTCCAGATCTAAATAAACCCTAACATAATGTTAGGGGAAATCTGGTTGAATATATATCAATCTTCCTCATGAAGAACAAACTCCTTAAACATCCAATAATGATGGTGTGGAGAGTTGCAAATGACATTTTTCCTGAGTGAACAATCTCGTTAAATGTCAGCCATCCAATGACCAAGCTAGGAGAGTACAGGTATTAGATTTGACCTATGTTAAGAAAGGTGAAGGTGGACCTAATAAGATATGGTTATGAAGTATAAAAAATAACCTTATTTTATTAGAATTAAATGAGAATTTGATACCTGAAAAGACACAATGAAGTAGAAGAATTTACATAGCTGGCCCCATAGTGGGGAAGTTATTTTTCTTCATGGAATAAATTATTATAAGAGTTTACTCTTGAACTACTCATCTATTATGGATTTTTTAAGGAATTATTAGGAAAAAATCCTAAATATTTAGAAAGAAGAAAGTGACAACATGTAAATTGATCAACAAAATATACAATCAAATTATACCTGATATGCCATGCACACAAGAAAGGCAAATAAAAGATAGTTGGCACTAAAAGGGTGAGATAAAAATTATGTAAAAATATAAAAAATGGGTAAAAATTCATCATATATATAGTATCAACAAAATTTTAGGATACATTCATAGTGATTTAATCAAGTGGAGTGTGTGTTCAAATGTAGTATCATGTCGTAATAAAAATTTAATGCTCAATTGAGTTGAGCATGAATCATCATTGCTCAAATCCTGCAAAAATTATGAAAAGCAAAGATATAATCATTTCTACCACATTATTCACCTTTTAAAATAATCATTTACAATAAAAATAAGAGAAATCTATTGCTACAAGGAAAGCCAAATGCATTCAAATCAACTAAAACATCATAATATATAATTAAATGATGAAAACCCTTAAGAGTAGGCTCATGGAAGCAACGATAACCATTCAAATAAGTATTTAGAGGTCGTTTGGGTTCACTTTATATTTTTTATTTTATGTTTTTGATTTTTATTTTTTTGCTTTTGTTTTATTTTTGTTTTAGCATAAAGCAAAAACTTATTTGGTATTTCTATGATTTTCTTTTGTTTAAAAAAAAAAACATGTTTCGTTTTATCATTTTTTAAAATTTTTAACTAAAAAAATAAATAATGAGATAATTATTATACTCTAAAAATCTTTTAAAATGAGATAGTGTAAAAAATTCACTATTATCATAAAATGTAAGCCAATTTATAATGAATTAATATGCTCAATAACACAAATAATTAGAATAATTCTTAATCAAATTAAAAAATAAAGACAACATTTTATATAATCAATATAAAATGTATCATATTACATTATTATAAATGTTTGAGAATTGTCAACATCTAGATAAATAAAACAAGACAATTAATAATTAAACTCTATTATGAGCATCATCCCATAGTTCTTTTACAACACGATCATCGAAGAGAGCAATATACTACAATTCAGATTGAGTAACATTAATCTTAATATTATTGATACATCGATTGATGTAGGTCTTTCTTTTGCATGAACAATAAAATTCTCATTTTTATACATCTCAAATAATCTATCTAATCTAGATTATGATCTTATAAAGTTATGTATTGTACAACAAGTAGTTATAATATAAAATTGTGTCCATAAATTAAGGAAGCATTTTTTAAAATTGATAATCTATCGTTTAGAACTCCAAAACATCACTTAATAATATCTCTTAAAGAAGAATGTCTACAATTAAAAATCTCTTTTATCTTTATGAGGTTGAGTGCCCTCATGATAATCATGAGGATGATATCTTGATCCCTATATTGTGACAAGAAATCAAACATGTTATCATATCTAAATCAACTAGATAATATTTTCTAATTTTAAAAAATATATTAATTATTAAAAATAAGATTATCATTAAACAACTTCAAAAGAAATTATTAATTAAAAAATAAAACTTAACATACCTTCTAGCAGTATAAGAAAGTTCAACTGAGGATTTGATATACATTTTAAGAAAATTTTAATAAAATTTGCTATCCCCTCTCAACTAGATAGTACATAAGTATACTTCATATCAAATCCATATGCACATTATATTTTGAGTTGGCTCCTTATATTTTATTCGATATGAAATTTGATCATTTTTAAGGACATGTGCACTCACATGTGTTCCCTCAATTACGCCAATGTAGTCCTATTTATAAAATGTATGAGTAAGTATATTATGTTTCTTAAAATAAATAAATTAAAAATATTTTAAATTTCAATATACCTTAAAAAGGGATAATACTTTGGATTATATTTGATCTTAGGTAGAATAATATCAAATGATGGAAGAAAAATTATTTCAGCTCTTAAATGATAAATTGCCTTCAAAGTCTTTTTAAAATGACATGAGATTCTCCAATGAATGTTAAATCATTTAGCCACAACTCATAAGTGCTCATTCTATGATTAAATTAACAAAAATATTGAAAGTTGCTTCTCCACATCAATCATTTTTTTACTTGACATTTACTCTTCATAACAACACATAAAATTAAGAAAAATATAAGGTTTCATTCTACAATTTCATAACACCAAGATGGATGGATTTGAAGTATTTCATTGATATACTCGAGGCCTTGAAGACTTAAAATTCTACATGGTTTTTTGGTTAAATAATGCTTGTTATAATCAACAACACAAATAAGGGAAATTGGTAAATAAAATTCTTTGTTAAATCTTGTTTAAAATTTGAATTTGAACTCATTTTTTTATCTATATGAAGTTAAAGTAAATAGCAAAAAAAAAAAAATAATTTCAATAGTAACATTCATAAAAAAGATGTTAAAAAAACTGAAATTTGACTACACTATAATATCGTTCTACTTTATGATTTTTCGGTAGGAAAAATATGTTAAACCTTTTTTTATGCTAGCAAGATTGTTTGTGTGTGAAATGTTCAAGGAAGTTGTAGTAATTGTATGCGTTTAATATTTATATTTAGGTTTCTAAAGATGAATTTTATGATTTTATTTTTATTATCGTCAGAATACAAACAAATCAGTTTAGTATATGTAATTTAATAATCATTTTTAAGGTGATAATTAATTTTACTTTTGTTGGAAAAAGTTTGTAATTGAACTATTTGTTATAGTACTGATATAAATTGAGATTATGTGTGTGTGTTTGTGTGTGTGTGTAATAGGATAATTTGCTATTCTTGTTAATCATATTTTAAAATCAGTCATTACTTTAGAAAAATAAATTTAAATTATTAAAATTTTAAAGGAACATACTCGACAATTGAAATTAAGAGGTAATAAAATTTCAGATTGCGATGTCATTAGCATGATGTGGTTGGATTTGTACCCCTTTTCATCATTGATTTATAATTCTCTAAAAAATGTGCATTATGGAATTTGTTGATGAAAATTAGCCCCCCTAAAAAGTAACTTTTTTTGGCATCTAATTCTATAAAACATGGAAACCCTTTAGATTAACTATCTTGTATCATGGAATGGATAATTTAAAGATGATCTTAAAACCATAAAATTTTAAAATAGTGAGACAACTAATTCCATTCTTATGCATTGAAAATTGCTTTGATTGAGTGGGAAATTGAAGTGTTATTTATCTATAAAATATCACTTGAGTTTCTTTCCATAAGAAGAGATAATAGAAATTTTGAGGGCAAGAGAAATAACAAGCACATTCTATTACTGCAAAACTTTCTAGGTTTTAATCTGTTATGGACTACTTACAACCCTTTCCCCCCAAACTGTCCTTTCCAGTCAAGGGTTTGGTTATACCAGATAGCTTAAATGGAAGAAAACTCAAAATATCATACCTCCATAGGGCACTGTGGCTATCTTAGGGCTTCCACTACTTTGGCGATGTCCGTTCAAGAATAGGCCAGCTGCACAGTGAAAGATCCATGTAATAAAGTGAAAAAGAGATGAAAAGATTGAAATCAAAAAAATAGGAGGAGACAACAAGATGGAATTGGAAGGGAGGAGAATCATGAGGTCTCATGAGAAAGGGTAGTGAAGAAGAAGAAGAGGCTAGGGATCACGAGAGAGTTGCATTTCTCACAATAGAGTCGTGAGGTGCACGAGAAAGTCACGAAAAGGGGAGAGAGTAATGAGAGTGGGTAATTGGTGTTTTAAAAACACCAAAAAAAATTATAATTTATGTCTTTTTAATGTTTTTGAAAATAATAAGTAAATTCATTTAAAAATAAAGAATAAAAAATGCAAAACAACAAAACAAACATAAATTTTATTATTATTATTTTTAAAATAAAAAATAATAAACAAAAAACAAAAATTAATCCAAAACAGCCTCTTAGACTATTCGATATGAGGAGAAATCATCCAACTAGCACAAAAGTATGAAGACATGGAAAAAAAAAAAACATTCAAAAGGTAATCACATATAATGCAAAACTTAAGAAGCAAGTTTAATAGATGAACATGTCATTTTCTCGTTGTCTAACTTGAAGACTTAAGAAAAGTTAAGTTCTTTCATCATACTTTGAAATTTTTTAGACATCAAATATGAGAGCTACAACAACAACACAACAACAACAACAAGCCTTAATCCCACTAGGTGGGGTCGGCTACATGAATCCTTCATCTCCATTGTGTCCTATTATGTGTCAAATTCTCATTTAATTCAAGTATACTAAGATCATTTTTTATACATCTTAACCAAGTCTTTTTTTAGGTCTACCTCTACCTTTCTTAACATAAGGAAAATCTAATGCATCTACTCCTAATTGATGCCGACGCTTTATGTGGCCAAACCATCTAAGGCAACTCTCCTAATCTTATCTACCAGAGCTACTCCAACTTTTCCCGAACATACTCATTTTGCATTCTATCTCTAAGAGTAAAGCCACTCATCCACCTAAGCATCCTCATCACTGTAACACTTAACTTATTCTTATGCTTCTCTTTTATTGGCCAACATTCTGCACCATAAATCATTGCATGTCTTACCACCATCTTATAAAATTTTCCCTTAAGTTTAAGTGAAACTTTTCTATCACATAATAGGCCAGATGCATTCCTCCACTTCAACCATCCAACTTGAATTCTACTAATAACATCTCCATCTATTTCACCATCATTTTGAATAATAGAACCTAAATATCTGAATCGCTCACTCTTATTAATGACTTGATCACCTAAAGTCACAACACTACTACTAAAACTTCTACAACTAAAATTACACTCCATATATTCAATTTTTAGATCTACTTAAATGAAAACCTTTAGACTCTAAAGTTGACCTCCATAATTCAAGTTTCGTTGGACTCTCTAGTCTTATCAACAAGAAGAATGTCATCGAAAAGCATACACCAAGGTACATCTTCTTGTAAATGCCTCGTAAGAATATCCATAACTAAATTAAAAGATAAGGGCTTAATGTTGATCCTTGATGTAATCCAACCTGAAATAGGAAAATATTTTGTCGCCCTCCTTGTGTTTGGACACAAGTAACAACTCTAGTATACATATCCTTAATGACTTGAATATAACCAATATTAACTCCTTTCTGTTCTAGAACTCTCCAAAGAACATCTTTTGAGACTTTATCATAAGCTTTCTCTAAATCAATAAATATCATATGTAGATCCTTCTTACTTTCTCTATGCTTCTCCATCAAACCTCTTAACAAATGTATAACATCCATAGTAGATCTACCTGGCATGAAACCAAACTGATTGTGAGAAACTTCTATATCACATCGTAACCTATGCTCAATTACTCTCTCCCATAATTTTAATGTATGGCACATTAACTTAATTCCTCTATAATTTGTACACTCTTGTGCATCACCTTTATTCTTAAATATAGGAACCAACAAACTCTTTCTCCACTCATCTGGCATCTTTTTAGTCTTTAAAAATAACATTAAAAAATTTGTAAGCCAAGAAATTCCCTGATCTCCTAAACATTTCCACACTTCTATTGGAATATTAGGTCCTCGCTTTTCCACATTTCATTTTCTTTAAAGCTTCACTAACTTTAGATTTACTAATATAATGATAAAAATGAAATTCTCTATTTTGTTTAGGGTATTAAGTTTGCTAAAATCAATCACTTTTGATTCTTCATTGAAAAGTTTATCAAAATACCTCATCCACCTATTTTCAATATCTTTTCTAAGAAAAGTACTTTATTATTTTCATCCTTAATACCTCTAACTTGTCTTTACTTCTCCTATCTCTTTGGTTAACTTATACATACATCTTTCACCTTCTTTGGTATCTAATCTATTGTATAAATCACTAAAAGCTAAATTTTTTGCATCACATATTGCTTTCTTAGAATCTCTATGGGCCACTTTATATCTTTCCCAATTCTCCGAGTTTTTACATCTAAACCAAGTTTTATAACAATGCTTTTTTTTTATCTTTTCTTGCACACTCTGACTCCACCACCAAGTATTATTGTTAAAAGAAGCTTTTCCTTTTGATTCTCCAAGCACATCTTTAGCAACTTGCTTAATTTCACTTGCTATTTTTTTCTCACATAATGTTAGCTTCCTCATGAACATCCAAATTCTAATCTCTTGTAGCTTGCTCTTAAAAATATTTTTATTTGTGTTCTTTAAGTGCCCCCATCTAATTCTAGGACAATAATTTGGTTTATTTTTTCTCTTATAACCTTTCATCTTAAAATCTAAAACTAATCGATGTTGGGTACTTAGATTTTCACTTGGAATGACCTTACAATCTTTACAATCTAAATGATCTATTTTTTCTTATCGAAAATAATCAATCGTGTTTTACTAGATCCATTTTATAAGTAATAATATGTTCATCTCTTTTCTTAAATAAAGTGTTAGCAACTACAAAAGCATAAGTTAAAGCAAAATTTAATATTGTCCTACCTTCTTCATTAGTCACTCCAAATCCATAACCACCATGAATACTTTTAAAATCTTCTACCACTCTGCCAACATGTCCATTTAAATCTCCTCCAATAAATACTTTTTCTTCAAGAGGTATCTTTTGTATTATTTCCTCTAATTCATTCCAAAAATTTTGTTTTACGCTTACCTCCAAACCTACTTGAGGAGCATAGACACTTTTAACATTGATAATCTTATTATCAACAATAATATTTAAAGCTATAATTCTATCTCCACATCTATTAATATTTATAATATTATCCTTCAAACTTTTATCTATAATCACACCTACACCATTTTTAGTTTGACTTTTACCTGAATACCAAAGTTTAAAACCTAAACTATCGATCTCCTTGGCTTTCTCCCCAACCCATTTAGTTTCTTGAACACATAAAATATTATCTTTCTATTGACCATAATATCTATTAATTCCATTAATTTACCTGTAAGAGTACCTATATTCCAAGATCCTAACCTAATTCTAGTTTCATGGACTAACTTCTTTGCCCGCATCCGTCCATAATGTGGGAACCCTTGCTTATTTAACACTGCACCCGGGCGCCGATGCAGCGGCTCTAGCACATTTTTCACTGTATTCAAGCCATACAGCGTGTCGCTTCCAGGGGACGCCCTAGCATTAACACAATGATTTAAAGGATTCATGTCATGATTATTTGACAAGTTTTACACTGGCTATCGACTACCTGACACAACCCTCCACTTTTCACATCCGGACTTGAGAATGGCACTGGTAGTGTTGACGGATGACAAACACTATATAACATAAATCAAAGTCAAGTTGCTTCAATCACCATCAAAACATTTAAACATATTCCTTTTGTAAAAAGGATTACCTCAATGAGTTTGGAGTGTTAAAATTTACTCGGAGAAGATTTGCAGTTAATCACATCAAGTGGATGATGACGATAGACTATAGGCAAAGGTTGCTTGAATTGAAAAATTCACTTCAAACATTGTCGAAACCACTCAAATGATAACTCTTTATAAAACAAATTATGTCAATAGAGTTGAAATGTAAAAATTAAAAAAGGATAACTTATAAATAATTACATAAAATGTGAAACACATGAATTTCTTATAAGCAAGTTATGACACATATTTTGAGATTTATCAAAGACGATTAGGATTAATACACATAAAATCATCCAAAAATAATGATAATAATAATACACACACATATATATGTAATAAATATATCTAACAAAAATATTATAAATTTAATTAGATTAATCAATATCTAAATAATAATAATAATTGAAATTAATTAAAACTCATTTCTTTAATATCGCCAAATTCCACGATTTCTCGTGTTTGAACACACCCTACCATGAACTCCACTTCTCTATCCTTTTTAACTAGAAATGACAAAATAAGAAATAGCCTAAAACCACAAAGCATGTCCCTTTGTCATTCATGAAAAGAATCCCAAGCTCCTCTCCCTTAGCTTCTCTTCCTCACATGAAGCCTCCTATTCGACAATGTCGCTCCTCTCTCTTATCTTCATGTCAATCTCCATCTCCTACATAGAGTAACTTGTCAATCTCCATCTCTTGCACAGAGTAACTTGTTAATCTCCATCTCCTGCATAGAGTAACTTGTTAATTTCCATCTCCTGCATAGAGTAACTTGCAGTTGATGCTCTTCTTCTCCCTATGTCCACTTGATTCTTCATTGTTTTCTCCTTAGCTTCATCTCTTTCTCAAGCTCAGAAGATAAAATTCCACAATAACTTCCTCTTGTCTCAATCCTACAAAGAAGTCCTTGGCCCTCTTCTCGTTCTTCCATCTCCAACATGTAATTTCCAAATCTACCATCCTCAACACATCTTATGAGTAGTAGTCAACCCAATATCCCTTCTTCTCTTTCAACAAACATCTAGCTAATGAGCACCCTCCTCATGTTAAAGTCTGCAGCCACCCCCACCTACCTCACACTCTCAGATAGCTCATCTCCTACTTATCAGTCCTCATTCACACGAGCTTATCTTCTCCATCTCCACAAACCCTCTCCTCTCTCACACTTCACATGCCAGCCACCAAAGAACATCTATCGCTATGCTTTATTCCCCATTCTCTTATTCTTCTTGCACTCACACACATCCTTAGGTTAACATTACTACCTCTCTGCCTAGCTCTAAATCACAAACAATAGGCTATCTTCAACCCATCCTCACCTCCATTAGTTCTTAGTATCTTCCTAATGAACTCTATCACAAAGCCTAAGTATCTTGCTTAACTACTCTCTTGTCATTTCAGAACTAGTTCTCTGATTTTCTTCATTATCTCCATAACCTGATGGTTCAATCTCCATTGAATAGCATTCTATTTCTCTTAAATGGTTTTTTCTTCTCTTATTGTCTCTCACAGATTGTAGTCACCTTTGCTCATGAGCATGTACTATTCGAGTTTGAGATTTGACTATAGTTTTGAAGGAGGTTACATTGGTAGGTAGCTTCTGCATATTGTTAGAACCTAATATATATTTTGATAATGAGTACACAAATATAAAATCTCTTAAATGGTTTTGTCCTATTTGCTATAGTTGAATCTTTCTATTCAGGCTTCTGGTGACCTTTATAACACTGACACTAATGTCCAAATCATCAAAGCCAACAACCTTCTCTAATCCCCAACAAACCACCTGGCCCATCCTCTCCTAGCCATCTTTAAGGAAGAGAGAGAGAGAGAGAGAGAGAGAGAGAGAGAGAATGAAAGAGAGTAAGAGTGATAGAGATTGCTTATTTAATCTTACTAAAGCCATCATTTTGCAAATTCATGTAATTCATTATCATCATTGACCGCCTCATGAAGGTATGACACCAAAACTTAAATTAAGTACCCACTTTTATTGGAGCTCGACTTGTAAGAAAAAAATGCAAAATTAGGTACCTACATATGCCATTGCTAGACATCGTAATAAAATTTGTTCTTATAAATGTAGAGGATTGTAGATCTTGCTACACTTATCAAGGTGTGCAAGGATTGAAGTCCTATGCTTAATAAGGTATAGTATGATTGATGACTGAGCTGCAGTGCCTTGAAACATTGATTATCATGCTCATCAAGGTGTGATAGGTATGTCTTTAGCACCTATTGCAGGCCTTTATGTAGGGACATTATCAGGATGCTGCTAGATTTTCAACAGTCATAGAACCTTAAAAGGAAAATCAAAAGACATAAATCAACTAAATAAAATGCTTAAAAAATCTAATTATAACAAACTAAATGTTTATTTATATATTTATTAAATGAACATAAAAATAATGAATTTGAGATGGAAATTAAAAGGGACTAGAACATACTAGTTATTGAGCAACAAGGGACAAAATAACACACTCACAAATATATCAAAGTACAATGTTTCCCTAACAAGAATGAATATAATTAAATAAGCTTTTTCCTTATATTATATCATGCATTATAAAGTCAAATGCAAGCAAAAGTTAGGATTCTTGCAAGACTTATAAAGAGCTTGCATTAAGCTAGAAATCCAACTTTCAAATGAGAATGAATAGAAATTGGACTTTAACATGAACCTATGTAAGAATGGACCCATTCAAAAGCAAGAGCATTGTTTAATAGCTCGCTAAAAGTATTAATATTACTTTTATTGAACATTTAGTTTGAAGTGATGATAAAAATCTAGCCTCCGTATGGATTTGATCGCTCATCATTTGGCTTAAGTGAGATTCACAAAAAGCCTCGTGACTTGCTTACATGATAAAAACCTGCATGAAATTCTTATTGCCTACATTAGACATAGTAAAAAGGGTTGGAAGAAAGCCTAAAATAAATTAAATAGCCTCATAGCAAGCATGAGAAGAAACATGTAGCGACCTTAAATATCTTATTGGCCAGGATTAAAAGGTTTTCTCAAAGAACAAGTGAATTGTGCTTTGCCTCACATTGAATAAGTTGAAAGGAGCTAAAGTAGTTTAGGTGAGTCTCTCAAAATTGATAGCTTATTAATGACTATAAGCTAAATAACCATTGATAATTAAAGGATTCAATAAATAAACAAGTTCAAGTAAAGATGTAATATTTGAAATTATAAACTTAAAATAATTGCCATCAGATCTACAATCATTTTGTATATGTAGAAAAAAGGAGACAAATAATTAAACTTTGCACACATTTTGGAGAAATTCATTTTCCAAATCAACTGCACTAAAATATATACAAATGACTTAAAATGAATCTTTACATGCATTGCAAAGAGATTAAATGTCAAATTTATCATGTCATAGTACATGTAAATTTCTTTAAAAGATCAAGTTTTACATCTATAGAACAGCCTTTAATATACCTCGAATGTAGTAAAATACATGTAGCAAATTGAGTACATTAAAATACATGCAAAAAATATTTAAAGTTGAAATTTTTTTACATATTTTAGAGCTCTCTACAATCAAAATTAAATGATTTCACTCATAATTGTGATATTCAAAATTGGACGTAATAAATTTGAACTAAAAAAAGTGCTTGCATGTGCTCAAACTGATGGATTCCAGAATATAATTTGGATATTTAAAAAGGCTAAATAAGCTATGCAGGCTAAATTTAGGTTAAAATTTAAAATTAATGTTTAAAATTATGAAAATTACATGTAATTTTAATGTCTTTATCATGTGTTTATATATTAAAATATATTTATTTTATGTATATTTTGTGTTGTAACAAGAAAATTATTATAAAACATTTAGGCCTAGGGCCACAACGTTGGATATGGCCTAAATTGAGGCAATTTTATAATAAGGCTAGCACCTAAGTGTTATAACAACAGTGTTGCTGTGCCAATTCAATTTATTTTAGGATAATTTTATAACAAGCTCAATGCCTAAGCACTACATAAGCTTCTCCATGGTGTTGTACTAGAGGAATAATATGAGGCAGAGGTAGCATGCATAACACTACAATTCCATACCAACAGTCCTGCAGTCTCACTCCCAATGGTAAAATAGATTCACGATAGTTTAGTGATGGTTTCAAGTAATTTTTAAGGTAGTTATGACTTGAGCATTTGGGAAATTGACCAGGGTTATATCTAAGATATATATAGGGGAAATTTCCAAGTGAAAATGGTCTTTTTCTAAAATTTTCTTTCTTGTTTTGGTTTTATTTGCAAGAGGGTAATTATGTGAGAGTGTAGTGAAGTGTTGTGTGTTGTGTGTGTGTGTGGATTGTCTAAGGGATATCAAAATTAAGAGATCAAGGAGAAGGTTACACAACAAAAGGAGAGAATTTACCAGTGCACTCTTTCTTTTTTATTTTTATTTTTTATTTTCTAGTACTTTCTATACATATTTATGTATTATATTTTTATTTTACTTTCTAAAATGTTGAATTAAGTGTGTGAGTGTTGACCTCACTTTTGGAGTGAGGATTCCATCTTCCCACCATAGGTCTAGGGGTCTTCTAGACATTAAAAGCTCCTTAGGCTTAAGACACTTCTTGAAATTAGGTGAACACTTAACCTAAGCCTAGAGACTTAGATGGGTTAATCATAGATTAGGGTATACCTTAGGATTAGGGAAACCTACCGAGTCTATAGCCTAACCAAATCCATACTTACCTTCTTAAGCTAAACAAAACCCAAAACTCAATTCATCCTAAACCTAAATCAAATCCATAATTGAACTTCAAATCAATCAAATCTAAATCAAATCAAATCAATCCTTCCTAAGCCACATAATTTAATCCCATGAACTTAGCCAAAAATTCCTTCAATATAAACCAAATTCAATTGATTTCTCCAAAATCAATTTAATTTTTCAATCACCATCCCCAAATCAAAATCAAATTCACAATCAAATTCAAATCAATCAAACCAAAATCAAATCAAATATATCCTTCCTAAGCCACATGATTTAACCCCATGGACTTAGCCAAAATTTCCTTCAATCCAAATCAAGCTCAATTGATTTTCTCATGAATCAATTATTTCCCTAATCATCATCCCAAATATAAATGAAATCTACAATTAAATCACCTAAGACAAAAGCAATTCAATCAAACTTAACCTAACCCATTTGACTTGAAATACACAAATGAGCCAAAATCTATTTAAATCCAAATCAATTGCAATCAAAACTATAAATCAATCCTAAATACATATATAAATTCAACTAAACTCAACTCAACCCAGAATCGATTCAACTAGCCCAATTGGTCCACTTGACCCAAAGTGACCAATTTGACCTATTTGAACCAAATTACAATCCAACCCAAATTGGATTGAACCAAACATACCAAAACCTCCTATGATGATTATCAATCATCCTTGATTGGTTAATTGTGATCAATTAGGTCAAACTAAGTCAACTTGATCATTTGACCAAGTCAACCCACTTAACCTACATGAACCAAACTAGCCAAATCTCAACCCAAGACAAATTAATTGAAACCTATGATTAACATCAACCTAAAATCAATCCTTGAACATGACTTGACCATTTATTGATCCAAACCTAACCCAATTGGCCCATTAACCCAAGTTATCCCAATTTGATGTAAAAGATCAAATTGGGTCAAATCAAAATTTAATCCAAAGTCATTGTAACCAATGACTCAAGTTCATTCTAAATTGATCATTGAACATGATTGAACCATTGATTGAACTAAATTTGTCCAATTGAACCCAATTGACCCATTTAGCCCAAATTGACCTAAAAGATCAATTTGGCCTAAATCAAAACCAAATATAAATAAATCAAACTAAATCCTACAATCATCTTCAATTGATTAGTCAAACCCAAATAACCCTTAACTCAAACCAATTTGGCCAATTTGGTCAAATTGGTCAACTTGACCCATTTGACCCATTTGACCCCCATTTGAACTCAAATGAGTCAAATCTAAATCTAAGCCAAATTGAATCAAACCAATTGCACTAAAACACTTCAAATACTCATTTGAACTTTACTCAACCCTTGGTTTGACTTAATTTGATCAATTGATCAACTTGATCCAACCTAGCCCAATTTGATCAATATGGGTCAAATTAAGCCAAACCTACTCAAACCAAGCCAAAACCCAATGAAATTTGGCTTGACCCATCCTTGGCTCACCTTGGGTCAGCCCATTACCAACCTAACCCAATTTGAACCCAATTTGACCCATTACCCATTGGATAAACTCCTCCACATGGGATCAAATCCACTTTTGGATAATCAACCCCTCACTTTTTTGCATTTGGCAGCCACCCAATACCTGAAATAGGACCCTACCTAAGTGGCTAACCCAACCCACATGGGCTAGGTCGACCATGGACTAAAGTGAGGTGGCTTAACCTACCTCCCCTCTTGTTTCAATCCAAACCAGACACACTCATCCTTAGAGAGATCTAAGAGCCATTTCAAAATACCTAGAGCAATTTTTGAGCTCCCCAAGCTTTCCCATCACTGAAAGACATCAACCCAAAATAAGGCAAAGCCCCCTCCATCCAACTCCACCAATACTCAAACCCATTGAAATTAACTTCACCCACATGTTCACCAAGCACTGACGAGGTGAAATGAATCTTCTCCTGAGCCCTCTGACCACCATAAGTACCTTTTCGATCAACACTGACTTGCAAAGCGATAATGCTTGGTTCACAGAGCGAACAGAGAGGAGACACCATGCAAGCTTCTCAATAGGGCCTCACCTCATCTAGGCGAAGCTACCTTAAGTATTGTGCCATTGATCCTAAGCTCCGACAAGGTATATTCCTTCAAACTGTGCATTTGTCAAATTTTTCTAGGTCTTTTTGAAAAGAATGTGAATGTCATGCAAATCTGACCGATAGATCCTTTGGGATCCTCCTTGTGAAGGTGTGGGCCTTGTGAAGGTGTGGGATTAATCCCGAGATGATTCGAGCTCTGGTGAGCTTGAATTGGGTGAAGGAAGATGGAAAATATCCATCTCCCATCATTTGGGGGATGATAGATCATCAACTATCCATTCTATGTGATTGGAACTGGAGACTGTGATTAATTCACTAGATCTAATCTAATTTAATCCATACAAATCATAGGTTTAATTCCAGTTCTTTGATTTTAGATTGGATGGCGGGGATAAAAGCGCATCTACCACCGGCCATGTTACACTACTCAGAAGCATTTAAGTAACTTATCCCACGGCGTCACATGGAAAACACGCCGCATAAGTGATCTACATGGCACCGATGGGATTAGGCTTAATTATGCTTAATTAATGGGTTTTAATCACTGAAACTTAAAAAAATCATAAGAAATTGTAAAAAAATTTAAAAAATATAAATAAATACTCATTTTAGAAATAATTCAAAGGAGAATTAATTAAAATTACCCAATTAGTTTTGAATAGTAATTAAGGCTTAATTAAAGTTTAATTATAAACTTAATTAGCTTAATTAAGCCTTAATCACTTAGGCAATTAATTCTAAACTTTAGGTGTCCATTCAATGGGATTACTTCTGCCTCCTATGAATTTCTTAGAATTTATTGCTTAGGAAATTAGGAAAATAGACCATTTGAACATTAATCACCCCTTTAATTAATTTAATGATTAATTAATGATTTAAACATCAAGATTTAATAAATTAAAGTTTATTAATCACTGTTTGATAATGGATGGAAGAAGGAGATGGGATTAGGACCTCTTTCCTAATCTTTTTTTATAAATCTATTTCATTTTAAAGAGGGTTTATTAATATGAAAATTAATTAAGGGTTTAATTAATTAATTAAGTGGCTTAATTAATCAAATTGATATCATAATCATATCATATATTTTACAATGAGATTTAGGGTTCCTCTTTATGTGTTTAATAACATAAAGACTCTTTCATGTCATTTGTGGCTCATAATTAAATGGTTAATCAAATTAAAGAAGCATAGGTAAGAGAAATTAATTGATTTAATTAAGGATCCAACTTAATTAATTCATAAAATCTACTTAATTACATTTTCTTAAACCAATTAAGTTCACCAACATGGGAATGGGATTAAAACAACAAGCAAATCTCCTCCTCTTTCAAATTAATAAAAATCCTAAATCATAAATTAATAAGGAGCTTTGGCTTTCATTAAATAGTTTTATTTAAGGTGATTGTCCTTAGGAATTAATTTGTTTAAATGAACCATGTGTTTATGCTTAGTTATTCCTTTCTAATCACTTTAGATGTTGTGTGTTATTTGATTTCATGCATCCATCCTTTCAAATATAAATGAATCAAATGAAGTTTATTTATGTAAGCTTGCATGTGTTGGATTAACCTATTATATGTGTGGGTATTATCACTATTTAAATTTAAAAATGTATTTTTCTGAAGTCTATGAATGAAAAACAACATTTGGAGTGATGATAGTTATGAATACATATAGGACTTTCATGTGGTTATAGCTTAAGTATGTGAAATGAAGCTCTCTTTTTATGTTTATATTTAGATTTGCATAGATTTGAATGTTAATAAGTATATAGTCTAGACATCCTAGGAATACGAAGCTTTAAGTAGCCCAAGGAGGTCATTTGATTTCCTCACTTCCCTGGTTAACAATGACTCATACTTATTTGATTTCATTCTTATGTATTTTGGCATTAGAATTTGGATAGAGCTTCAATTCACATACATAAATGCTTCAACTAAAGAAAACACAATCTTTGCATGATTTTCATCCTTATAATTGTGTATACATTTATGTGTATTTAAGATAGCAAGTGTTTAGTTTGGACATCCCAGGAATACGAGTCTTTAAGTAGCCCCAAGGTGGTCATTTGATTACATCACTTTCCTAGTTAACAATAGCACGTAATTGCTTGCATCTTTTATACATGTGTATCTGTTCTTAATTAAAAGATAAAGATCCCCTCTTTTTATTAAAAATACATGCATCCATAATCATTTGAGTCATTAGCATACATTACATGTAAGTTAGTGCTCTCTTTCTTGTAATTCACATATAGATTTACATAAGTTTGAATGTTAATAAGTATATAGTCTAGACATCCTGGGAATATGAGGCTTTAAGTAGCCCCAAAGAGGTCATTTGTTTATCTCACTTCCCTAGTTAACAATGACACGTACTTATTTGATTTCATCCATATGCATTTTGGTATTATAGTTTGTATAGATCTTTAACCTACATGTATAAATAATTCAATTAACTAAAATATAAACTCCAAACATATGCATTCATCACCATTTAAGTTTTCCAAAATACATTGTATGTGTAGATATGCTAAGTGTTAAAGTCATATGCATGTTACATGTGATAGAAAGGACTGATTTAATATATGTCATGTGATATTAATTAAATTATATTAATCCTAAGATGTCTTTTACATTGAATATGATTATTTAAAGTTAACCTAAACTTAGGATTAACAAAAATATTTAATAAGTCATTCCCTAAAGAAAACTAAACCATAAATATGTGCTTTAGAAAGTGGCTTAAGGTAGTGATGAAGAAGGCTAATCCTCTTTCCTCTCTTTATAACACTTAGATGCTAAGTGTAAATCATATAGAATATGGCAAAACATAAATTAAAATTCACAAATTAATTAAAAAACTTGAAATAAAACCAACCTTTATGTTAAATTAAATCCTTCCACACTTAGAAAATCATAATTTTAATGCTTAGTTAAGATATACTATACAAAGCCTTAGCGTACACATATTAGAATTAAGCCACCACTTCTAGTCTTAAGTTAGGATGATATATATGTGATGTATGTTTTGTTTAGTGATGTAATATTTTAGACTAGATGTAAGGTGTGTGCTTAGTAGACTGGATGTTAGGCCGCTCTTATCCTAATCATGTTTTCTACAAGAGATTATACTTAAGGGGTTGCTCAAAAATAAATATAAATGCTCTCTCTGTAGGTTTCTTAAATCCTTAAGTATAATATAAGTTAGGACAGGTGGGCTTGGTTACTCATGTGCAGGGTGCTAAGTCCAAATTATATCTATATATATATAACTGCTTGGGATTGTATATAAGTTTGCTAACCTCTCTTTTGTAGGTGTAGTTAGACTTACTTTTTCTATATAAATATAATTTTGCTATAGAAATTAGGATTAGTGTTATGGGGGATTAGAATGAGCAGTGGCTAGAAGGCTTTGTCTTGGAGGCTCTATGATGCCTTTTGAGCATAATCAAATAAAAAAATAAATAAATGAAGAAATGAAGAAGAGAGGACCCCCATATCATGTATTCATTCAAATTGAAATTATTCTTTCACATTTCAGGTTGTATAAGAGTAGAGCTCAGCTACCCATCTTTTTTTTTCAGGGTGTATGGTACTTGACCATACTGGCCTGTTATTCTTTTGCATTAGTTTATAAAATTGATTGATGATTTTTTTAGATTGCGTATTAGAAATTGCATGCTTTTCATAGTTTCATAATGTTTGATGCTTTAATGTGTGGCCTGGATGTGGTAGGCTCTTATGGTAAAATAATTTTTTCTACTTAACTAATCACTCATAACTAAGCTTTAAAATAACTCATAAGCTCATCATAAAGCCTATGCTATAAACAAGATAATTAAAAGATTTAACAACCCCTTAGCTATATGTTGTATGTCTCACATCATGCATGCATCTTCTATCACTCTTACTAAAAATGAGGGCCTCTATCCTTAGATGATAGGGATCGCTTGACCCATGAAAGTAACCCTTAACGATGGAGCTTCACCCTCTTTCTCTTCTGAATTGCCCAATAATCAATTTTCATAATGCATTTAGGCATATACAAATCTCAAAGCCTTCATCCAAATGAATTTGTCAAAATAAAATAAAATTTGTAAGATTTTGCATTTGTAGATTAAGTCATATGCTCATACCACTCATTCTCTAGTCTCTTAGGGAGTGGGTTTAGGACTTTAGTCTCTTTCAAGTTAAATAACTACCCTAGTTATCTTGCAATTCATAAGCCCAAACTACATGGTTTTAAATCATAGGAGGAGTTAGCTGGCGGCTACTCCAGGCTATTGTAAGTCTAGAAGTCGGATGGGTTTATCCTCTCTTATGGAGATAATCCCTCATGTCCATCCTTCACTTAAATTTAAGTCATGCTTTAGCTTAGCTAAAATTTCCCTAGATTTAGGATCTGAGGTAGCCATTTCCTTCAGGCTATAAGTATAAATCCTTACCTCTTAGAAATTTCTATAATCTTGTGTTGATGGATTATAAGCCCTAGCAATCGAATAAAATTTCAACTCAAATGAATAAAATCTCTTCACTTTCAAATATATAAAGCCTCAACATAAGATACATTGAAATGCTCACTAGGCTTCTTAGCATCATGAGCATTCCCTACTTATTTCTTTGGATTTTAAAAATTAGTCTTCTCCTTAAACTTTCCCAATTGATCTTCCAAAATAGCTCAATCCTCTGATAGTCTAGCCTCAAAATCTTTGGAGCTGATAGTTTTCTACCTTAATCGAGAATATTTTTAGAGAACCTCATTCCCTGGGGTGTAATTAACTATGATGGTTTGCCTCCATAGAGAACTTAAGAACTTGACTTATTATAAAACTTGCTTTATTCATCCATATAAAGTAAGGAAAAAAATCTCTAGTATATTCAAAGACCCATTATGCCTTAGGAGTCCTTATTAGGTGATAAGGTCCATTATAGGGTGATGTCTCTATCTTTCAAGATAGTACATCATACCTCAATCTCCTACTTGATAACTTCACCACACACACACACACATCCAAAATTAAACACCATAGTGAGCTTGGAATTTATTTGAGTTTTTGGATGTTTATGTTGTATTAAACTTTATTTATGGATTAATATAAGAAAATTATTCATGCTACTAATGGAAATGGTATTTTTCTTTTCTCCATGCTTTATTTACTTGGGAATTGGCCAATTACAAAGTTAAAATCAACTATGATTTACAGATATTGATGGGGTCCTAGAAGAAAATTTTAGAAAAGGCAAATGAATGAACTAAATAATTATTAATGTGTTAGATAGTCTAGAAGTGCTAAATAGTCATTAAACATATGATTATTTTTATGATTTGCAATCATTTAAAAGAAAATATGTGTAATACAACCAATCAAAATTTACTTGGCATAAGGGAAAAAAACTAGGTAAAGGGATTAGGTTTTTATAGTTTTATAGACATAGAGGGTATAACATTCTTGTACTTAGTCAACACTACAAGCTTAAAATTAATCTACAATTCAGTTTAATAAAATACAATCCAAAAACTCCACAAATCCATAGTACTACTTTTAAAATTAAGATAAAAACTTAAATTTTCCATAAAAATATAGAAAAAAATATAAAATTTAGTCTTTTCAATAACTTACAAAATAGAAGATAGTCATTTTAATTAAGCACTTTGCATTTTGTTGGATAAAAATAAGGTTTTAAAAGATTGGTACTTAATTTAATATAAATTAATATCAAAATTTACTCTAATCCTTATTGGAACTATACTCTACCCAGTTTATATTATTTGATTTAACACGTGCACTTGTGTATAGGGTAAAAAGTATCAATCAAAAATGCAAAAGTCAATATGCTTTTTTGAATGTAAAATTGCCTGAATTATAAAATTTCTGTGTCCCAACATAGTGTCAAATGCCTAAACTTATTGTATGAGGATGTTGCATGAGTTAAATTTAAACAATCCTACGAGATCATATCAAATTTTATGATAGCATATCAATATATTATAGAATTTATAAATACTAAATTCATTTAAGACCCAAAACCTACATGTGTCCCAACACAATGTTAAATGTATAAACTTAGTGGCTGATGATGTTGTGTGAGTTGAAGTCAATAAACTAAAACTTCATTCTATATTTTAAAGATATGTGAGCATATTAATATCTTATAAAATTTTTAAAATCTAAATTTATTTAAAACCTTAAACATCCTCATTTGCCTCAAGATAGTGCTAAATGTTAAATTTCAGATTGTGAGGATGCAACATGGGTTGAAGCTAAATTGACTTAAATTTCTCACATTTAAAATCATACGAATGTTTTGGGAAGACTGATGATCATCTTGAAAATATAAACTTTTGTAACATTCAATGAATCATTAGTTTAAAAAAAATCATAAACTATAGCTACAAGCTTCAATCTATGGACCTAGCCCTCCTATTTTAGTGGTTGAGTCGATAAGTTTTATGATATAATGAAATTTCAAAAATGATCGATCAAATACATTAAAAAGGATTGATTCTATATGTCAAAGTAGAGTTGATAATGTATATATTTTGATGAATTTTTAAATAAAGTTAGATTATATAATCAACAGACCTGATCCTCTATTAGCAACTTAATAAAGTTGACAAAGTCTACAATAATAAAATAGAATCACTTAATTAATTTTCTCTAATGAAGGTTGTGGTGGTTAAAGATATCAATTAGAAGGATTTATTGCTATCCAAAATTTTAATTCTTTAATTACAAGTCATCTTAAATTCAAACCGCATTTAACAATCAAATATCTAGGAAAATTTCAAATTTTAAGAAAATGTCTAACTAAAAATCCATCATTTCAAAACTTAAAGTTAAATTTAATCAATCAAAATTTAATATGCCTTCCACAATTATTTGTCAGTGATGAAAAATTTAACGTTAACCTAAGCTTACAAAGAGATAATGTCATATTAACTATACTATTATATTTACAATCAAAATAATCTACACTAGTAAGGATGTGGCCCAAGTCATTTGTTTGAATGGTTTTGCTAGAAGGCTCCATTTATGAAGTAATTACTATCAAATCCCCTTGACCAAGTGATTTGGCCAATAGGCACCATTATATTATGTTCATGAGTATAGCTTATATGTTCTCTAATAGTTTTCTACTCCTTTAAATTGTTAATTATATGGTATACCTAATAAGGAATAAATCCCTCTAACAACTATGGTAAACTTAAAATTATACCCTTAGATAACTATCAACACTAATCTATAAGGTCTCCTTGGATGAAGCAACCCATGTCTACTGATAAGGATCATCGGTCAAGTTAGGTCGACGATCCCCTCTAACTAAGTGGACCAGGGACCATGAAAATGTGGGATGATGGAACCATGGGATCTTGATCATATGCGTCATCAACTCCTCTAATATATGTTTTAAGTGTCAATAATGATCAATTTCAATTATAGATTTTAAACCTAACTTATTGTTAATATATGTTAATTAAGAAGAGACCAAATAACTTACCTTAATCAAAAGTTTTCTCTCACCATTGTGGAGAGGACCATAGATTCTTACACTTATAGAAAACCTAAAACCAGTTCTAAGGTCCTCATCAAATGAGGATAAAATCTCTGGGTAGTGCCTTATTTATTTACAACAAAAATCATTTACCTTTTGTAAATTTCACCCAACATAAATCTAATACTCTCTTTCATAGAGAGGTAGGGTGCTAATTTTTGGAGCTCATAATTATCAAGTAAAGGTGGTTTATGCTTAGACTGATCTAGGGGTGGCTTTAACACTTAACTTTTTTAATTTTAGTTTAAAAGTTAATGAAAAAACCTTAATTATTGATTACATAACAATAATAAGAGAGTACAGAAAATAAATATAAACAAGATAGTAGGCACAAAGATTTCTATGTGGTTCAATCGAAGCTAAAAATCAGCCTACATTCATGCCTAACAACCCAAATTAGGAATTCACTAAATCAAATAGGATTAAATAATCTCTTGGACTCTCCAACACTTGGCAAGTATAACCCCAATAATGTACTTTTCTATATTGAGCAAGTACAACCAAAACTTACAAAGTATAAACAAAAGAAACTTAATTGTTGATTATATCACAACAACAAGAGTGTGCAAAAAATAAATATAAAAAAGACATTAGGTATAAAGATTTTATGTGGTTCAACTGAATGCAAAATTTGGCCCATGTTCATGCCTAGCAACTCACATTAGGAATTCACTAATTCAAATAAGATCAATTAATATCTCATACTCTCCTACACTTGGTAAGTATAACCCTAATAATGTACTTTCCTATATTGAGCAAGTACAACCAAAACTTATAATGTATAAGAAAAAGAAAATACAAGTATAACAATTTTTCCTTAAATTTTAAAATAATCTTGCTCAGAACCCTAACTATCTAATAATAAGACAAATGAAAGAGAACTCATAATATATTTTTATTTTTATTTATTTTAAAATATGCAATGATATGATTTTTGAAAAACTTGATGCAAGTAGCTAGAAACAAATAAATCATTGAAAATATTTTTACACAAAGTGAAATGAAAAAGGCTTGACAATGATAAATTTGAAAAACAACATCTATGAAAGTCTTAAGAATGTTATCTCACAAATCAAAGAACAAATCTATGATAATATAAAACATTCAAATCACATGAAAGAAAAATGAAAAAGGTCTTTAAACAATTTTAGCAATGTTAACAAAAATCCTTTTCAATCAACATAAACTATCAAAAATAAGAATCGTAATTTATTGATGTAAATTAAAATAATATTACTTAGGTCACTTAAATTATTGAATGTGTAAGCACAAGAATTGAATGAGTATTCTCCAAAGCTTGAAGTTTGCATGAAGAAGAAGAAGGAATCTCCCCTAAAGTTTGGTTGAAGATGAGAAAGAAGAGGAGAATGCTTGATCACTTGAATCTAAGAGATTACACAAAAACTTGTTTTGTAAAGGTTTAATTAAAATCAAGGGAGATTAATTAAATTCAAATAAAATAATTTAAATGACCTATTAAAGGGTGGGATGAGCAATAATTTCTAAATAAGAATTAATCTCTAATTAATATAAATTAATTAATTAGAAATCAAGAGAGATTAATTAAAAGGTATTTGAATTATAAATATAATTTAAATTTAAATAAAAATTAAATAGAGGATTGCCCAAAGGAATTTCAAAAAATAAAAAATTATAAAAGGAAAGTACATAAATTCTAAACTTGTTTGAATTAAATTTGAACTAATTCAAATTAGAACAAGTATAATTAAATAAAATAATTATGGGTCTCTCCTAAACATACTAAAATTAAATAAAGTATATTTGAATACAAATCAAGGTATTATTCAAGTTTAAAAATCAAATTAATTTGAATTTTGAAAAAAATGGATAATTTCATAAAAAAAGTAAAAATAATGCAAATTATATGGAAAAATATTTCAAAATTTTGAATAAATGAGATGTTAATATTTTATTAATTAGTTTTCATTTTGTGAGCTTTTATTTTTCTTATTATGCAATTCCTATGAAAATTTTCAAACTACCCTAGTCCAAGTTGATTTAACTTTCTTGATTAAACTGATTAAGTTGAGTTGAGAAAATTTCTTGAAACACATGAAATAAGCAATTAGTATCATACAATCACATATTTGTTATCATCAAAATAATTATATTTTTGGGGCTCATGGAGTCAACATCAACATGATGTTGCAAAGACATAAACTATTCAAATATTTGTTCTTATTGCAACACCAAAAATAATTTAGAAAAATATAGAGAGGTATCATGGCAAGGATCAATCAAATCATGAGAACCCATCTTGGCTGATTTCTTGTATACTTGAATTAGAACAACTGGATTACAAATGGAGAGGCCCATGGAGTTCAAACAACTTGGACATGTTGGTTTAAAGTATTGATCTAAGGATTTTGAAATTTTTTTAAAGTGGTTAGAGTTAGAGACTTTTAAGAAATACCAAGAGTAGTTCATGCAAATCACGATATGGTTGATTTTACATGTTTTTTTTTTTAAAATTTTTTATGCAAGATGATTGAAAATACATTGAAAGTGGTGATCAATGGGTCTTAATCATAAAATATTCTCATAATTTAATTAAATATTAAGTAAAAAAAATGAATAAATTTTATGATAAATTCATGATATTTGTACATATAAGTAAAAATGATAAGAACAAAATTGCAATGAGAGACAAGGATGAATTTAAGACTTAAGCGAATAATGTTACAAGACAAAATCAAGTAATTTTATTTTTTGACTTAAAATATCATGGCGCTACATTTTTCAACTCAAAGGCACTATTTAAATCACCATTTGGTGATGATATGATAGAGAAGACATTTCTTTAGAGCTAGTCCAAGGTTCCAATGCACTACTCCCAATTCAGAAAAATACTATAGTAGCACCAAGCATTGCCCTTTCAAGTTCCATTGTCCTTCCAAATGAAACTATATGCCTAGAAATAAATTTTGATCTGCATAAAAAGGAGTTTTGAGTGATTTCTGAGTTATATCAAGGCTTTTTAAAAAGAAAAATTAAAATTAAAAAGTGATTTTTTATGGAAAAAGAGCATGATTTAAAAGTAGAAAAACATTAAGAAGAAGAAAATCCAGAGCAAATTCTAGGAAAAAATTTACAATTTGGTCATATCTTTCTTATCGCCTCCTTAAGAATCCCCCTTTTTATAACACTAGGAAGTAATACAGAAAAAAATAGTACATATAAAAAATATACATCAGTTATGTTGGTTACATAAGGGACTCATCCAATCTGGAGAGTAGACAAGTGATTTTTGTTGGGTGATGAGTTCTTAAGCATGGTCACCTGTGTTGATTGGCGAGTAGTTTGATTTGAGTGATTTCTAACATAGTGGCTCGTATGTTGGTGTTTCTTTGTATATGAGACAAGGTACTTGATACTAGTTAGTTAATAAGGCCAATCTCTCTTCATGTTTGCCTGTTTAGGGTAAGTGCTCCTAAGTGAGCAAATTACTGGGCTAAATTCCACTTCTCATTGTTGAATGTTCTTGTGTTGATCTTTTACCATTTATGAATACTTACTAGTTCATGCATACTCCATGGTATACATTTACCTCTCTAATTTTTTTGCTCCTGGTAGAGGCAACTTCCAAAAAGGATAGAAGAATAAAAAAGTACTAATTATTAGTTTTAAATTAAAAAACCATTGCCCATGAGTTATTTTATTTTTTGTGTCACATCATCTTTGACTTGACCTATCCTTTTAGACATTTCTCTACACTCCAGGCTATAAAATGAACTTGAAATCCATGGCTAGTTGTCTTTGCTATCACCTTTGTTGAATTTATCTCACCTATATTATTGAGTTCCTTCTTTTGAAAGAGCCAATAGTTTTAAAGGACTGCAAAGATCTCAAAGTGATATAGATCTTGCTGAGCTTTGGTCTTCTTCGCAAAAAAAAAGAAGAAATTTAGAAAGCATTTGGGCTTGTAATAGTGCCTTCTATTGGGGCGAGCTCTTTTGTGGTGCTAATTGCAAGTGAGACCATTGCTCTGACATGACAAAGACTCGTGAGTTGAAGCAAGTGAGACCATTACTTTAACTAAGGATACTATTGAGAACTCACAAGTAGAAGTGCAAATTTTTAGTGGAATGTCATTTTTAAGAGTGATCTTAGTTGTAATGTTATTTCTATTTGTTAAAAGAAAGTTGTGATAAGCAAGTTGGTAAAAACCAACTCAACAAAGAGTAGCTAAAGGATATCTTAGCGCTATATGAATTTCTACTTTAGTGACTTTATTAGTTTTGCCTATCTTATATGATTATTTTATTGTCATAGTTGAGTGTGTCGAGTGTTCAGGAGTCTACGAAGGGAGATGATGTCTAGTCATCAACTCTTGTGATTGGCCATTTGGTACTTTTAATTATATTGGAAGTGATTATTCATGTCATAATAGGTGAATTATTTGAAAATTATTCAAGTGATGAGGAAGTTTGTTCATTTCAATAATAGCTTCCTTTCTCAAGAATGATGCCTTTGACCTCCTCTATTTATAATTGTTTCCATTACTTCTCATTATGCAAGGGTGACTTTAGAAGAAGAGATTTTCACTACTATTGATCTACCAATAGGTCCGTAGGGTAGTGACTCGGTGGTTCCAAATTTTACTTTAGAAATGACCTATTTATTTCAGTTATTGGAGAAATTAGCTTCACTTTAGTACACATTCAAAATATGATGGTGATCTTTCCTTCATCAACTCACCATGAAAGTCATGAGTTCTCCTTTTGTGAGAAGGTGATGTGGTGGAGGAGCCTCAGCCTTTTGCTTCTTCTATTAATTTTATTTCCATGCATGGAGAGTAACCCTCCTTGAAGAAGGCACAAACTGAATAAAACTAATGGTTTTCATGTTGATGATGAAGATGTAGAGACTAAGTTGCAAAGGAGGGTGAAGGTTGTGGAAGTAGAGTCGTTGCAAAATCTAATGTTGGTGGAACCTAAGTTAGCTTCACATCAACATTGTGTTGAATCGAGTAGGTCTTCTCTCTTCATCATGGTTGAAAAATTTTATGTTTGATTATTTGCCTAATTAAGAGGCACTCCATGCCTAGTGGCACTCAAATATAGTGGTTAGGAAATTTTAAAAATAATGCAATAAAGACATGGGCAAGCATATATAAGAAGAATATTTATGTTAAATAAAAAATAATTTATTTCATGTTAAGTTCATTTAATTCTTTGCTTGGTTGCAAGTGAACTCATTAAATTTTTTTTATCATGATATGTTTCATTCGAGGTTTTTACAGGATTAGTAATGATTTATTCATTAAATTCTTGACATGATACTCATGTTTTTGAGATCCTTTACCATGCCTATAAATTTCTTTGATCACCATTAGATAAGACTTTATTATGCTATCTCTCTCAAATTTGACTGAGTGGATTTTTTCTCGTACTATTTTTGTTCCTCTTTCTTTCCAACTTTTTCACCTTTCAAGTCATTCTCTTGTGACTATGGTCATGGCGGCTTTGAAGAAGGCATTTATTATCTTTATGGTGAATTTAGTGATCAAGTCCTCAGCTCTTGACCCTCAAGTTCAACCATTTATCTTTAATGGATATTGTTATGACAATTCCAACTTCTCAATGATGGTCACTTATGAAGAAGAGCGAGTTAATATTTTGAAGGCTGATGAGTTGTGTGCCCCCTTTGATCAACTCAAATTTAGCCTCTCATTTCTCATTTACATTGAGTTGGTGGGCATCCTAAATTTTTATGGAGTGGTACTTGCTCAAGTACTGTTAAATTGTATAGGGTGTGACATGACTTCATTTGGAATTTGAGGCAAGATGGAGTGGTCTAAAGCTAGATTCTTTTCTCTGTCATTTTTTTAGTTAAATTTCATAAAGATGAGAATATTAAATTCTCAGTAGTTCACATAAAAAAGTTGGATTGCAAAATAAGATGAGGAACTAGCATTCCAAGCTCTACTTTATTAAGTCCTCAATCAAGTAGGTTGTGCCAACTGCACCCATTCCTTTTATTATCTATACGATGGTGGTCCTCCAACCAAGTGTCTAGAAGGCTAAGTCTTTAAGGAAGTTGATGGACAAAACACTCAACATTATGGATTACCTTTGATTATGAAAAATATACAAGCACATATATAGTAAGTGATCATCAATATAGAGGTATATTCTTTTTTTTTTTACTTTTTCAAGTATAAATTTTCTTCACTCACTTCTTTCAGGAAATGATGTCTCCACTCTCTTCCCATTTGGGCTCGAGGTCTTGATGGTTTTTATGAAGTTTAAGGAAGGTGGATAAAGTGAAGGTGAGTGCACCTACTAAGGTTGCCCGTGAGAAGTTGGCTTATTTTTCTTTCCAAGAAGAGACCAATGAGTGTTATTCTCCAAATTTCATCAAGAAAGAATGATAATAAAATAAACAAGCCAATGAAAGAACCTCGCTACTCTTATTGTGCGAATAATTTTACTCTCAATGTAGTTGAATCAATGTGTGAAGCTTTTAAGTTGGGCCATTTGATTTTTTTTCTAAAATTTAGACATAATTATTGAAGAGCTTCCCATGGAGTGACTCCCTTACACCACTATGATTACTCAAATGATGGTGTCATAGCTAACTTAAGAGCTCTGTAAAGAGCTTATATTTAGAATAAAAGCTCTTATAGCTACCAAGTTGGAGCATGACTTAGTGAGGATGAGCTTGAAAGTCTTGACTCTAAGCTGGCCAAACTCCAGGAGGAGGCAAAGCGATAAGAGGAGAAGAAGAATCACATAGTCATGGAACTGACTCATTTCTCCAAGATAAATAAAGAGCTAGAGGTAGAATTTTATCATCATATTGAGGAGTTTAAAAGAAGGAGGCTGTGTTATCTAACTTTCTTGACATTGATGAGTATAAGGGCTTGTTATAGTTTGTTATCGCCAAGTTAGTGAAACAGGCCAACTAGATGTTAAGTTCTTGGACATTGATAATGTGTCTACTTTATCAAACTCAGACTTCAAGGAGAGCAATGATGAAGGAAGAATCAACAAGTTTATTTTAAGATTTTCTTTTTTGAACTTCTAAGTTAGAAGAGTATGTAAACATTTTCACAATGAAAGAAATTCTTTTGCATATTGTCCATCATTTCATTATTATGCTTATTAATGTACTTGCATTATGAATGTAGTCATTGAACAAAATCACTCCCTAAATGTACTTATTAAATGAATATACTCCCTGAACATAATTTAATATGCTTACTAAATATGATTGAATATAACTGAATGTATTTTCTGTTGAGCATTTCTTTAAGTGATTGCTTCAAAACATCAAGGAACACTTTGTTGCCAAGTGTATAATGTAGGTCTTAATTTTTGTTTCCAACCACATAGAATATTGGTCTTTTATTTATAGTTGCCAACTACACAAAAATGTTATCTTATGTTTAAATCATGAATCACATGGAGTGTTAGTTTTATACTTTTATTTTTAATCACATGGAGTATTAGTCTTTTATTTATAGTCTCTAATGTTAATTTTACACTCAAGTAACCAACCACACAGAGTGTTAGTCTTAAACTCTATTCACCAATTATACAGAGTGTTGGTCTTTTAATTATAATCAACAACCACACGGAGTGTTGGTATTACACTTTATTCACTAATAATATAGAGTGTTAGACTTTTACATAAATTTATTTGGATATTCTATAAAGTGCTTAATGTAAGTCAGTTCAAATGGTATAGATTTAGCTTTGATAATTTGCTAAGTCAATCTTTCTACATTCAGGGCAAAAGTGGCTCACCATGTGACTTAAGTTTACACAACTTCTCGAGTGTTGATTAGAATCATTATAGCTCATCAAGTGTTTTTTTAGGTCTATGTAGCTCACTAATTCATTTGGTGAGTGTTGCTTAAATTCTTAGTCACCACTTTTTAAGATTTGAATATATATTTTACAAGTATAAAAAAATTATTAGGTGAGTAAGAATAACAAATTTCTATTAATTCATTCTAATTATATTCATTGGCTTGAATAAAGAGTTTTTATGAAAGAAAAATAATCTAACAAAAATAAAATGAGTGTAAAGAGCTTATTTTGTGAGTAAAAGTTTTTCAAATATCTCGCATTCCATCTATGTGGCACACTTTTCCACATATGTTTGTAGTTGGTAAGCTCCTAGAACAACTTTTTTTTTTATAATGTAAGATCCATTCCATGTATGGGTGAGTTTGCATAATGCATTCTATCAAACTATGACATCCACTTTCTTTAATGCTAAGTCACTAGCCCTAAAATATTTTTCTGTGATGTTATGGTTTTGGTACTTTCATTCTTCTCTTAGTTTTTAGCTAGCTGAGTGATGCTTCAATATGTAGTTCTTATAGTAGGCTGAGTGCAGTTTCTATGGTATTTATATTTGACTTTTCCATTTGGTAGTTTCTTTGCTTAGTTCAACATTCACCACAACCTTTTGACTATGCAATTTAAACTTGATCGATAGGGTTGCTTCAATTTCATGTAACAAGATGAATGGTGTTCATCTAATGGTAGTTAAAAAAGTCATCCTAAGAGTCCAAAGTACGATAGGTAAGGCATCCACACATTTTGACTTGAAATCATTTCATTATCTTCTTTAGCAAGTTGAGGATTTTCTTATTCACCAGTTAAAAACTTCATGAAATATTTAAAAAATATGCTTGTAGTTGTTGGAAAAATCATTAGCATCCTTTATTAGTGTTAGCCAAAAGTATCATTACTAAAGAATTCAATGGGCAATGAGTGTTCTTCCTCCAAGATGACTTCCATAGTCATCTAAATGTACTTCATTGAGTTCCATGCTTTGCTTGTTTTTTTACACACCTCAAATTTAATGAAGTAGTCGACCTCTTGAATAACTTGCCACTAATTAGTGAATACTAAACTACTTTAATTTTAAATCTTCTTAGGTATTTGGCTCTTCCTTCCATCTCTCTAGTTTGTAAGTTCTTCTTAATGGGATTAATCTAGGTGAGCATGTTTTCACTTTTGATTTTTATGGACTCACTTTCTTTTATGCTTGGACTAGCAAGTTGGAGGGTAGGCTACTCGTCAAGTCCAGTTGTTTTTGATAGTAGATTAGCAAGTTGATTCTGATCTCGTAGGATTGGTTTGATCTTATAATATTCTAGTTTTCAAATTTCTATCTTTACTTTAAGTAAATATCTCACAGTGACTCATCTCTCACTTCATTCTCCTCATTTATTTCATTCACCATAATCCATGAGGCTGAATGGGCTATGATATACTAGGTGTTAATCCTTAAGCTAATAATAATCCAATGAGTAAGGCATTATACTTGGGTTGATAATTAGTGAATTGGAAGTTAAACTTCATTGATTGAGTCACGGTGATATCTATTTCCCTTTATAATATAATGCCCACCATTCCATGTTCTCTTGACGAGCCATCCACATATAAAAGCCACATATGTTTTGGGTTGACTAGGATATTTTACGAGTCTTTGAAATTTATATAAAAATTAATGAGCACTTGTGCTTTGATTTCTATTTGAGATTAGTATGATATATCAAACTCACTCAACTCATCTAAACATTTTAGTATTCTCTCCAAATTATCCAGTTTGGCAAGTATTGACTTGAGCGGGTGGTTAGTGATGACTTAAATTGAGTGGGCTAGTAAATAGGGTTATAGTCACTAGGCATATATGATAAGAGAGACTGCAAGTTTTCTCATGATAGGATAATGTGACTCAGCATCTCTCAACCATTTTCTTACATATAACTATTACTTTCCTCCTCCTTCTCTGATCAAGATTGTGCTAATTAAACCTTCTCTTACTCCCAAATATAATAGTAGTATCTCACCATCCTTTTGACTTTGTAGCAAAAAGATGGTGAGGTGAGTAAGCTTTTGAGGTCACTAAAAGCTTTCTTGCATTCATCAGTCTAATAAAGATTCTTTGTTCCCCTCAATACTTAGAAGAATGGTGTGTAATACTCACTTGAATTGAAGATGAATCTATTCAAACCAATAATTTTCCTAGTATGTCGCTCCACCCTTTGGTTGTTCTTGGTGATGACATCTCAAGTATGGCTTTAACTTTATTAAGATTAACCTTTATAACCTTAAGTGTTATCAATAATCCTAAGAACTTGCTTGGTCTGATTCCAAATATGCACTTTTAAGGGATATGTGCATATTATACTTCTTTAAGGTAGCATATGTTTCCTTTAAATCTTGGATACATTATTTAGGAAACTTGCTTTTAATTAGTTAGTCATTCACATAGATTTCTACATTACTCTCTTTTTGCTTTTTGAGCACTTGATATATCATTTTCTGATAAGTTTCTCCTACATTCTTTCGCCCAAAGGGCATACTGTGTAATAATATAATCTTTCTTTAGTAATGAAAGCTATGCTTTCTTAGTTTATGAGATGCATTTGTATTTGATGATACCTTAAGAAGGCATCCATAAAACTCCCACCCTTGAGTCGATGAGTGTGTCTATTATAGGATGTGGGCACCCATCCTTAGGAGACGCTAAGATCATAGTGATGAAATCCATTCATAATCTCCACTTACTATTTTATTTTCATACCATGACCAAATTTGATAACCATTCAAGATATTAAACTTCTTTAATGAAGATAGCTTCAAGCATCTTGATGACTTTTTTTTTAATTGACTCAAAAAAACATAGTTGCCATTTTCCTCATCTTCTATTTAATTGGCCAAGCATCTTTTATGATATTGAGCCTGTGGAAAGCAACATTAATCTCAATACTCAATATCTTAATTATAATCTAAAATAATAGATTTATGTCTTTATAGAGGGCTTGAATAAGGACTCTTTTGAACTCGCTACTGAAGGTTGATCTAATTCTGAGTACTCACTTTAGATATTGAGTGGTCAATACCTCTTCAATTTTTTAGTGATTTCCACTTTTACGTGTGCAACTTCTAATTGCAGCATCTTTTGTATTCAATGTTAATCATCGATTGCTCATAGATAGTAGGCCCTAGGTTAATTTAAGTTTTTCTAATTATGATTTAATCTACTCTTACTAGGAAGTTGACTTTCATATGGTAAGTCGATACTAATGCTTTAAACGTGTTGTGAAGTGGCCAAAAATAACAGCATACATGATAGGTGAGTCCATGATAACTATATTGACTATAGTCATAGTCTCTTCTTCTCCCTAGGTTATTAAAAGAGTGATGATCCCTTCTATCTTCATTCTCTAGAAAACCCATAGAGGGGGCCCCCCATAAGGGCGAGCTTTGAACTTGTCAATTTTATTTTGTTAAACACAAACTTGAAATAATATTCATCAAGCTCCCCATGTTAATCAAAATCTCCCTATCTGATAATTGGTGATTACTGTTATGAAAAATGTCATGTCATTATAAGGCTTATCAATTCCTGGGTAATCTATCTCTAAGAAATTAACTAAAATAATATAGTACTTGATCCTTGTGCCATTACTGTTATGTTAATTTCTTTTAATCATAGTTGATTAAGACTTACTGTGTGGATTGCATCAGCTAAAGAAAATTTATTACTAGACTTAGTGATCTCCTTTCCAAGTTTCATTATGAACTCTTTTAGCTTCTTAACTTTTATGTGTTCCTCCACTAAGCTCTTCAAATGTTAACATTCTTTGGTGTCGTGTCCATTGTCATGATGATAAGTGCACAATATATAATGATTATAGCCTTTGACATCTTCTAGATGCGATGTTTGCTTGAAGTATTCTTTATTTTAAATGGCCTCTATTAGCTCTCTAATTGACACCCTCTAAAGTGAGACGTAGTTAGCTATAAATACTTGCCATGCTAGTAGCCAGTTTAAGGATTTTTTATGACACGCCTATGCATTGATGGCCTTTCTTGTTGACTAGGCTATCTTCTTCTTTTGTCCTATCCACAAACTTAAACATTATCCTTTGAGGATCCCTACAAGGGTGACATCTTCACTGAGTCTCTCCCAGGGTCACCTACTAACTAAGTAAATTCAATATATTCTTGTAGGATCATATGGTTGTGGCCAACTCCAATAGCTCCACAAGTGATTTAGGTTGTTGAAGCCCAAGAGCATATCTAAATGGTCCTTCTTTGTAGCCTTGGACAAGTTTGTCCTATGCGAATACAATCTCCAAATCTATCAGCTCCAACATTTCCCTTTAGAAGCAAGTAATAAACTTCATTAGGGACTCATCTATCTACTGTCCTCTTATCTCATATGTACAAGAGTCTATGAACTCTTCAAGGGATTCTAGGCACTTGCAAACTATGGTAAGAATATTTTCTTGAACTTTACAAAAGAAGTAATGACTCACACTTATAGATGTAAGTACCATCTTGGAGTTAATTACTTAAAAGTGGCAAAGAATAGTTGACACTTCATTATGTCGTCTAGGTTTAGTAGAGACATAATAGGCTCAAAATATGTTAGGTGGTCAGCAAGGCCAGTGTGACCTTTGTAAGATTCTAAATTTTGGAATCTTGAACTTTGGTGTTGGGTGAGCTTCCATGATCCTTCTAGAAAAGGTGTTCGTGGGATCAATATTTTATTGTCCTCTAGTGACTTCTTTCTCACTCCCTTTATTTGACTTTTCATCAATATTAGCATTCAAGATATCTCTTATGCACTGAGTGAGGTGAGTTGCTGAACTGGATGATCCTTTTTTTCTTGCTAGCCCTTAAATTTTCATTCTTCATTTACTTCACAGCTGCTTGGACTATGCGAGTGATCATATATTTCAAGTCCTTGTGTATGACAAACTATTGTGCATTCACCTTTATGACTATTGAGTTATTCCATGCTAATTGTTTTCCTTCATTTGATATTTTGTTCATTTCCCTCATCATCATCACACTTATTACACTAATAAGGATGTCGAATCGAAATTTATCTATGGACCGATGAATAACCTTTCCTTAGGCATAAAACATATTATGGCTAGTTTTGGTGAGCCAAAGAAAATAAAAAGTAGAACAAAAAGATGTAGGAAAGTATAAAAAAATCCATTATCTCTTAAAATGCAAGTACAAGTGGAAAGAAAATTAGAAAAAAAAGATGATTTATAAGTCCTCACCTCCTCCTCAAGAATCTTCTAGTGCAACATTGTTATATTTAGAAAAGGAAAATAAGTGTCTAAACTCACTATTTAATACTAAGATAATGACTAGTATGTAATGCACCTAACTAGTGCAACATTGTTTTTATTTTTATATATTTTGAAATCATAATTTCACTTAATAATTTAGGTATGCAAATCATGCTTAAGATGATATGCAATTAGAAACAAGTCATGGGCAAAATTAGAAAAAGAAGGCACACTTCCCTAAGAAGGGTGGCCATCCTCATAGGTTAGAAGGCCTCTTATATGCAATTGGTAAAGTGCCCAATTCAAGATGTATGAGGAAATATACTAGCATGGTTCACAAAATATAATTATTTCTACTTGCTTTAGTTGTTTATGCCAAAGACTTTAATTAAATGAGGTTATGAGTTAAATAGTTTTATGATTGATCTAAATTAATTTAATGGGGTAGAAAAATTAGTTTTTCTAAGAGCCTAACATTTTCAAGATTCATCACAACATAGCAATCATAGAAAGAAACCTATGAAAAGTATGTTATTCTAATTGTACACCTCAAAATAAATTAAACTAAATAAATTAAATAAAATAGATTGGTGAGGCAAGGTACCACTGTACACCTTGAAAGGAAAAGAAAAATGGGCAAACTAGCTCTGCCCTTATACTGCTCAGCCTAGAACTATAAGTTTGATCTATAAGGTCTTTATTTAGAATCATAATCTTCTTCAAGGACCTCCTTAGGTTGTATAGGGGATCGCCAAATAAGTACTGTAAGCTTCTACTAATTCCAAACCCCATAAATCCTAACCTAATTCTATGCTTAAATTATATTTTAAAATTCCAAAAGAAAATCCTAATCCATACGAAACAAAAGTCAAAAAGCACACAATACACCATCAATTTTAATACAAACATATGGGCATAACACCAATGATTACCAAGAGCACATATTTCTATTGTGCTATACTTAGGGACTTAAGAAACACATGTAAGTAAATAACATAAATTATATTTTATTATAGTAGCCCCTTTATGCATAGTCCACTATGAAAATAGTGTTAGCCTAAAAACAGAGCCCTAATATCTAGACTATCGAGCAAATACTTTTTATCCATCCAACCTATAACATTACACCATAAAATAAGAAAACATTTCACACCACAACACAAATTGTCACATATCATCAGCCTAACCTATGTATAGGGTCAGTGACTTAATAATTTAGCATGTGAAAGGAGGGGCTTGTATGGTATGACTGCCCTAATTCTTTTAGGTTCAAGTTTTAATTTGAATACAAGATTTGTTCAATTTTATCATTGGATGGTTTCAATTTAAATAATTTAGTTGATTTTAAATTTAATTCCAATTTAGAATTATTTTTGTGTTAATGTTGAATTTAGATTTAAAAGAATGAAGAATAAAATACGTTATGCTTGAAGCAAAATCCATTATATTCAACATCCTAATCTTAGTAGAATGCAATCTCTACCCTGAGATGAAAATCCACTTAGGGGTCAAACTAAGAACCTACTTATCTTAATTAAATCTTTTGATTTATTTAAATTATTTAATTGAATTAAGTTTAAATTGGTTGATGCTTGCTTGATTTAGTTAAGATTTCAAAGATCAAGTTAATTGAGATTATTTAATTTTGTGTGTTTTGATTGTTGATATTAATTATAGATTTATTGGTTTTTAATTTTATTTAATTTAATTATGATAATTTAATTAATTTTTAATTCTTTTCTTTGAATTAATGTTTAATTTCTTTCTTTAGGTTTCATTAAAATTTATGTGCTTTATATTGATTAAATAATTTTAATGTTGTTTAAATTTAATAATCTTATTATTTTATTTAGATTTGATTCAAATTGGTTAATATGTTTTAATTTAATTAACTTATGATTTAATTAAATATTAAGCTGATCTTTTATTTAAATTTTAATTAAGAGTTTGATTGTTTAGTTTATTAAATTTTGTTATTTGATTTGTATGTTGATTATTTTAGTATGATTAGTATTTAGTTTAATTTAATTAATCTTTTATTTCAGTTTAACTGATTTGTAGTTTTTTGTTGATTGATTTATTTTAATGTTGTTTGGAATTGATAATAATTGAATATGATTTAATGGCTTAGAGTTTATATTTAGGGTTATACTTATTTGATTTGATTGAGGTTTAAAATAAATTTGTTGAGATTATTCAATTTCATATATTTTAAGTTGATTATTAGATTTTAGTTTAATTAACTTCATTTATTCATTTAAGTTCAACTTACATTTATTCTTTTTTATTGAAGTTGATTAACATAATTGTTAAATTTAAATGTTTTAATTTGATTTATTTAATAATATTAGAATTTAAATTTTTATGATTTTATGTTTTGATCCAATTGACTTAATTTTCTCAATTTATATGTTTAGGTTGATTAGAGGCGCATTTTTATAATTTATTGTTTGGTTAAATTTATTATGATTAAGATTTTGTGTAACTTTTATTTGATCACTGATCTTACCCCAAAAACCGATAAAGATGAAGTACTTGGGTGCCAATACCTTAGGTAGGTCATTGTGAATTCTTAAGGCATTTAAAATTTAATTTAGTCATTTAATATTAAATAAATTTGGACTGATTTTAACATTAATAGATTCTTATTTTAATATTGAATTTAGGGATTGATTGATCATGCTTTACATCCAATTATAAATTTTAATTTAATACTAATTGAGATTTTAGTGTTTTCAGTTAAACTCAAATTAGGCTAAAAATATTTGGAATTAATTAGGACTTTTAATTGTCTTTGATTCTTCAATGAATTATGAATCCAATGAGGGTTTATTTACATTTTTTGAATTTTTGGTTGATTTATTATGATTTGTCAAAGTTCAGATTTAAATAAATAAATTTATTTATTTAATCCCTAGTTATATGATTTTTATGGTTTAATGAGTTTTAGAGAGTTTTTTTGGCATTATGAAGTACCCTAATGTTTATTATTATGATTTTAGCTATCACATATTTCCTTAAACTTCTTAAACTAATATTAATTTATTTCATTAAGTTAAGGTTTGTAAATTAAAAATTTAATATCTTTCATTTTAATCACCAAAAAATCCCTAAATTTATATCTCAGGTGTATTTTAACCTTAATTTTAATTCCCTGAAGTTCCAAATTAGTTAGATTAATATTTTGAATTTAAGTATGGTATGATTAATTTCAATTAAACTTAAATTAACCTAAAAAATATCCAATAAATTCAACAGGCCATTGGGCTAGCTAGATCTATGTGGATCTAGCTCAAAAAGTCATGGGGATTGAGGATTAGCTGGGACTATTCGATCATAGTTTAGATGGTCCAAATTTAATCCCATTTTTCTTAAGAATTTTAAATCAAAGGTCCAACAGGATCAAAACCATCCATTCCAAATTAAAGCAATGGATGCCGGTGATTTCTTCCTTGAGGTTTCGCTGGAAGCATTGAACCATCGATGTGTAAGGGAAAACATTTAGTGATCTAAGTTATAAAGCTAAGTGATTATTTTTGCAAATTAATCAAAGATTGATTTAGAAGCAATCCATATGGCTTAATCTCTTTAGAAATTAAATTTGTTTCATAAAAGACCAAACTGTGAAACAGAGGAGGTGAGATTGAATTTAATGTTCAGTGCTTAAATTTATTTTATTTGAATTTATTAGATTTAAATTGGGTTATGTTAAGTTTATTTGATTAATTGGCATTGGATGATTATTATAATTATTTTTATTGACCCCTTGAGTGATTTAGAGTTTAATTGATCCATGCCATGTGAGGGTTTTGAGTTGATTTAAGCTAATTTGACCCATTTGACCTAAATGGGTTAAGTTGAATTAAGTCAAATGGCCAACTTGACTTAATCAAGATGTTTTTGGGATTTAATTATATTTAATTAATTATTTAAAATAATATGGATAAATTAATTTAAATTAATTTGGTGATTTTGATTTAGACCCATTTTGAAATTGGCCTTAATGGGTTAATATGGGTTCACTTGGGTTAAATGATCAAATTGATCAAATTAAACCCAATGATTAGCTGAATTATGTTTAATTATTACTTTCAAATGATTTTGGTTGTTTGATTTGAATTAATTTTAATTTAATTAGAATTTAGGTTTAATAAGTTCCATTTGGATCTATTTGGGTTAAGTGGCCAAATCAACCCACTTAAATCCTCATTGAATTTGAATTTGATTAGTTTTATGTTTGAAAGTGTTTGTTTGATAATTTTTAGTTCTTGGGATAACTCAATTTGGCCAAATTTTGATTAGTTGACTTTTGACTCGATGTGGCCCACATGGGTCAATTCTAGGTCAAATGACCTAATTGACCACTTTGAACCTCATCTAGATTTTATTTTGGGTTCATTTATATTTGTGCATTGATTCAATATTTTTTATTTGATTTAAATTATATTTTTTAAAATTTTAATTGATTTTTCTTGGTCTTAAGTGATTTCAGCTTAAATGGGTGAATTTTGGTCAACCATCTCAACTTCCTCAATATAGGCTCAATTGAATTTAGATTTCAATCCAAATGTACTTGATTTAGATTTCTATTAAATTTTATTAGATTTGGGTTTGAATGGGTTCACTTATTCAATTTAGGTTATGTCAAGTCTTAGAAAGATTCACTAAGATGACCCAGGCTTTCACTTAGAGTGTTAAGCTTGATTTTAATTTCAATTTTAGTTTTAATTTTAAATTTAGTATTTGATTTGTTATTTGATTTTGGTTTGTTAACCTATTCACTAAGTGTAGTGTCCTAAGTGTCAAACTAGGAAGCTCATAATCTAGGGTTAATGGTCATAATTACTAAGATTAGAATGATGTCAACCTCATCCAAAAATGAGATCAACATCCCATTATGAAGAAAATTGCACTCACATATATCATATTAGCACGACATCTCTGACCATACTTTCAAGCTCATTCAAAATAAGTTATTACAAACAACCTCCTCAAGTCTTTCCTCACCAAGATAGATCACTTGGGGAGGTTACTAAATTGGTCAATAGAATTCAATGAGTTTGATGAATATTATTTATCGAGGACAACAATCAACACACAAACAATTATAGACTTCCTTAAGAATTTTAGCAATTTATGTGACATTCATCGTAGAACCTCTATGGCCTTTATGTATAGATTGTTCCCCGGGCAAGAAAATTATGGAGTGGGCATCGTGCAGAAAGGTCCAACTGTGGTCACTATAACCCAGGTAGTCAAAATCAACTTTTAGGCGATAAACAATTAGTTCAAGTACCAAGCCTTACTCGTTCAATTTAGACACACAAGAAGACTAGGCACTTCACATAATAGCTGCCTACTCAGGCTTAAAGCTTATTGTGAAATCATCGAGGATTAGAAAGTCAATGATGAGTCCTTACAAAAATACATGATAAAGGCAAGGGTAGAAATTGACAAGTTAGAGTAACTAAAATTCGAGCAAGTATCAAGAGATGAAAACCAACTAGTCAACTTAATATTTTAGATGAATGGGCTCTAGGAGGAAACATTATTCAACCACCTAACCTAGCATAGAAGAATAAGAATCCATGCAAATAGAAAGTAAAGAATCACATAGTTGGGCATAAAGAAATACTTATGACCTGGGGAAATATGGGAAAAATCAAAGACTCTATAAATTCAAAATCAAAGTGGAAAAGTACCTACTAATTGAAGATGAGTTATTTTATAGATCAGCAACTTTGCCTAACATGTGGTGCACACAAGAAAATAAACAAAGAGGAATACTTGAAGTACATTTTAGTGAATGTGGGAGCCACTCAAGAGAAAAAACACTTGCTCATAAGAATCTACAAAAAGGGTAAATTTGGCCCACACTAAGGAAAGATACAAAAATAATTCACCAAAAGGTGTGACTAATGCTAGAAGTTTGCACCACTATAGGAATAATCATTGCAGTCTCTATAAGCCATTAGCCGCCTTTGGCTCTTCATCATATAGACAATGAATCTCAGTGGCCCATTACCACTCACTAGGGACCAAAAATAATTTATACTAATCATGATTAATTACTTTAGCAAGTGGATCAAAGTACAATCACTCACCAAAATAACTACTCAGATAGTTCAAAAGTTTATCTAGATTGGCATCATCTCCAGCTATAAGCTATCAAGTTCAATCATAATAGGCAATGAGTCATAATCTATTGATAAGTGATTGAGGGAGTTATGCAAGTTGTAGAGAATCAAGATTAAATTCATCAAAGTGACCACTTAGAGCATTATCTAGGTAGAAGTGGCAAACAAAAGTTATAAATCTACTAAAGAAAAAAGTATAGGGAACCAAAGCAAAATGAGTAGACATCTTGCCCACTGTACTTTGGAACCTAAGAACAACTCCAACCTTAGCAACTGAGCATACACCATTCACACTTTTTCCTATGGAGTATAGGTGGTGTTTCCAATCAAGTACAAATTTTCTAGTCAAAGAGTCTTAGTAACTATTGACTTAAGAGAGGGACTCAGTGGGTTAGATAAAATAATAACTCTATGAAAGTTTCTCTTGACCTATTGGAAATTGGAATAACTCAGGGTTGAAGCATCATTAAGATAAGAAGAGATGAAAGGATGAATGGTTAAATACTACAATCATCATCTCAAATAAAACATTTCACCATTAGTAACCTAATCTTAAATGGGTTGATGTAGCCGCATAAGGCTTCTAAGGCGCATAGCTGGGGACATCTATTATGGTAATTTTATTCATATTGCTTATATATATAAATATATATATATATATATATATATATATATATATATATATATATATATATATATGTATATTGTATTTTTCTTATATAGATGTGATTTATAAAAAAAAGGAAAAGATGTAAATTAGTGACAGATCGTGATAGGGATTTGAATGTTATTTCTACCTAGATTCTTCCTAGAGTAAAACTTATTTTGAGCCATTTCCTATGAGTTGGGTAAATTATACCTTCTTAAAAATCACATCTAAGTCACTTTATCTATTAAGATTGGTAGGTATGAAAACTGCATTTGGTGTGATGTATTACTTATGGACATAACACATCTTATTCAACAAGCCTAGGATTTATGTTATTAATGTGATTCATTAGTTGAGAGAATACTTATGCCATATAACATCATGAAAAGACCATAAAACTATTACTTGGAAAGTCAAGAGATAAGTAGGTGCTTACTATTCCACGTAGGCCTAATTTTGAGATCCAACTAATGTCTTCTAAGAAGATGAGTGCAACTTCAATTTATTATTTTATCATCCCCTAATGTTGGGATGATTAATTTTTATCTACACTTAATGTTTCCTAAGCTTTTATATTTTTTCTTATACATGTTCACCTAAAAATTAAAAAATATGTAATAATTTTTTGTTCTTCTGGTCACAACACTGTAGTGATGTGTTCAAGGCACCGCGACGCTGACTTAGCCTTTTTAAATGATAACTACTCATAGCCAGCTATCAAAATTATGGTACAATGCTACGACACTATGATCTTGATGACGTGGTGCTACACCAGCTATTGAGAGGGAATAGTCATAGGAAATACTTCTATAAATATTAGTGTTCAATCCTGTTCTCTCTTCCCCTTTTCTCTCTCTCTGAACACTTTTCTCTCACTACACTCTAACATGCTCTCGATGATCCTCTTTTGTTCTGAGACACTATATTCACTTTAAGTAAAAGATTTATGTCATTTTATATTTTAAAAAGCATGTTAAATCATAATCCCACTATTGATCTTTGATCTAGTGAAGAAAAGACCTCTGGTGAACTTTATTCCGGCATGAGATGAAAACTCTTCCCCTCCATTGATCTTAGATCTAGAATAAGGGAGAAGAGTGCTTTGAACTATGATTTTTAAAATGTAGCATTACTAAGGTGAAATGCTGCCAAAATTTCTAAATTTTTTTCTAAAATCTCACAAGAAATTCAATTTCTAATGAAGCTGAATTACAGTGCCACAACGCTATGCCTCAAGCTTGCCTATTATAACCATAGTGCCCTTCCAAAATCATCCTTGTATCATAGCACCAAGGCATCATTGCTACGGTGCCATGCTCACTTAGCATGGGAAAAATGACTTAGAATATCTTTGAGAAAATCCCCTAGCACCGTAACATTGAAGGAATAGCATCTCAACACTATATCTCCCTAGCACAAGCAAAAAAAAACATAAAAAATGTTTCTGCTAAGGGGAAAAATATCACCTTAAAATCGCAGTGCCATAGGGTTAGTGCCATGGCTCTAACTTGTTGGGTTTTACATTCTACTCAGAATGTCGAGACACTAGTTCACAATGCTGAGGCATTGGTTCATAGCGTTAAGACACTATCACTTAGATTTCAATTTTATGAATATGTTTAAATTAAATTTATTAAATCTTCAAATGATAAACCAACAATATTGTTCACATGCAAAAATACAACACAGATAAAAAAAGGAGAATTCTATTTCTTCAAAAAATAAAAATTAGAAATTACAAAGAAAAAAAGAGAAAAATACAAATGGTGAAAACTAATAATTGCATTCATCACCCTCCTCTTGCTACTCTTTGTTCTTCTCTATGCCGTAAGGAAGGAGACCTAACTCAAATCTGTAAGATTGTAATTTTGAAACATGTTGACCAGGTAGTGTTGAGCTAGGCCATGTAAAAGAATTGCATCTGCTATTGACCCATATGATGGTTAGACTTATGCTCCAAAATCTCCTGCCTATGACTACTTCTATCCACCCTTTTTCTCAAGTTTGTGACCTGACTACTAATATCTTGGACATGCTTGGCCAGAGACTTGGAAGATTGGAGTTGAGGTCATGGGGCACATGAGCCTTCCCTGGCTTCAAACTTCGACCCAAATCCTCCAATTATCCTCTTCATTAGAGGAGCCTTCTGAATGAGTATATCTTGATCAGGCCCCCCTATTGCACCTACCGTGACACATAAACCATAAATTAAAGAAGGGTGACCATACCCAACAACAGTACTCTTATTCAACATATTACAAATAAAATTATAAATATCTTTCCCGATGTCGATCATAAATCCCCTTTGAATAGAAAAATTCAAAGCAACCCTATCTTTGGTAACCTCAGTAATGTTACTAGTAGGCATATGCTTGGTAGAAATGAAATAATGCCAACCATTAGATTTAGTAGTGAGACCGGCGATAAGAAAGTTAATAATTCTTTCCTTCTATCATTTCCACTACAAATTTGCATTTCCTCCATGAAGAAAATAGAAGATCTCACCGAAATTAGGATGATCATTATAACAAGCAAGATATTGATCATAATCAACATCTTGAAGATGCATGCACTACTGTTGAAACTTATTGGTTTTCCCCGTACAAATGCTTTGTTATCCTAGCTTTCATGTGCATTCGTGAAGAATTCATGCAGCACCAGGACAACACTCGAGCTATTGCCATAGGTCATCTTATCCTAATCACACCACATGATCACCCCTTCAACACTACCATTGGCCTCTTAGAAACTCCTCTCCGATATTAGGTGTTTATGGACAAGAGCATGTTGATACTGCTCCTGTGCATCAAAACTAATGAAGTAGTCAACATTGTTGGATGCCCTCTACTTGCTCACCACCCTTCTAAGAGGCATGATGAAAATGTTAACTGGAGAAAAAAATAGAGCTAAGAGAAAGAGAAAGAAAATCTATAAGAAGAAAGGTAGCTGAATGAAAACTCTTATCAACCATGAGTCTAATTTATTTATCAGGCCCAATATGGAGCCCAAACATGGCATCATTATGCTAGCCTCTTGGGTTGTACAATACAGCCTCACCCGTAGAGCCCACATGCAGCACCGAAGGGCGGGTCCAATTATCCGATGATTACTGGGTGGTCAAAAAGATAAATTTAATTATAATGAATTTCATAACCAATGCATACGAAAAGCTTTGTAGTGTCGAGGCACCCTATAAAATAAGCCTGTTATTTCCTCTTTAATTATTGTACAGCTGTCAAGGAATCTTGACCAGCACCGTGGTGCTACAAGGAGATGCTGCGACACTATTCAAATGATTAGACAGACCAATAATGCAAGTGTCATTGTGTTACCCATGCAGTGTTGAGGCACTATACCTCACATCTAGACTGCCACCTAAGTAGTGGAGCCTAGGCGTCATACCATAGTGCCGAGGTGCTACCCCTTAAATAAAATATAATAAAAATATAAGAAAAGGTGGGAAATTTAACTACAAACCTAATTTTTGAAATTCCAAAGGTATGTAAGTCCAACCTCTTATTTGTTCACAATGTTAACATTTGTCCATTTGAACATTGCATAATTCATTTGCCATGCGAATAAATTTATATATGTCTACCTTGTGGACAACCCTATTTTTCGGGATTACAAAGGGATGTAAGCCCAACCTTTTATTTATTCACCATGTGAACATCTATCTGTTCGCTATGTGAACACTACATAATTCATTTTCCATGCAAATAAATTTACATTCATCCATCATGTGGACAACTCTAAAATTTGGCATTTCAAAGGGATGTAAGCCTAGCTTTATATTGGTTCACTATATGAACATCTGGTCATTCACATGTAGACACCTTATAATCTATCCACCACGTGAGCACTATTACACCATTTATTCTAAAAATCCTAAGTCTACTCAAGATACCTGAAATAAGCCAACCCATGGCTGCTAATCAGATTCTCCGGATAATTATGGCTATGTCTCTCTAATGTTGGTATGCTAGAATAATGTAGTCTTGGGATGATAGAATCATGTGATCTTGATCGAGATTATACTCATATTTTTTTTAGACAGTCATCTGAACCACTATGCCTTTGAGACACCAAATACATGTTAGATAGATATTTTTTTAACCTTGATCGAGAGTGTTCTCTTACTTTGGTAAGAGTAGTGATTAACTATCGAGGCTTATGTACATAAGAAGTAGATCCCATATCTAAATAAACTCTAACATGATGTCGGAAATCTGAATATATATATATATATATATATATATATATATATATATATATATATATATATATATATATATATATATATATATATATATATCAATCTACCTCACAAAAAATATACTCCTACCCATCTCATCCAAAGATGGCGATGTGCTTTTTCAAAGGTATTTTTTTAGCAATCAGATTTTTGGTGACTCCACTAGATGGGATCTAAAATTTTTATTTTAGATCTGGCCCCCTTGGGCTTGGTGGATCTGATCCAGCTCATTTGGGCATGATGAGTCTTAATTTAATTTTGCTTGATTGGACAATGTTTTCTTTTGATAGGGGATCTTGCATTGTAAGATGTATAAAATTGTCCCTTATTGATAGAAAAATTTCTCATTGAGATGAGAATATTTCATTCATTTATGCATAATTTATTTTGAGATATTGTCCATTTATAAGGGGCATGGGTCTGTTTCCTTCTGCAACAATAAGGTGATAAGCTCTACCTCTGTATACTTATTTGATGATATATGGTCCTTCCTAATTTGGATCAAATTTTGCACCAACATGACTTCAAACCTCAGAAATGTTTCCTGAGGAAGCTTGGATTCAAACTAGGAAGGGCCTTCCTAGACTTCAAACCTCAACACTAATCCTCCAATTATCCTCTTCATTAGAGTAACCTTCTGAATGAGTATATCTTAATCAGGCCCCCTTATTGCACCTGTCATGACACATAAACCATAAATTAAAGAAGGGCGACCATACCCAACAATAGTACTCCCCTTCAACATATTATAAATAAAATTATAAATAACTTTATCGATGTCGATCATAAATCCCATTTGAATAGAAAATTTCAAAATAATCATATCTTTGGTAACCTCAGTAATGTTATCAGTGGGCATAAGCTTGGCCAAAATGAAATAATGCCAAGCTTTAGATTCAGCATTGAGACTGGCAACAGGAAAGTTAATACTTTCTTCCCATTATTTCCACTAGAAAGAAAATGGAGGATCTCATCAAAATTGAGGTGATCATTATAATAAGAAAGATATTGATCATAATAAATATCTTGAGGTTTATAATATGCGATAATTACACTACTATCAAAACTTATTAGTTTCCTCCGTACATAGGCTTTATTGTCCTGACCTTCATGTGCATTCATGAAGAATTCACGCAACACCGGGACAACGCATGAGCTATTATCAAAATCTAGTTTGGCTTAGCCTCACCTCACTATTACTCCTTTGACACTGCCACCGGGCTCCTGGAAACTCCTTTCCAATATAAGGTATTTATGGATGAGAGTATGTTGATACTGATCCTTGGCATCAACATTGACAAAGTGGCCGACATCACTAGATGCCCTCTTCCCACTCACCAGCTTTGTAAGAGGCATGATGAATATGTTAACTAGAGGAAAAATAGAGTTAAGATAGACAAAAAGAAAATCTATAAGAAGAAAGACCATTGAATGAAAAATATTAATAGCCCTGAGTCTTATTTATAAATCAAGCCAACACCATGGCTCCCAAATTTGGTGTTGGCCTCTTGCATTATAGAACATGGCCTCACCATCCCAGCACCCACATGCAGCACCGAGGAGCTAGTCCACCTATCCCATCGATTACTATGCTATCAAAAACATAGATTTAATTATAATAAATTTTAGAACCAATGCATTACAATGCCAAGGCGCCCATTAAAATGAGGTTGTTGTTTCTTCTTTTGTCATTATATAGCCATCAATAAATCTTGACTAGCACCAAGACACTATAAGGTGATGATGTGACATAGTTTAAATGGTAAGACAAACCAATCATGCTAGCACTGTAGCGCTACCCATACAACACCGTGGTGCTTGACCTCACATCTATTTTGGGCTAGTCGACCTTAATCGCTTGTGTAACTTGAACACCACTCCAAACTAAACCCTACTAAGACCTTCATAATTTTCCTAAGCTTTTAAAGATAGCCCCCATTCACCAATTTGGTCACATCAAGCCAACCCCAATCCACACTTTTTTTAATAGTATAGATAGGTCTAAAATTAATTTATCTATATGATAATTAAATAATATTATTAATAGTATAAATTAGTAATTATTTAATTTTAGATTTGACAACCAATCTTTGTGGGAGCAATACTCTACTCTTTTTATATTACTCAAGTGACACATACACTTGCATAGCACATTGAAAAGTCATTCAAGTTTTTGACCAAGGATCAAATCTTTTAGAGCTAACTAATAATAATTTAAGTATTGGTGATTTTAATTCAACCTTTTATTATATGTAGTATACATCTATTTTACTTTATTTTTGCATTATTTTTATGAAGTCATTACTGCATGCATAGTGTTGGTAATTCATCAATAATTCATGTTGGGGGTGTGCATGTATAACTAAATAACATAAACTCTAAATTAATTATCTCAAAAGAAAAGACAAAAAGTAAGTGTCTAAGTAAGATTTTAGTTCATTGATATGCATGTGATAAATATTCATCTATAGATACTTCACTAATGTTAATGAGAGAAGAAAGGATTGTTGGTTACCCATTCACCTAAGGAGACCTATTTTCCCTATTAATTGCACTTATAGATATGTCTATAGAAACTCTCTATAAATGAAGGAAAAATATTCATTTTAGTTTATTCATTTTTGGGATTTTCAAAAGATAAGGCTATAGCTTAGCATTAATTACCATAATAAGGAAATACATATGTGAAATGTTTGTTTGAAAACTAGAGGGTGAATCATTGTAAATGAGATGAAGGTCCAATATTCAAAATTTCTAAATGATAATTACTGTTAAACTACCAACGACCTTATAAGGAGTACGATAGATTCAAAGTGGGCAAAAGGAGAAGATTAAGGAAAAGGTAAAAATAGTTTTAGTCTATATCTCATGGATCCATCATCCAAAATTGTTGAGCCCACAACCATTTAGCTTGGAAAAGTAGTCAACCTAATCCAACCAAGAGGTGCTCTATCAGAAACCACAAGTTATATCCTCTAGAGTTAGTCTCATTTTCATAACCAAGGAAGAATAAATGAATCCTAATCAAAGTTTTCTAAGAATAAGTTTGAAAATTGCACAACTTATAGTCTCATAATAGTGAATAAATGCTTACTAAAAAAGGATGAGTGATAACCTAACCTTATGGTTAGGATTATCTAGACTCAACTTACAAACATGTCTGGGTCAAGCTACCATAACCTAGCATACTAAACCATGCCTATCTAAAGGTCTATTCTTTGGAGCCTATACATTATATGCAAATTATCTATCCTTAAGTAAAATAAAATTAATGCACACTTAGTTTAGGTCATTATATGATGGGTTCCAATGGTTGATGCAAGAAATCCTAACTTTATCTCTTCTAAGAGATATAAAAGGAGCTAAGATGTAATATTAAAAAAATTAGTCAGCCACTAAAGGCCATAATTTTAATTTTTATAATATTATCTAAATGATTGTTTAAGTTACTTCAAATTTAAAGTTGGTAGAAAAAATAAATATTTTTTCTTACCCTAAGAGCCCAAGAAACATAGATAATCTTTAAAAATTACATTATCATAAAGAAAGTAAAAGAAAAGAATAAAATAAGCAATGTAAAAAAATAGTCATTGTGTCGTATTGGATGTAAAAGAATAAGGGTTAAATGATTAGTGCAACTCGGCATCACACTTATATATACCAAAATAAAAGTTACAAAAAGGTAGTCATGGTCTACTCATAAATACAATCTTTAATAAATTTAAGAAATAAAATATAACTTAAGTTTCTTTTCACCATTGACCTTTCTTTCAGCTTAGGTTGTGTATTCACCTTTCAAAGTGTAGTATCTCTTGATACAAGGTTCAAAAACTTAGTTTATATTTAATTTTTTAATAAAAAATCTAAAAGGTGTTGTAATAAATAAAAACTCCTAGTCTAAATGGATCCAACACAACACAACATAATTCATAGTAAAAATCAGATTATAAAATTATTATCATATATTATTTATATTTGTGACACACGTAGCCCTATAAAGTAAAAGCAAAGAATTTTCTATATGTCTAGCATCTAGAAAAACCTATTTTTAATAATATGACAATAGAGCAACAAAACGCATTTTAATTTAAACAAACAATCTTATGGAATTATAGTCGTAGTTTCACAACCTCATCCTATATAGCCAAAGAATAGTGAAAATAAAATGACTTAGCTACAACCTCGCTATGCGAGCAACCTTGAGATTGTGAATTATCACAACATGTAAGTGTGTGGTGGATGATATACCCTGAGAATATCCTATATGACCATGACTCACCAAGCTAAGTCAATTAAGCAATTTGACCATTATAAGGCTTATCACTTTAAATATATTATATTGAAGGAAAGTGATAGGATTTAGGTTGTTCAAATGTGCTAATTAGTCATATGAGGATTTTAATATGTCTAAACAATTATATTACTTGATAAGCATTCATTTAATAATAACAACTAGTTAATTAAGACTGAAGTCAAGTGCAAGTTCTAATTAGATGTAGTCTAACCTAAAGTGTTGAATACCATGCTTATGTATCCATATGAAAGATAGTAGTTTACATGATCAACTACATAATGAAAATGAAGTACTTAAGCATAGCCTTAATGCTAAAAATCTTGAATGAGGTGATAATGAGGTAATAATGAACAGAATACAAATGAGAAGTGAATGTAGATTATCAATTCAAAGGAATGGGGAATATGATTAAGTATAAATATATACTCAAATCCTAGATGTTGCTCAATCATAGTGGTTGATTGAACCATATAATGACTTAGTCATATGTGAATCACTTAGTTGAGTGAGGACTATCCAAGAGTGGTTGGTCAATCTTAATTGAATTTGATTTAAATAGATAATAAAATTTATCAAGTTAATTGAGTAGGTTTACAAGAATTCAACCATACTAAGGATTTGTTGGATCATAAGTGCACATGATCTACTCTTAAGGATTCATTAGTCATACAATTATGACTAAGTGGATATTAAGTATGTAGATTCAATATATGTGTTGTATGTTTATGGGTAGAACATAACCCAAAGAGTAAATTAAGTGTTAGAAAGTTTAGTAGGTGAACATTGCTAAGTTTTTCGAAGAAGATAATCCATGTTATGATGTAATTATCTCTTTGGTTGATTTAGAAGTCAATTAAGACTTAAGATGCTATGTAGGGTGATCCTAGGTTATGTGTTCCCCTAATAAGCTAAACCACCTTAAGAAAGTGATCATCTTATAGGTACATTGTGTAGTGTGAATGAGATTAATTTATATAGTCAATCCCATAAAGAAAATAAAGTTAAAATCAAATTAATCAAATTGAAAATTTTATATTGCAGATGTGTGCACATGATAGAATCTAGCAAATGCATGCACAAATGAATAATGACATTTATAAGTGTTCTATTATTTTTTCTCTAAATTATCTAAAATGCTCGTAATTCAACATGATAAAGATTATAGTTTAAACATGATATTTAAAATTGACATATATTCATGGGCAATGTTTAACTTGTGGGCCTCACTTAATTAGGTAGACCCACTTGTTAATTATTCATTAACATAGGTTAATTTGTCTTAGAGGTTTCTAAAATTCATTTAACTTTATTTGATTTTTTTTTATTTTGGTAATTATGAAAATTGATGATTATTAACTCTTTTTATTTATAAATCTTATTAGCGCATTTATTCAAAATCTTTGGAAAATTTTATCTTTTTTAAAATTAAAAGTGGCATAGAAAAATTTATATATAATACTCATTTATCTTAATTATATTAAATTAATAGTTAGTTACGTGAAATTAATTTTTCAAACATTACATTAATTTGGAAGTTTTGTTATAATTTTATAATGAACATAAGTTATACTTATAATATTGTTTATTTTTATAATTTTTGTTATTTTTTTATTTATTTTAACTCATTATATTACTAATTTTAATATTAATATTAGTTTAATTATTTAAATAAATTTTTTTAAAAAAATATTTTTTTTAGAATAAGGTTAAGTTGATGATTTAAACATTCAATGAATTTTTCAAATTTCTTTTAAAATTTAATTTTATTTCTCTCAATTTTTATAAATATTTCATTTTAATATAGAAAATTATGCAAATTTTACAATAATTTTAGAATAATATTATAAATATATTTTTAATAATTTTTAATTAAATTATATAATTTTCATTTCTTAGAATAATAATTAATTAAATTTAAAATTTTATAAAATCTTTATTTTGATTAAAAAAGATTAAATTTTTATAATGAGTTATATTTATTATACAAGACATTATTTAAAATTTTCATAATTTTCTCACATATATTTATTTCTTAATTTTGATTATTTCTTAAAAATATTTAACATTATATAACTTATTCATTCTAATTTAGAAAATTATGAAAATTTTAAGAGGCTTGGATTGATGTTTCTAATATTTTATTAAATTTTCATAATTTTCTAAAAATTTATTCAATTTTTGTGTAATTTTTAATAGTGAATCATTGACTTTAAATATTTATATCTTTATGATTTTTACTCAAATTGGATTGAATTTTTTATGATACTCTTGTGGTGTTTTTTTATTTAGAGTGCTTATAAGGACACCACATAGATCTTAGGGGGTACTTATTAAAATGATCAAGTATGACATTAAGATTTGATGTACTATTTTGAATGATAGAAACATCACCCTACAATGGACTTAATCATTTAATAAAATTATTAAAGTAGATGGGTCTATGTATATACCAGAGATCTTTCCTCCACTTTATATGGATAAGTAATGTGGGTTTACTTTATGCCATATTCTTTATTTCCTTATGGAAGCAAGCTTCCATATTTACATCCTAGGAAATAAGAGTTTCTTAAGAACACTCTAGATTAAAGTAGTCAATCAATATTTTCAAAGATTTCAATGATTGATGTCAAGGAATTTGCAATTGTTGAAAAATAATCAGGAAGACTCAAGTGAGAATAGTTCTTTATGGATTTCGAAGGAAGTAAGTAGGAAGCATGCAAGATACTAAGAGACCTATTGAGTGCTTCAATCTATCATATAATGAAGCTTTATATGTTCAAGGAAATAAAATTAAATTTATATTGAGTTGGAATTTTGATTAGAATGCTTGAACTTAGATTCCAATAACATATGATTGTGAAAATGTCTAAGAGGTGAGGACTTATACTCATAGAAAAAAAGAAATAAGCAGCCTTTGAACCTACATCTAAGGTGGTTTAACATAAGCTAAGAGCTTGACCTAAATCTACTCGAGGAAGGTGGGATATATTGGTCCACTCCCTTTAGAGACATTGCACCAATCCTGACTCATCTGGACTTATAATGACCTAGAGTGGCTGCCAACTAACACCTCCTATGATTTAAAACTATGTGGGCAAGTCATATGTAAATGCAAGATAGCTGGGTTGTTTTTAATTAGGAAAGAATCTAGAGTCCTAAACTCACTCCCTAAGAGACTAGATTATGTTTAGTATGCAAATTATGATTTAGATTAATGCAATAAAATTTACATTTTCTTATTCTATTTTTGACTTATCATTTTAGGACTAAGACTTAAGAGAGATTATGCCTAAAGGCATGATGAAAATAAGTTATGGGATAAATCAGAGAGAAGGGGTGTTCTCCACAATAAGGGATTACCCTCACAAGTTAAGCCTATCCCTTATCATGCAAGAATGGAGACCTTCGATTTACAAGAGTGAAATTATATGCATGCATGATATTGACATATACAACTATACAACTAAGGGTTGATAAATCTTTTATTTCTTGATTAATATCCTAGGCTTTATGGTGGGGTTATAAGTTTATTAGAATTTAGTTGAAATTATTTTGGGTAGAAAAATTAATTTTTTCTAAAGAGCCTACCGCATCCAGGTTACACATCAAACAATTATATTTTAAGAAACCTATAAAAATATACTATTTCTATTATGCTATCAATGTAAACATAACAAGCAAACATTAATCATGTAAAGAATAAAAGGCCGGTATGGCTAGGTACTGTCGTACACCCCAGAAAAGAAAAGAAATTGGGTAGCCGAGCTCCACCCTTATACATCCTTGATTACACTTAAATTACAAATAAAAGAAAGCTTTGATGGTCTTCAATTCTTCATCTCTACCTCCTCTTCTTGGATTGGAACACTATAGGCTTCACAAGGCCTCTTAGGTCTTTGCCTTCTAGCCATTGCTCATCCTAAACCCCATAACACTAATCCTATTCTTATTGCATAAATTACATTTTTTTTAAATGAAAAATCTAACTACACTTGTAAAATATAAGTTAAAGCAACATACATGCAAACCAAGCAGTTTATATTTCATACATTCAGACTTAACAGCCTACCTTGGGTAGCGAAACCCACCTATCTTAATGGATTATGCTTAGGGACTTAACAACACTTACAAGCAAGAAGCATTTATAGTTTTATTATTATTACAGTAGTCCCTTAAGCATAATCTCTTACATAACATATCATTAGTCTAATATTATTCTAAAATCCAATCTATGCACTAGCAATCCTAACATCCAGTCTAAAATAATACATCATAAAACAAAACATCACATCACCTCAAGAAACATCATCCTAACTTAAGACTACGGTCAATGACTTAATATTCTAGAGTATGTGTGAGGCTTAGTGTGGTGTGCCTTTATTGGCCTTTAAAGGTATGAATTCTTCTAATGTTGGGTCTTTTTTGTAATTTTTTATTAAAGGTGGTTCATACTTTACATAGTTATAATTTTAAGATGAAATTTATATGCAAATTTTATGTTTCATTAATTTAAAATATAGGATTGTAAAGAGAAGAAAGAAGGAGTGAGATTCCTTTCATCCATACCCATAGGTTGGGTCTAAGAAGTAAATTTTATGACTTTTAATTTCTTTTCCTTTTTGTACTTATGTTAGGACTCAGCTAAGAGAACTCATCCTGAATTGAACGAGTCAACCTAAGATTACAAAACTAAAGATGGATTTAGTTGTAAAGCATCATTGCTTTTAATTCATGCATGAGTTTTATCTAATCATATTATGCTTAATACATGCATGAATGGATATCAATTTGATTGTTAATTAGTTAACATAGGTTGGGATCACATGATGCATGGATTTTATTTTAGCCTTATGTCAACATATGTGCATATATATATATATATATATATATACTCACAATGAATATTTGCTAGTATGTGCCATTGTTGAACAAAGGAAGTGAGGTAATCAAAGACCCTCTTGGGACTACTTAAAGTCTTGTGCTTCTGGGATGTCTAGACTGTATACTTCCTAATTCATACATACATGTACAGGCACATAAACATAAAGGTTGAACATTAAAAATCTCTTTGGAATTTAATTAATGAAGTTAATTCATCCCTATAACATACTTTATCACAAATCTCAAGGTATGTGTCATTGTTGAACCAGGGAAGTGGGGTAATTAGAGACTCTCTTGGGACTACTTAAAGTCTAGAGTTCTCGGGATGTGCAGACTATATACATTTTTTACTTATGATTCATACATGTAAGGAATTAAGATAAACATTTCAATTCATTTATATACAAAGAATTGATTATCTTTTGATTTCTTTAGGAAAAATAATTTAAAATTTACTAATGATAATAGCAACACTATTTACTTCAAATGCATGCAATTAACATAATTTTCTTATATGACTTTTATTTAGGAAAAATAATTTTAAGATTTATTAGTGATAATAGTCACTATTTCTTTCAAATACTTTAAATTGGTACAATTTCCTTTACATGATCTTTATTTCAAAAGTATGAATGCATGTACACATGGGATATGTAATTTTATAAACAAACTAAGTAAAACAAATGGAGCCTCACCAAATATTATACTTGGATTCATTAATTCCTAAGGACAAATCATATCCAGATGAATGCCATAAACTTTATCAACTTCATTAAGTTTGGATTTAAGAGTTTGGACTAGCTAAACCTAAAGGGAGATCAAATGATTTAATTACCATTACCCAACTTTATTCATTAATTGGTTTAAAGGGAACTTAGATAATTTTTATAGTTGAATTAACCTTCAATTAATTACTTAACCATTTTGATTTCTTAAAAGAGCCACTTAATTTGATTAATTCTTAATGAGCTTACAAATCATTATGAAAATATTGAAAATAAACAAACATAAGATTAATAATACCCTAAAGATTCTAATTCAATTAGGCTCATAATTAATATTTAATTAAACTAAGAAAGACTAAATTAATTAATCAATTACTCTCAAAATACTCCACACTAATGGAGAGTCTTGATTTCATTAGGGAATCTTTATGTTAGTTTAGCACATAAAGAGTTTTAGATAGAAATTTTGATTAATTAAAATTATTAATGTAATTTTCTTATCCCTAAATCAATTAAGTGATTTAATTAATTAATTAAGAATTCTCAAAGGTGATTTTAAAGAATAGTTAAGACCAAAGGTATTAATCCTTTTTCTTGATTATTCTTACTATTTTGATAATTAATTAAATTTCTCTAATTAATTTCATAATTTTCTTACTTTTTAATAATTGTTAAATGTATGAAATGAGAAATTAGGATTTGAAATATTGATTCTACGAATCTGCATGGAAAATTAACCCAAGAATATTAGGGGAGGTAGAAGTCATCTCAAGGATTAATCACTCAAAATCTCAAGTTAATTAGCCAAGTAATTAAGGCTTAATCAAAGTAATTAGGAAAGATTTTCAAACCCTAATTACTCACTATTCATTGAATAAATTTTAGAGATTTTATCTTTCCTTAATTCTTCTCTATTTATGCTTTCCAAAAATGGGTTTAGTTGTATTTTTTTTATAATTAGTTATAAATTTTTGATGTTCTAGTTAATTAAATCACATATTTAACCTTATTACTTCATTTACATAATCGGTGCTACACAGTGGCTAACTTGGCAGCACTTTCCATGTGGAGCTGTGGGATTGGTCACTTAAATTATTTGACGCAGATGCTGACTCAAAGAGAATAGACGTGCTTTCATCTCAATTGTTCAATCACAGATTAGATGGTGAGAGTAATCGATGATTCTATAGGAAGAAAATTCAAAAAAATCCTAAAGCCATTATTCAAAGTTGTATGTGCTAATCAGGCAAAATAGACAGCTGATGATCTATCATTAGCTCCTAGTGAGAGATGAACATCGTCCACCTTTGCCGCTCGATTTGAGCTCATCAAAACTCATTTGAAAGTGAATTCCACTCCCAAATGATCAGGGGGGGGAATTTTAAGAAGATTATCCAGTGGGATTCACACAAAAAGCAAATTTCTTTCACAAAAGACCCATAATCCTATGATTTTCTATGGCTGGCCAGAAATTACTTCATCAGAGCTCAAGACCAGTAGTTCATCAACTGAAGTAGCTTTGACTTGAAGAGTAGAAGCCCTATTGAGAAGCTCATGAGTTTCCACCTCACTGATCATCCTCTAGACCAAACACCGTTGTGAAGCTTGCTGGAGTTGATCAAAATCGTTCTTCCATTGGTCGAATTGATTGAGAATTGATTCATTTTGGTTTGATAGAGCTTGGGAAAGATTTGTGAGTGTTTAATTTGATTCTGGAGGAGTTTAGGAGGAGTTGGATGGAGTGAGGGCTCGAGCTAAGGGAGGAGTTGGTCTCACCAATGGCCGAGGGAACGGGGAGCTTTAGGAAGGCTTGGGGACTGTTCAGAACTCTTTAAGGAAGACGTGTAATGAGTTTTAATGGGAGAGAAGGTGTGTACCATCCTCCCCATGTCAACCAACTAATGAGGTTTGTTCAAGTCATGGCAACCCGCCCAGCTAGTGGGGCTGACCAAAAATGGCATAGGATTGATAAGGTGGAGGTCCCCTAGTGGCTGTGGAAGTTTGTTGGCCAGTGGTGAGAAGGAAAAGTCCCTTGGGCAGAACTAAGGGTCAACCAAAGTGAGAGGGACATCACCTTGGTCAATGGCTGATCCCACCAGCTTTTTGTTTAGTCTAACCACCATGGGGGAGCTCAAGGCATACTATGGTGGATTTCGAAGGTAAAGGGATGGGTTGGACCTTTATATTTTGGGTTTTTGCCCTATTTAGAATCATTGGTTCACTTGGTTTGGGATGAACCAGGTTCACCTTTAGGTGGGTCCACTTGGGCAAGACAATGGGGACCTAATTGTGAGTCATGACAATTTTGGTTAGATTTGGACTTGGTTTGGTTGGGCTTGGCTCAATTTGACCAAATAGATCAATTCATGTTCAAATGGGTTAGGTTGATCAATTTACCATATTAGGTCAAGAGGGCACTTGGGTTATGCTCAATTGGTGATTCAGAATGCATTGGTGTAATTAGTTTGCTCAACTTGAACTGATTTACATGGGTTTATTTAGTCTAAATGGGTCAAGTTGACAAAATTGGTCAAATTTGTCAAATTGAATTGGATGAAGGGTTGACTTATGTTGAAAGCATAAGATGGAGCAAAACGGTTGACTTATCTAAACCCTAAAATTAGATCCAACAACTCAAGATTTATCTTTTATCGTGAGATATGCCACAACATAAGATCACGTGTTATATTTGGATTTATGCAACCCAAGCAAAACTCACACTAAATTCTTCCTCCTAAGACAATATCAAGCAAAACCCTATATTTGAAAGCATAAGATGGAGCAAAAGGTTTCTATCCCATGGCTCAATAGGCCATGTAATGGCCTATAGAGCTTGAGCGACTAAGCTTGAGCACAAGAAAAGAAGGAGAGAAAGAATTATCACATTAGGGGATCAAGATTGCTTTGGAGTATATTCGAGAAGCCTTAATAGATTGTCATGAACTCATGGGAGTTTTCAATTGAATTACCTCCCTTGATTTTGTTGACTTCATCAAAGTTTAGTGATCTTCTAGCCATGAGCTAGTCTTAGTACGGATTGGGTGGTTGAGGAGGTGGGCCAAGGCCATGGCTTACTTTGTGAGCTTGAGGGGAAGTTTTCTAACTTTTTGAATTGGAGAATTTAGGGGCTTATATATAGGCTCAATCAAACTTGAGCACAACCATGGTTGAGCTCTTTTTATTATAGGTCAGTGAAAATTTTTGGTTCGACATAGCTGAGAGAGGTAGTGGGACATTATATAAGAAGATAAGGATAGATGAGAGGAGCTCTCACTATTGATTAACACTGGAAGTGGTTGTTAACATCAAATATGTTAAAAGGGAAATAGTCTATGTCCTCCCTGAAAAATCAACACAACAAACATAATATCCTATTAGGTTAGTACTAGTAATCCATAAGAGGAGCCCTTGTAGAAGGACCTTTTCCTAAAAACATTCTTACAACTTAAGTTTGACTCTAGCTATCCTTAAGTTAAGCTTCCTTCATTACTTAAATTTAAATATTCCCTAGTGAATATATATGTTAGACTTTAAGTAATGAAACAATCTTATTTATTGAGCTACCTATATAATTGATCATAAGATTTTAAAGCTTAGCTTGGCCCACCATAAAACCATTTTTTGAGATACGACCTAGAGTTAGGTCAAAGGAATCCATATATGTTGATCTCATACCCGAACACATAAGTAGGTGTATTTTTTTGTTAATCTTAAGGATCAAAACCTTTAATTTTAATTTTAAAATAATTTTTATGAAATTTTGGATCACTAAAACTCATGAACATAGACTTAAGTTGACTATTAACCATGAAGAGAAACTTTTGGTAACTTAGGTTAACCTTAGATCCAATGTGAGTTCATATTAATAAACTTTTATAATTGTCATCAAACTATTAGAAAAGCTCATATGCATTCAAACAGATACTTTAGGGTCTATTAGTGAGGTCAATTCCATCAAGCCAACCCAAATGACCCACCTTGACTCAATTTGACCAAATTTGTCCAATAAAACTTTAATATCTTTTAAAAAATCATATTAATTAGTTTAAATATAATAAAACTATTTCTCATAATGCCATATAAAATTTTTATATGTTGTTTGGCTGAATTAATTATTGGTTCCAACCTAAGAGGTCTTAGTAAAGGCTTTGACCGATTAATACCCACATGACACATAGGGCTTCAATTCAACCAACCAAATCTTTATAATAAATTAAATCCTTATACATCATGATATAAAGGAATGTTCCAAATAGTTATATTGTTGAATACAATTGATTGAATAGCACCATGTGGGTCAATTAAATTCTAGATGTCAATGTGTCCAAATTGGGCCCAAATGGGCATAGTCCAATTTGGAATTAGAATTGATTAACCAAACGAACAAGTCATCCAACCAAATTTGCCTTGGAGATTAAGAAACATGTTCATGAAAATTCTTTAGTTCTTACAAACTTCATTTGTCCTACCTTTGTGGTTAAATCAAAAGACTAAAGATATAGGTCTTAATGGGTAATCCCACCAAATTTGCCATGGAGATTAACAAGCATGTTCATGAAAATTCTTTAGCTTTTACAAACTTCATTTGACCTACCTTTGTGGTTAAATCAAAAGACTAAAGATATTAGTCTTAATGGGTTAATTATGCTAAAATTCTCCAAAATTCTTTGGGAGTTCCTTCTCAAATATAGCTAATGGAAAAACACCATTACTGCTTTAGTACAAACATATCTAAACCTAATTCCCATCGGTCTAATAGGCTAATGAATCAACCAAAATTAGTGTGGGAATTAAGGGGTGGCTAAGAGGGCTACCATATACTTCACTAAACTCTTTAATATCATAAAATGCATTAAGAATTTTGCACCCTAAAAATAAATACTTAATTCCCCTTTCCAAATAAAATTAAATAATTAATATAAATGTTCCTTACAGGAGGTCGACAAAATTCTATTCATAAATAGGATACCATTAAAGTGGGCATCATTACAAAGTTTATAATTTTATAGTCACTTTAAATACACACTTGTAAAAGTTGAATTGTACATTAACGAACACATTGTTGAATTATTGATATTTAATTTTGTATTAGCTCCTTAACATGGAAACCTATCATTTAAAATTGATCTTATTTCTTAACTTTTGAAGATTTCATAAATATGAAATGGCTATAATAAAAAAATAATTGAAACATTTTTAAAATTGAAGCTTGTTGAATCAAAATTTTCAAAATTTCTCAAACTTTCTTATTTGTATGAAATGTTGGCTAAGATAGGAAAATCAATTATATATCTTGTTATTGATCAAGTGATTAGATTCCTCTTTATGCTAATTATTTTGACTATAACAATTGAATGTAAATTTTTAAAAAATTAAATACAATGGAATATGAATTTTCTTGCCAATTTATTGATAACATATGTTTAGAAGGATATTGTAATGATTTTTAATGTTGTAATGATTGATGATTTTGACACAATGAAGAAAGATTTGACATAATTTAAGATGGAAGAATTATTTTATTTTATGATATTCTTAGATACTTTTCATTTAATCTTTCTATTTACTTATTTTTATTTATAAAATAAAATTTTTATTTTTATTTTGTCACCTCTCCTTATTTTTTGGTTCTATAACTGCTTAGACTACTCATAACCTATCAAACCAACCTCCATAAGGTAAGAATTTCTTCTCTCCCACTTATCCTATTCTACGGTGTGGTCACTCGTGCTCCAAAGGCTACATCATGACTTGATAAGTTATGAAATCACTTCATCTACTTTTCACCACGCTTTTTATTTGCTTAAGAAACCTTACAAGATGAGAATTTAGCTTAAGTTGCATCAACCCGTCACTCTCTCAATAGAGCTTAAGGATGAAGAAGGCACCATTCTCATTGTATTTAATGGTTCAGATGAAGCCAAACCATAAATGTTATATCCAAAGTTTAATTTCTAGAGAGTTTCTTTTAAACTTTGATCTGAATTATCTAGTTTATTTTATTGAATCAAAATTTATTTATGGGGTGAAGCATAATCTCCTAAGAACCTAAGGGAGAAGGCCAAGTTAAGTAAGACAATAAAAGAGAAGTAAGGCAAACACAAAAATTATGAGAAATTCCACATTGTTAGAAAATAAGTACAAGGACCTTTCACTTTCCCTCTCTAAGAATTAGTACAAAACATAAAGAAAGTATAAGTGCACCAAATTTAAGAAAGGATAAAACATTCCAATTCTCAAGAATCCCTCTTTTATAGAGTCAGGGGTGATAACATAAAGAAAGTACACATCATCTAAGTCAATAACATAGTAAAAAGGAGTCACACATAAGGGCTAGTGCTACATCTCTAGTGATGAGTTCTCTAGTTGTTGCAGCTAGTGTTGGTGAGTTAAGTTGCTTGATGTGTATCTAGATCCATAGTCATACACATATGAAAAAGTCTTTACATATAAGGTAGGCCACTAGGTATTAATTGCCTGGCCTCTAGAAATCTCCTCTAATGTTTTCCTTGTATAGAGAGTTTTCTTATGTGAGGGGGGTTGCAAGACACTAACCACTTGACTAAAATGTTGTCTCCTCATATTCTCCCTGCTCGAGGCAAGTTATCATCAATGAGTGATATACTTGTACAAATTTGGTCCCTCACTACTGGGTGTTCCTATGTTGGTCCTCTACTTGACCATGAGTACTCACTAAATCCACTCATACTCCTTAATAGGAATGAGATTAAATTATTTGAACTTTAATGGTTTGAAGAAGCTTGTCATTTTACTTTATTGGTAGAACAATAGAGAAAATCTGCTTCCATCCCTAGAATTAATGATCAAGCCCCATCTACTTCTTCCAAAAGGTCTATTATTAAGCCTACCCATACAACTAGTTTAACTAACTCACCCAAACCTCTTATTAAAGGGAGATTTAAAAGCACTAAGAAAATAATTTATTTTAAATTTCATGAAAAGATCGATCATATGCAAAATTAATATAAAATTCATATGCTATTCTTAGATACAATTTTTCTAAGAAAAAATTAAACTCCATTGATAATAATAAAGAGAGGCACAATGCCCAAACGTTTGACCACCAAACCTTAAACGCAAAGAAAAAAATTACTAATCCATAAAAAATAACAAAATGCTCAAAGAAAGCATTATAATAAATCTTAAAAATTTCAATCTAATTGAAAGTACATATTAAGAGTCAATGAAACTTTGAGAGAGTTCAAAATAAAAAAAAAGATATAGTTAGATGTCTTAAATTTCCATGAGGCAGTAAGAATAAAGAAAGAATAAAACAAGAATAGAAATGTGTAGGTTCTAGTATTCTTGGAAAACTACTTCTTCTCTTCTTATTTGTTGATTTCCATTTTTTTCCTAAAGTTTTAATAAGCTCCCTATTTATAATTCTTAAAGTTGAAATTTATCTATTTGATTCTTTGATTAGCTACCTTGCTTAAATTTCCCCTTTCATATTATGTAATCAGTATAAACTCTACTCTATAATAAGAAACTAAGAACTATATGTAAAATAAAAAATATCATTATACCAAAAATAAAGAGTTTTATGAGAACATAATCTTATATTAGATAAATTTAGCTATGTAAAAGACCCTTTATTATCCTTTATAGTCATATTAGTATCTTTTATATGTTTTGGACTTCATGCCTTGATCTTTTTAATATAAATCTACTGATAACTTGCATGGCCCAAAATAAAAGTGCCATAGAATAAGATAAAAACTAAGTCCACCAAATCAATGTAAGAATGTTGACAAGGAGAAGAAAATGAGGTTCTTAGTTGTTTAAGAACTTGAATAATTGTTGTTTCAATTTGTTCATTCCCATGCTTGTATAAATAATATTACATTGTTATTAGTTTTCCTATGATTGGTAAATACTTCTTGTGGACTATAATAGCTAGAGAAAAATGAAAGAAGTTTTATAAAGTTTTAAAAGAAATTATGATATTTGACTCAATATAAGGACAACCAACATTAGAAAAGTTGAAGTGTGGCACAAAAGAAATGAGACCCACATACACAAATGCACACACACACACACACACACACACACACACATATATATATATATATAGGAAAAAATAGCAATGGGAAGTGACAATCCTCAAATATGAAGGGTAACTATATTAAAGGGAGGCTGCCAAGCTCATATATATACTGCTCACTACATCATAGCTTTCATTGACAATATAGAATAATAAAGAAGTAGTGTTCAACATCATGATGGAATATATTGTAAAATAAATCATCTCAAAATAGTATAAAATTTTTCAATGAGTTATATTATAAGAGTCTATGATTGAGTTTCCAAGGAGTCTAACCATGTTATGCTCAAAAGGCCATAGTAAGATAAAATAGTAGTTATATGAAATAAATTAAAATGAAAGCTTTCTAGAACCACAATAAAGCCTAAAACATAGACATTTCCCATAAAAACTATTACTAAATGGCTCAAGAGTAATATTACATTATCCCACTTTATGAAAAGTAAGCACTAATTATATTAGTGAAAGATTTAGCATATTTCCCAGAAACAATACTACAACTAAAATATTTTAAAAAGAACCTAGAATGAAAAGCAATCGATGTGGAGCGCTAAGGTAAATAATGCTTTAATAAACATAAAAAAGGTACACTGAATTCCATGAGATCTATTTGTTAATCAAACACCAATCCATGCTATAAAGAATATATCCATACTTCATAAATATTAATGATTAAAAGGATCTAAGAAAAAAAACATGGCATGTTAAGAACAAGATCAAACATAAAATAGTATAATTATCAATTATTAAATGTCAAATACTAGTTGATGTAATTATGTCATTATTTGTATAATATATATTGTAAGAATTGAAGAACATTAGAGCCAATGTTTATAACATTAGTAAAAAAAGTTACAATAAATATTGGGGGTCGATGATTTAATAATGTGTGATGAAATAAAGTTGCAAGCACATAACAAAGAGTAATGGAGATATATTAACCATAGAAGATAGTAGCTCAGCTAGATAAAGTTTTTTAAAATAACTATCATGGATTGATGTAATTCATCAACATGTAGAATATTCTAAATGCATAATTCAAGAATGATCATTTGGTAAGTTCTCAATAATAAGCTTTTGATATTGTAAAGATAAATGCACTTTTCAACTTTTGAAGTAGCAATCACATGTATCTTAAAAATTATACATTTAAACCATTACAATTACAAGCTAAGTCACTAATCTTCAAAATAATTTTAATATTAACCGAGATAAGTAGAATACCCATCAAATTGAGCCAAAACATAAAGAATTTAATAGTGAGTGTAGTACTATTTGCATCAAAAATAGAAATGTTAATATCTAACTCAAAATATTTCTAACACACATTATTACAAAGATATTAGACACACACACACAATAATATATATATATATATATATATATATATATATATATATATATATCGTGTGTGTGTGTGTATGTGTGTGTGTGTGTGTGCGCGCATGCTTTTTTCTTTCCAGTAAAATAATGTTTAACATTATAGTTGTAACAAGTTCAGACAAATCCAGTCCATATATAGTGCACACAGTACAACATCTAATCACTTTAAATTAAGCAATTTATACTCATAAATGCCTAGTAACCTACATTAAGAGACCAACCGCTCATTGGAAAAAAATCCTCTTGATTACTTAAGAATATTTTGTGAACCCATGAAAAATTATCTCAAAAATACTCTCACCTCATTACTAGCTGCCAACCATCTACACTTTATCATCAATAAAATTGCTTATTTTAAGAAAAGAAAATTCTTCTAAGAGTAAAAATGCACATCTTATACATATAATGAAAAATGAGCAACAACTGCAATACTTGTTATTTCATTCTAAAATATGGGAGGCCTAACTTATCAAGATTAGTCAAGCCACATAGATGGGTTGGTAGGTTATTGAAACTAAATTCTATAAATTAAGGTAAATTAGCTCCTACTTTGGCCAAAATATCAATATAAGCATTTCCTTCAGGATAAAATAAGATATTTGCATAGTTAAATTAGGAAAGATATTTTAGTATTGTTTAACAAAGAATAAATTTTAGCATTTCCTTTTCCATTAGAATTTATAAGAGATATGAGCATGAGAGCTTCCATTTCAATCCATATATTTCTAAAGATTCAACGCATAGGTTAAAGCCATAAGATATAACACTAATCATGGGGTAAGAGTTCCAACAAATGCATAATCACATTACCATGGTTGTTTCTAATTAAACCACCACAACTGCATTTTTCATTAGCCATAGTCCCATCACTATTAATTTTAAAAAGACATCCATTTATTTTTGCTAAATAACAAAACTATGTTGTCTATTAATAGGATTTGATTCAAAAGAGATACCAAAATATTGGATAAAAATCTACAATGTTAAATTTTTTTATATTAAGCATTTTAGCAGTACATGTCGACCTCATTTTTAATTAGTTAACACATATCTTTCTCCTAACACTTAGGATTTCAACCCTAGAGAAGGAGCTTCCTCACATAAACACTTAATACACTTTCTAGTGGTTAAGTGAGAACCAAAATCAAAATTAAAATGAAAAAAAATAAATTTATAAGTGAAATTAAATTCAATATTCAAATCTAAACCAAAACTGAAGTGGAATCAAAATCTTGGGGTCAGACTTAGCCTAGGCTAGTGGGCCTCACCAAAAATTAGCATATCCCAAATATGTTAGATAAATTCAATCACACTTAAAGCAAATAAAAATTAAATAAAATCCAAATGAAACTCATTAAAATAAAGTCAAAGTTTAATTGACACATAAATAGGTTAATTAGATTACTTAACCTAAATTATCCCATTTTGGTTTTTTTGAACAAATAGTCAAACCAAATCGAGTCAAATTGAATCTATTTAAAGTTTATAATTAATATTCAAGTTCATTCAAACTCAAATCTAATTTCAATTTGGCTAAGTAGGCCATTTGAGTCAAGTAGACCCATATGGGCCCCATTAAGCCCAACATCAAATCAAATTGATTTCAAAATTCTTCATATAGGCTCAATCTAAACCAATCCAATTGAGATTAAACTAACATAATTGAGTCACTTTAAGCTAAAATTAAAGTTGAATGAGGATTAATTGAATATAATCAATCTTAAATAGTTTAAATAACTCATTAAAACATAATTAAAATTTAAGATAGGTAAAATGTGGCCAATTTATTCACATCACTCAACTTGATTTTTTTGAGTCAAATTATGTTAACAAAGTTTAAAACCAAATCTAATCAAATATATGTTGAACTAGTCAAATTAAATCACATTCAAGCACAAAATATACTTAAATTGATGAACTATAAGTTTTGTAAAATAATTAACTAAATGTAATTAAGAATCTGATTGAGCTTCAATCTGACTAATCAAGTCATATAACCCATTTTGTGCCTATTTGGTCAAACTAAGCCAAGTAAAAAATGTGCTCAAAAGAAGTCAAATTAGGCCTTTTGAAGGTATCTAAAGCATCTATCATTCAAGCCAAGATAAAAGATGATATGCTAAACTCACATTAATGACATCATCTAGCTAAAAAATTAATAAAAAATAGATGAAACTAGACAAATCTTAAAATATAACATAAAGAACATAAATTAATGCAAAAAAACTAATCATGTGACATCAAAGAAAAATTTTTCTTTTATTTCATACCCAAATCTAATTATGATTTCAATTTTGATAATATGGGATGACAAAAATAAAAAAACAAAAAAGAGAGATAAAAAGGGACGAAGGAAAAAAAAACATTATTTTTTTTTTTCAATTGGGATTGCATGGAGAAAACATCGTACCCAACTTTACTTCCATGCATAGGCTTAAGAAAGTTTTTAATTAATTAAGCATCTAGTCTAGGAGGCAAAATCTAGTTGGCTTGACCACCACCAACTCCTCCATGAATGGAGCTCTCTGCCAAGCCTTAAAAGCATGAAACTAGGCTCATTAGAGCTATAATTGCAAAAAACATTCTAAGAGAGAAGAGAAGCAAAACTGAGCACTTTCTCATGTGTTATGACCATGATAGGTTGAAAATCAAGGCTTTAAAAATAAAAAAATGCTTAAAATTTCAAAAATTCACAAAAATAAAATAATTAGCTAAAAAATAAGAATGACCCTTCTATAGAACCAAGATCCAAAGAGAAATTCAATGAGCCTATAAAATGAAGAAATTTGAGTTCACTCAAAATCAAATTTATTTATTTACTTTTAAAGTATAAACCTAATTAAACTAAAATTTTTAGGGAACAAATTGATTGTTATTACATATTTACCATAAACAATTTAAGTCAAATTGATTATTAGATTAAGAGTTAATTTTTTGAACAATTTTCAAAATTTTTAAGTAAATAATTAATTAAAAATTACATAAATTCAAAAAAAGTTTCAAAATGTTCAAAAAACTTTCATATTTAATAAAGCACCTAATAAAATTAATTATATCATTGAATCTAATGAAATCATAAAATTATTAATCTAGTGTTTATTAAAACCCTAATTAATTAACTTAATTAAATATAATTTTAAAAATCCATAGAAAAATTAATCATTAATATAAGAAATACAAAAAAATACTTCAAATTTAAAATTTAGTGAGAAATGTAATTGTTTTATGAGCCCAAAATTTTATCAACTATTTTGAAATTAATTTTTATTTTATTAAAAATCTTATTTCTTTAATTACTCATAAAATATAATTCTAATTTGGTTGAAATCTTTGAAAAATAAAACTAATGTAAATATCTACTTACCATACACTTTTCATACCATTTGAAGCTCTAGATTAAAAATTATTATTTTTGAAATATCCTAGAGTAATTTGGATAATTAATTAGCATAAAACTATGAAAACTACTAAAACTCACTAAAATGGTTCAAAACATCTTTGTTAATAATAAATAATCTAAGAAAATTAATAACACTTTATTTGATTAAATTTTTAAATTATCACTTTAGGGAACTTGGAGTTTATTAAATTCTTAATTAATTAATCTAAATGAAGCTTGTTGAATCCAAATCTATCTATGGATTTAAGTAGAACCTTCTTAACACAGGAGAAATAAGGTTAAGAAACATAGAGTAGTAGGAAATAAAAAAAATCTTTTTTTTCAAAAAATATCTCAATATAGTGAGGGTTTTTGGGTTACTCCCCCAAATAAGAAGAAAAACAAAGACCCGCAGTGTGGGGGTTATTACATATGATAAGTATACATAAGATAAATCAAATATAGATGGGACTCGCTAGTGTGAGGCAAACATCTAGTGGCGAGTGGTGAGTTGTTTAGTAAAGGTTCTTTGAGTCATCAATACAAGCCATCCAAATTATATTCTAGATGTGTGACCATTTGTATGTAGGTGAGTTTGCACACTATGGGCAAGTCTCCATCTATATGGCCAACTTTCATGCTTCATTTTTTTGGCTAAATTTTCTTCTCAATTTTCCATAAGTGTCTTTACTGATGAGTGGCACACTTGCACTCATTATGATAGTTCCTTGTGATGAATACTCAACTAATTTATTCACTTATTTAGCTATACATTTAGCTCCTTGATTCTTCTATTGCTTTCAAAGTGGCTCACAAAATAATATAGAGGAATGAAAATGATAATTAGCTTCAAATATTTGGTGAATCTTGGAAATTTTTTTTTTCATCATTAATGTCACATCAACATTTATGTGGTTCCTTCTTTTGGTGTGTCATCCTAGGACCCTAAGCTCTAGAAGAACCTTAGCTGTGGGGAACTTTATTCCTTATTTTGCATCTCGATGGATCAGTGTTACCCCTTTTTTGCTGAGTTTTTTATTGGAAGAAACATAATTGTTCATCATGGACTTTTAGGAGACCTCATAGTGATATTGATTTTTTTGAACACTAGGCAAGCCTTCAAAAGAAGATGAAGAAGACTATGAGATTGATCAAAGTCACAGTTAATTTTTTCTAGTTGAAATAAATACTTTGACCACCCTACACAAGTAGATGTTGTTACTTCAACCAAGTGAAACACAAAGGATTGACAGGTGAAAGTGAGTATAGAACTTCTTTTGGTGGAGAATATGCCTATTATGGTGGAGCCATCTTCAATCCCACATGTAGAGGTAATGGTGAGTGTTTAAGAAAAAGAAGATGCTGCCCCCTCATTCTACACAAAAATTTATGAGAAATAAGTTGGAGGGAACCACTACCATAAAAATGATTTTGGAAGAATATCTTGCTAAGATGGGATTTAATCTTATTAGACATCCATGACTTTCTTAAAATCATCTGCAAGTTTTCTTCTTATTCTAGCTTAGTGTGATGAGTGTTCAAATATATGTGGAAGGTGATGATGGGTACACATTGGTCCCTCAAATCATTTCTCTTAGCTCTCCTAGTAGTTTTAAAAAGATGATTCACTTCAGCTTGGTTGAATTGCAAGGTCTCCTTCAAGTGACGTGGAAGTTCATTTGTTGAACAGTGGTATCCTTTTTGAAGAATATTATTCTTAGCTGATCACCTCATTAAAATGACTTTAACTATATTTGATAAATCAACTTGTCATCATATAGGGGTGACTCCAACTCTTTACACACTAACATGGCAGCAATAAGTCTTCTCTTAAGAGTAAACCCATTTCTTTAGGGAATGAAAACCATGACACCTAACTTGTCATCCATTGGGGCAACCAATGTCACTTTAGTAAATATTCAAAAAAAATGCTTGCGATATTCCATCCATCTACTCACTAAGATAGTGGCTAGTATGAGCAAAATGAGTCCTCTCACATAGAGGGAGGAGATGTAGAAATAAAACCACAGGCACTATAGACCCAACCAAGTTCATTTCTTTATAGAGGAGAGTTACTCTATTAAAGGAGAGTATGATTTCCTTGAGGCAGGAGTTGAGCATGTTTTAAATGATGTAATAGCTGAGTCACAGTGGAGATAAGCTATGAAAGTGTATTCACAAAGGAGTTTGGCATCCATGAAAGCTAAAGTGACCTTACCCTGATGCTTGATAAAGTCGAGTGAGTCTTCACTCTTTATCATAGGTGTTAGCTTCATGTTTGATTATTTGACTAATAAAGGGGCATTCATTGAAAAATGGCACTCAGACCCTATTGTAAAAAAAGTTAAAGATAATATAAAGATTGGTTAGCAAGTGTGTTGTACTAATATCATTTATCATAATGAAAAGAAATAAATATTTGATATTTTTTACTCATCTTAATTCATCGAGTCTTTTTTATACTTATTGATGATGTGAGTATATATATATTTACCTATTTTTTAGTGACTTGCATTGCTTAAGATTTTAGCAAAATCTTATAATGATTTCTCTATTTAATGTTTGATGTAGCATCCACATTACCAAGCTCTACTTAGCACATCTATAAATTCACATTTAACATAGTGGTTGGGTCTTTATTACTTTTCCCTTTAACATTGAGTGAGTACTTTTTCCTTTATGTGAGTAGTGATTTTTTTCCCTTTTAAGTCACTGATAAAGAAGGTGACAATTGTGTTCATGCAATGTAAGTGAAGTGCCTAATATTTATTTCGTTAATAGCATCATTTATTTTCCATGATACAGCCAAAGCAATCTGAATTTTTGGGTGTGAGTGGCAAACCATGAAAGTGACTTAACTCCACTAGGTTGGATGAGTTATGTGTACCTTTGGACAACTTCAAGTGTGGATTTTGACTTCCTCTTCTAAGAGAATGGGTGGAGATTTTGAATTTAATGGAGTGGTGCCCACCCATATCCCCAAATACATTATTTTTTTACTAATTCTATTATAGGGTCTAAGTGTTAGTCCTCGATGAGTCCACCTATCCCACACATATAATCAAATAAAAATTGGTGCAAAAAAAGAGAAGTGAAGTACTCCACTACTTGATGGATTTCTATAATAATAAAATCTCAGCCCTCATGGTCATAAAGTTTTGTTGGAACTCCACCTTTAAGAACTGTCATCGCTGTGACAGCTCCAAGTATTCTTGTAGCTCACCCATGTTCTGCTGGGATAAGTCTAAGGCCTCCTTTAAGAGGGCGAACTCCTTTCATAGAGTTTTGATCTCATAGGAATCCATGAATACTCATGGTTCCTCCTACACATAGTTCCTTAGTCAATAAATAGACTCTCCCTTTGCAGACTCACCATTATATCAGCAAGTAGGAGGGAGAAAATTGACCATAATTTCCCTAACATCGGTAAAAGTGAACCTAAGCTCAATGGCATAAACATCAATGGTTATCTTGGGCCGAGGAGAGATTTCTACCAAATCCACCCATCATGTTGATAAAGTTGGCCATGAGTCATCGCTAGTTGACAAGAAAGGAATTCATCAAAAATTAGAAGAAAATTTCAATAAGAGGATTTTCTATAGGTATGACCATTGGGAAGGGATACCACCTTTCAAGGAAGTGGAATTTCTCTCGACTCAAGAAATGGCCCAGCAAATCTCCCATAAAAAAGTGAAGCAACTCTACAAAATGACCTAGACTATCGAAGGAAACAACCTGGTGGGCTGATGAATGCTTCTTACCATCCCCTACTGAAGAATGAATGATAAATATGCTCAACTATGATCAAAAAAGAAAGTAAGAGAGTTTGATAAAAGGGAATTACAATACGTGATAATAGGTAAAACTTACCTTAGTAAGATATTCCTTTATGTCAATCCCATGATAGCTCACCATCACCTTCTTATGTTGAATCAAAGGAGCATCCTCCCCTCCTTCCTCTTCTTTAAGAATAGTTGCTAGTTGCTCACTCACCATAGTAGCCTGAGGAGTTCAATTCTCCTTGAGGGTCTAAAGAAATAGTGATGGTGATAAATATTATAATTGGAGTAGTTGGATTGCTCACTTCAACTACAGGAGTGACAATGGTCTCTTCAGACTTCTTTACTTTCTTTACTTTCTTGTAAAGGCCTACCTATAAAATGGCAAGATCAATGTCGCCATGGGGTCTCTTTATGTCCATGGTGATTATGTTTTAATTTGTTTAGCAAAATTAATTCTTAGAAGGTAGAAGATTTATCTGAGCGAGTAATAAAAGAAATGCTGAATGCATAAAAGATAAAAGAAATGATTCATTTATAACCTCCATAGTGTTAAAAAATTAAATTAGTCCAAAGGTGATGTGACCTCTCAATAATTGCATGAATTTTCTCAGATCAATAAATGTTTAAAAAATAATCATTAAGTTTATTCTTATATCATTTTATGAGGTACATCTATAAGGAGAAAAAGCTTCAGAGAGCTATATGTACACCTAAATTTATGGATAGGCCCAAACTAGCCTATAAGTCTAGATAATGATACTCACATAATAGGTAATAGATGACCTAGAATAAGAATACTCTTTGGAAGGAACACCCAATAAGGAAAGATATATCTGAGCTAGCAAGCTAAGGACTTGAAGAATATTAACTCAAAGGCAAAAAATAATTTCACATGCCAGCATCTATGACTATACTAAAAAATGACAGGACCACTCTCCTCAATCTCACCCTTGCTCGCACACTCATTTGATAGGGGGCTACTTATCAGCTGATGGTGTCATGCTCACTCACTTCCATTAGCTTAGGCAAGAATTTTTTGTATTAAATTTTTGTTCTAAATTGCCTCGACCAACTCGGCCATTGACACTCTTAGTTGAGTCACCTTCTTAAATAGAGGGTATTCAATCCCCATGTAATGAGTTGTGGGGTTCCAAAAGTCTTGCCTATGTGTGAGTGCCTAATCACCTTATGGGGAAAATTTATGACATCACGTAGATTTTAAAATTTTATATTTAAGTAATCAAATTCTTCATTATGGAGTAAACATATTATCTCAAAAGATAAACATGCTATTCTATAATGGATTCAATCAATTAAATAATGACTACTAAGCCTAATGGGTCTTATTAATATTTCAGAGACTTTTCCCTTGAACTATATAGAAAAATGGAAGAAGATTTATTTTATACTACGATCGTAGTTCCCTATAAGGGCAAAGTCCTATAGTTAATTACATCTTAATAATAAGGATCTCTTCCTAAGAATACTCTTGACTAAAGAAATAGCCATTTATTTCTATAGATTTCTAAGCTAGTTCTAAAGGAAAATCATAATTTGGAATTTCAAAAGAAAACACTACAAAGTGGTAGGAGTTCTTTTAGAAACCAATTAGGATAAAGTAAGAAATGTCCATAAATATTGGGATACTAATGGACATGTCAACTATCTACTATTAAGCTTTAAAAATTTGAATTTAAATTAAATTTTGAGTTAAAATTTTATTAAAGATTTAGGGCTTATATTCTAGCAGCACAAGATTGTTGAAATGCCTAAGGTTTAAAACTTATTCCTAGAAGGATTCTTGAAAACCTAAGTCTATAAATTCTTTTAAAATAAGTTAGAGGGTCGACCTAGTTTGACATTTTAAAATTTTTGGCTCTTTTTCTCATTTGAGAAAAGAAATCTATCCCAAACTTTTTTGGACTTATAACCTAAGTGAATATTAAATCCATGATGTCAAGTCTCATGAATGCAAGATGGTTAAGCTATTATATTTTTAGAAAGGGAACTAAAAAACTAAATTCACTCCCTAATCCCTAAGATCATGTTGGGTATGATATGTACCTAACTAATGCAAAAAATTTAAGCTTTTATATCTTGACTCATAATTCATTTAAGGCTTTGGGAGATGCAATTTATGCCTACAATGAGATGCAATTAAAAGTGGTCATATGACAATCAAGAAGAGAAGGAAGACTTTCCCAAGGAGGTGGCCATCTTCAAAGATCAGATGCCCCTTATGTGTAATGAGTGAAGCGCCCGATTCAAGAATTTAAACTAATATGCTAGCATGATTTGCAAAAGCTAGTTGTTTCTAGTTGATTTTAAGTTATTCCTATGGCATTAATTTATGTGAGAAGTTTCAAATTTTTTTATTTTTGTTTAAGTTTAGATTTAGGTTGGGTAAAAAAATTAGTTTTCTTAGGAGCTTAATGTTTAGGCATTCATCATAGAAAACATAACACATAAAGAAACTTTAAAAAATAGGTTAGTTCTATTACGCCACCAAAATAAATCAAGATAAATTTAGATTAAAAGAACATGATAGTGTGGCAAGGTACCACTGTACAAGAAGAAGAAAAAAAAGGGTAAGTTGAGCTCTACCCTTAAACAACCCAATCTAGAACTATAAGTTTAGATCTATGGGTCTTCTTACAAGATTGTTTCCTTCTCCAGGGACCTCCTTTGGGCTTCATAGGAGACCACTATAATGGTAAATTGACTCTTACTATTCCTGGAGCTCGTAGATCCTAAACTAATTCTAGGCTCAAATTACATTTAAAATTTTAAAAAGAAATTCCTAAGCCTTGCAAACAAAAATCAGGAAATATAAACATCACACCAACAATTATATTTGCAAACATACATACTTAGCATTATTTTCTTGCAAAGCCCACCTATTTTATTGGACTATGCTTAGGGACATAAGCATACCTATGAGAAAGTAGTACTTATATATAATTTATTACAACAGCCCCTTTTAGCATACTCTCTTATTGAAGACATCATTAATTCTAAAAAGACATTTACCATCTAGTTTAATGAGCAAACAATCCTAGTCATCTAGTCTAAAATAGTATACCATAGAATAATGAAAATATCACATCACATCACATAATATTACAAATCGACCTAACCTAAATCTAGGGTCGGTGACCTCAAAGAAATCTAGTATGTGAAGGAGGGGTTTGTGTGGCATGAATGTACTAGATCTTTTAAGTTTTGGTTTGGATTTAAAAGTTGGCTTATTTACCATTAGATGGTTTTAATTCAAATAATTTAATTGATTAGTAATTTTATTTCCATTTTTAAGTTCATTTTTATGTTGAAGTGAAGTTCAAGTTTTGAAGAATGAAGAATAAAATAAATTCCACTTTGGGGAATTCATTCTATTCAACATCCTAAATCTTAATAGAATGAAGTCTTTACCCTAAGGTGAAGGTTCATTATAAATGTCAAACTAAGATCCTAAGTATCCTGATTAACCTCTTCTTGAATTCCTTTAAGTTGAATTTGATTTGATTAAAGTTTTAATTTTAATTTGGATTCAAATTAAGATTCATTCTTCTTTTTATTTCTTTCAGTTTGATTAATATTTAAAAGATTTGATTTAATCATAGTTTTAGTTTCCATTTTTCTTTGATTAAATGCTTATTTATTTTCATCTATTTTAATTATATAATTTGTTTAATTTAAATTGATTTCATTTATTAATTTAATGTTTACTTTCTTCAAATGATTTGATTTAAGTGACTATATTTATTTGACTTAATTATTTCATTAAGGTTTATATCCATTAATGTTTGTGTTCATTTAATTTATTTGAATTTAACTTAATTCATTTAAATTAGTATTTTGATTCATTCTTAGTTTAAAATTTTGGTTTCATTATTTTTTAAGATTTTGTTAATTAATTGCATCCCCTTAGATAAAATTTTGTTTATCAATTCATAACTTAGGAGACTTTAGCTATTTTGATTACCAAACCTAACCTAAGACATTTCAAATTTCTATGTTGTTTAAGTTTAATTATTTTGGTTAATCAGTTTTATTTGCATTTGAAATTATGTTATTCATTAACCATAATGGATTTAAAAATTTCCATATTAATGAATTTTCACATTTAAATATGAAGTTTAGAGGTTAATTGATAAGTGATTAACATAGGGATTAATTTTTATTTTCTTTCATTTCATTAAACCCTAAGTATATGATTAATCAAATTTCTTATCTTGAGAGGGTTGGAAGATTTTATTCAAGTGTTATAATGTTAATGAAAATTTTTTAAGTTGATTTTATGAAGTTTTTATAAATTCTATGATTTTCTAATTTTTTTTATTTCATTTATATTGACCTAAACGCTTGGAAATTCAATAACTTCCATTCTAGAGGTCAATTGGATTTGAACTTTTTATGGCAAGTGGGGTCTCTTACCAATTTGAGTTCCCTAAAGTTTCACTTTAATCAGATATGTAATTTGAGATTAATTAAGATTTTAATTATTTTAACAAAACTTAAATTAAGCCTAAATTAGGCAAAATTAATTGGGGATTTTAATTTTCCTATATTCTTCTCTTAATGATGCATCCAAAAAGGGTTTATTTAAAATTTTCAAAAATTTGGTTGATTTATTATAAGTTTTCTAAGTTTAGATTGATTAATTAAATTAATTAATTAATTACATTATTTTATGGTTTACTAGATTCAGAGAGTTTTCATGAATTTTATAGGTTCATTATGTTTATGATGATGATTTGAATTATTTTCATGATTTTCATAATTTTTAAGATTTAAAATTAACTTATTTCATTAAAATTCGGGTTTAAGGTTGGGAAGTCCAAATCGTTTTATTTACTTTGCAAACAATAATGAAAAATTAACCTAATGTGTGTCTTAACTCTAATTTCATTTCCCCAAATTTTCAAATTAATTGGATGAGTGGTTTGAGATTACTTTAAGTTTGATTATTTTCATTTAAACTAATATAATCCAAAATCAGCTAATAAAAATTGGGGATTTTAGGTTTAATGGATTCCTCTCATTAAGCTGAATGAATAGAGCTCTTATTTGCATTTTTTGGTTGTGTATTTATTTTTTATGTTTTTTTAAATTTTTTGATATTTTTCAATATTTATTTAAACAAAAAAATTCAAGAATTTCTTGTTTTAATAGGCGGTGCCATGCGGTGCTAACGTGGTATCGCTTTACATGTGGCAATAGCCTATTCAGCTAGCTGGTTCAAACCAGATCCAGCTTAGATGGTCGTGAGGACCATGGAAATCATCTCGACCTTTCGATCTTCAATAAGATGGTATAGATTTCATGCGGTATCCTTAAAAAAATTTAATCAATCATGAGGCTAGACCTCAACCATCCGTGCCAAATAGAAGGAATAGATGATGGAGATTTCTCCCCTATTCTTCCAATGTACACCTTCATGGGGATGTGGTGAGGCAATGGGAGTAGTTTCACATGTTGCCTCGCCATGGATTGCCATGATGACCAACAGCCTCCTTACCATCAAGTTTGATGGGGTTTCAGCTCATCAGCTGTAATAGACCCCGAGAAAGGTTTGTTCGAGTTCACTTATATCCCTAGAATGTGTAGGGACATCTAATTTGGGGGGACGAAAAGTGTTCCTCCAATTAGACCTTTGGCCAGGAGCTTGGCTGCTGACTTTAGCTGACTTCATACCTGTTGGTGGTGAGAGGCCTAGGGAATGCTTTGTTTCTTCTTCTCTTTACCTTAGGAGTGTGTGAGGATGTTAAGGTAGCCTATAGGAATCTCCCTTCCTCTATTTCCAAATATGGCTGAAAGCCATATATAGAAGTGTTTAGGTGTCCAAAATCTAGTCACCGACAGTGAGAGTGTTGGACAAGGAGTTGGTTAGCTCTCTTTTGCCCTTGTGAGTATGTTTGAATGAATTCCCGAGGAGAGGAAGCCTCCTCTACCTTTTCTTGCCTTGGCCATGAGCTAGCTCATAAAATCCATGGAGGAAGCCTCCTTCTCCCTTTGCTATGGCGATGGCCACCCATGGAGGCTAGGTCCAAGAGGTGGTCAACTGATTGCATAAAGCCCAAAATCAGTGGTGGCGAAGAAGTTGATGAGATATTGAAGAGAGGAGGTGGGATTTTTCTTCTTTGTATGGATTCCCACCTTCTTGCCATGGTCACACCTCATCTCCATGTGACTTCATCTCACATGGCACTTCCCTGACTTTTGGCTTCACCATCACATCCTTTTGGGATAGAGGTTGGTTGGCCAAATTAAACTAAGCAAAATCTTAGGTTAAACTCAAGTCCACATGAGTTTGATTTCAAGGTTGGACCTAGTTCATGTTATTTAGATTTGAATTAAGTTAAAATGGTTTAATTATGTTTCTTTTGATTGGTTGGTTTTTGGTTTGAGTTTAAATCAATATTGATTGTCCAATGGATAATTGAGAATTCAATTAGCCCATACCACCTGAGAGTTTAATTTAATTTCATTCTAATTTAACAAATTTTGAATTAAATGGCTTAAATTAAGTCTAATTGAGTTAAGGGACCAATTTGACTCAATAAAAATATGTTTAGACCCCAATCATGTTTAATCACATGTGTGAGGTGATTTGGAGTGATTAATTTTAGTTGATTTGAAATTGATTTCTTTTTTGACCCATTTGACCCAAATTGGACTTAATGCGTTAAGTTGGATTCATTTGGTTAAAATGACCAAATTGATCAAATTAGACCTAATGATTGGTTGCATTATGTTAAATTTTTATTTCCAAATGATTTTGGACATTCAATTTAAGCTGATTTTAATTTGATTTGAATTTTGGATTTTAATAAGTTTTACTTGGGTTTATTTAGATCAAGTGACCAAATTAGCCTAAATAAAACCTTATTGTATTTAGATTCACTTGAGTTACGTTTTAACATATTCATTTCATAATTTTAAGTCTTTGGAATGACTTAATTTGCTCAAATTTTAATGGGTTGACCTTTGACTTGGTGGGACTCACATAAAGTCAATTCCATGCCAAAAGGTTGACCATCTTTGATTTTCATTTGAATTTAGTTCTTTGAATTTAATTTTATTCTTGCATTGGCTTTATTCTTTTTATTTGATTTGATTTCAATTTATTTTGATTTCATTTTAATTTCTTTAAGTTTAGGTGATTTTGAGCTTAAGTGGGATAATTGGTTAACTACTCCAATTATTTTACTTTAAACCCAAATGGACTTGGATTTCAACTAGAATGTGTTTGATTCAATTCTTTCTTCATATTTGAAATTTGGGTTTAGTCTACCTAAACCCATTAGGTTGGACCAAACCCAAGAAGGATGCACTAAGTCACTAGGTGTAGTGTCCTAAGTGCTTAATTAGGAAGCTCCTAATCTAAGATTAGGTGTCCTAATTACTTATTTTAGAAATGATGTTAACCTTATTGAAATGAGCTAAATAAATGGACCCCCAATATGTACGGTGGACTGATTAGAGTACACTACACATATTGGCATTGATCGAATTAGTCAATAGTACCAGCATAAGCTTTAAGGAATTGGAGTTTAATTTTATAATTTAGAATTTGGATTTAATTTTGGCTCTAATTTCAAATTTTGTTTTAAATTTTATTGTGAAAGATAGACAAATGTATGTCTAAATTTATTTAGAATGATTCATTTTTAGAAACAAAGGCTCACTAATTTCTAAGATGCACAAGGATGTCATTAAGAAAAGATTCAATGAAGAATCTAATCCTAACACAATTATTGTAGTCAGAGAAGATGCCTTCAAGGGACTTACTCTTATCTGAGAATAGTGGTTGGAGAAAATGCCAATATGGACACTTACACCTAATCCAAACTATATGAAATTTTAACCAGGGAAATATAACACTAAGGGATTTACTCTTATCTAGTTAGCTATTCAGAAGAGGTCTTTAAAGACTTGATTCCAATCAAAATAGTTGAGCTGAGGGAAAGGGGCTTTGATAGCTTAATCCTAAACCTCAAATTTTGACTACTAGGTAGGGGTCATAAGGACTTGAGTCTTATTCTAATAAAATTCAGCTAACAGGAAGGGGCCTTCAATGGCTTAATTTTAACCTAGATAGCTTGAAAAGGAAAGGGGTCCTTTATCTCTTTTTTTTTTCTTATAAGGATGCCTACTAAGGGACTTACCTCCATCTAATTAGCTGTTAAGAAAGGACCTTTAATGGATCCAAACTAGATAGCTTAGCTTTAGGAGAAGGAGTTTTAAAAGTTTAATCCTAAACCTCAAAGTTTGATTAATATGAAAGGGGTCTTGGTGACTTATTCCAAATCTAAATAGTCCATTTGACAGGAAAGGGTTCTTAGTGACTTAATCCTAACCTAAATAGTCTTTTTGATAGGCAGGGATCTTAGTGACTTAATCCTATCCTTGTCTTTCAAAAAAAAAATGCATACTGAGGGGCTTACTTTATTTTTTAACTAACTATTTGAAAGGGGCCTGCAATGGATTAATCCAACCTAAATAGCTTCGGTTGAGGAAATGGGTCTTTGATGACTTAATCCTAAACCTCATATTTTGGCTAATAGGAATGGGGTTTTGTTGACTTAATCCTAACCATGTAGTCAATTTGATAAGATAGAGATCTTAGTGACTTAATCCAGTCCATGTCATCTAAAAAGATACCTATTAAGGGATTTACTATTATTTTAATAACTATTAAGATGGGCCTTTGTTGGATTCTAACTTAAATAGTTTAAATGGGGGAAAGGGGTCTTGATGACTTGATCCTAACCTTAAATTTTGACTAATAGGAAAGGGGTCTTAGTGACTCAATCCTATCTATGTAGCTTATATGACAGGAAAGGGGTCTTAATGACTTAATCCTATCATGTGAATAATATGAATGGTGCCATGAAAGGCTTGCTCCAAACCTATAGGAAGTTATAATAAGGGTGGATCAAATGGGCTTACTCCCAACTTATAGAAAGAAAGAGTTATGCCACAAAAGGCATACTCTAAACCTATGAGAATAGTGCACAAAGGCTTACCCCAAACCCATAGGGAAGATATGAGAAAGGTGCCACATAAGGCTTACTCTTAACTAAAGATATGTATAGGAAAGGTTCCATAAAGGGCTTACTCCTAACTTATAGATAATATGAGTGAGGAGAAGGGGTATTTAATGACTTAATTCCTAATCCTCAGGTCTTTTGACTAATAAGTAGGAGTCACATAGACTTAATCCTAACTTGATTAGTCTAACTAATGAGAGGTGTTGGAAAGATTTGTTTCCATTTCTTAGTTTCACTAATACTTCTTACACATGAACAAGCTTGGTGAGGAAGCTCTTAAAGACTTGTAGTATATTCTTGAAGAAGGATTTAGGCACATTTTGGGACTAACATTTAATATGCCAATGCCATAAGCATAAAATTTCATTTTTTTTCTTTTTTTTATCTCAAAATTACATATGGCCATGTTACATGTCTAATCCACTTTAGGCAAGACATCATATGGCATTAGCCTGAGAATTTTATCTTTTGAGCTTGCATGTGATTTTCTGGTTCTTGGGCAGAAAAAATAAAAGTTAAATAGTGCTTCTCAAATAAATTTTTTTATTGGTATGAATATGTAGCTTTTATGATGCATTCTTGATATTTTTATTGACTTTAGTCAATCAAATTATAGTTTACATGTATTTCAATTTTTTTATTGACATGAATCTATAGTTTATAAGGCCTTCTCTTAGATTTAATAAAGATCAAGAGATTCCTTTAAAGCTAGAATTGATATAGTTTTTAAAAGTGACTGAGAATCAAGGTAAGCAAACTCTTAGATTCTTCTAAAACTATTTTTTTTTCTTTTACCCCTAATCAATAAAGGAATAGAGAGGGTTAAATTGTTTGAGAAATTAAGATTCTCCTGATAATTTTGAAAAAAAAATTCTTAAGTTGAATTATTGTTCTTTAAATATTTTATCAAATGATTTTTCATAAATGGTTTTAATTAATTCTTATATGTTTATTTGTTATCCTTCAAAATTCCACTACAAGTTCCTTGAAATTACCTCGAAGGAATAATTTAGGAATCTACATGTGATATGATCATTTTCAAATCATAATAAAGTTTCTTTTCTTTTCTTCTTTTCATCATTTATCATTTTTAGCAAGATTTTCAATATAACACTTCACTTAATCAAAAGTGAGGTTATCAAAATTCTTGATCATGAGCCTTTGGTAAATTATTCTGATATTTTGAGATCAAATGATATGACTATGTAATAGAACATTCTTATAATGATTCTGAATGTCGTATTATATGCTTTCAATATTATTTTCTAGAATTATCTTGATTTGAAAATATTTTGATAAGTCATCCTTAATGAGGAAAATCTTATACATAAAAGCTTTATCGATTTTAAAATAAAGTATGCATAATAGGAACCCATCTTCAAGGTAAAGATTTGTCCTAGCCCCAAGATTTAACACATGTGAATTTGATCTTTTCATCTTTCTCCCTTTTTTGTGCTATGATAATGTTAGCCAACCAAGAAGAATGTTTTCTTCTCATATAAGGCCATCATTTACTAGTTTTTAGTCTAGCAACATCTTTCATTTCTTTTGAAGTTTAACTACATACATCAGGAACATAGTTTACTAAAATGGCATCATGCCTAAGCTTATCAACTGCTACATCTAGAGAATATTTTATTTTATTTTCAAATAAAGTTTCCTTTAAATTCTAAGAATAGCACAATTATGTCATCAGTATTTGACTCATTAAATAGTTAGATTATTGATATGAGTTGTAGATCAACTTCTATTTATAGACCTATTTCTTTTAGCTTGTCAACTGTGGATTTAAATTCCTCTTCATTTTCTAAAGGTGCATCCTGAACTTGAAGACTATATAGGGCTTCAAACACATCTAAACAATATTCATTTAATATGTTAGAGTCAGGACCTCACTATTTAACAATTCTCATCTTGCAATGGCTCTACATTACTGAATCTCAAACCAACTTTTGGTTTCAATTTCTTTAATGCTTCATATCTTTTTCTACTTATGGCTCTTATCTATAGGCCTCTTGCAATGGGATCAAATTATATAATTGAATCTTTGATAGACAAAGGGTAAGTAATCTTGCAAAAGAAAATCCATTATCTCTTTGACATTTCTATTTTTGAAGTTTATACCAATTTTAAAGATCAAGGTGTAAAATTGATTTGTTTTACTTTTTTTTCAACTTTTAAGCTAGGAACAACTTTTAACTTCTAACCATACCATCTTATTTTGATATTGCTGAGTTTATAGTTAAAGTACACACATACTAAAAAATTTCAAACTTCACCTTTTAGCTCATGGATCTAATCCTTCTATCCTTTCTATTTTCTTTCTTTCTTTCATTCATCCTTCCTTTTTTCAAAATTTTAATAACATTTTGACTCTTTGTAAGATATTACATTTGATGTTTTTCTAGATATAATATTTGCTAGGATATTGGATGCATTTGACTCTTTGTTTAAATACAATATTTGATGTGACACATTACATATTCAATTCTTTGCTTTGATTGATTGATCATATTACATGTTAGGACACTACCTAATTATTTGATTGAATATAAGACTTGGTGTGGCACTAAACAAACTTTCTTTTTTTTGCCTCAATTTTATAGAGCTAATAATTCTCATTTAGGACTAACAAAATAAAAATACATTTCTAAATACTCTAAACTTGTGAATACATAATGGATCCTTTCGCAATAATTATTGTTTTCTCTCTTTTCCTTTCTTTCTCTTTTTTATTTAGTTTGTATAAGACTATCCAAGAGCTTTAAAGATGTTTTGAATTCATAAAAATTTTATTTCAATGTTTGATTTATCATCTTCAATCAACAAAGTGATTGAGAATAAGTTATTCAAGAAGAGTTTCCACAATTAAATTTTCATTGAAAACTCACTTTCTAAATGAACACAACACTATCTTATTAAAATTAGACTAAATTGAGCTAGTGTATACTCACTTTCATATTTGTTTGCAATTGATGTTGATTGAAGCACCCAGATCAATAAACATTTTGGAGACTTTTTTTTAGAATTTTCCATGTTGATTAAGATGTTGATTATATTTAGTAGTTCTTAGTAGTATATGTTTATCATAGAAGATAACCCTAGAACCTTCTCTTTTTTTTAGTGGAATGCCACATCCAAAAGTTGCTAATAATTAAGAAAGGCAAAATTACAAAATTGCATAATGCCTTAATTAATGATCATTTTCATTTTTCATTTTTTTTTTTTTTTTTTAATTCTCTCCCACTTTTTAGAGCATGATGATGCTAAATTTTGTAAGCAACTTTTATATGATAGGAAAAAAAAATACCATAATCAAATGTTTTAAAAATGAGCAAAATTTTATTATTTCCTTCTATCTATGAATTAAGAATGTAATTTCTCAATACTTCAAAATGAGTTGTTTGCCTTTTTTTCAGTGTTATTTGAGGTGGTTTCACTTTACCATTTTGAATTTAATTTCAATAATTTCCATTAATATGAAGGGAGGGAGGGTAGGGCCAACTATTAATTGTTCATGTTCTTCCATCGATCTGTGAGAGATAGAATTTTTATATTTTCATTCTGAAAGATAGAAGCATCACCCTTAAGGTCCAATCTTAAGGTTGTGAAAATTAAGAATTATTTTTGAAGGATTGAAGCCTACATTGACTTTATCTTTAGAATTTTTCCTTAAAATTAATTAAGGCTATTTATGAAATATAAATAGTTCAACGAGAGAGGATTCCCATTAAGGAAATTGATTTGAATTTGTAAAATTAAATTTCATTCATTTCATCCTTATCAAGAGAATTAGAATTCTCTTTTACTACTACCTCTTTTCTTTCATTTATTTAAAGCAAAAGTAAAATTTTATTATGTCATCTTTGTTTACAACATCATGTCATCTTCCACTTTTGACTCTCTCCTAAACTCCTAGTGATTCAGGGTTTCTAGATGGTCTAAAATAGGGTTATCTCTAAGCCACTCCCTAAAATTGGTTAATCAGCTCAGATAACTAATTTCCTAACTTTGGTGGACTTATAAAGATGAATCATAAAATGTTTAAGATTAAAAATGAGTTGCATTTATATATATGGAAATTACCTTCTATAACAGTAGAAGGATTCACATTTGATTTCTTCAATTGACCTCTACCTAAGATCAATAAGGTATTCTTTTGGGATCATTTTTTCATACTTATCCTGCATTTGTAATTTTTTTTAAGTTGATTCTTTTTTTCTCTAAATGCAATTCAAGCTTCAGTTATTGTGGTAAGGGCCAATAGTTAAAACTATGACCACTTCCTTTGATTTCATGAATTTTTTTCAAAATTCAAAAAAACAAACTCCGTTTTAGTATACACTCTCTGATGTTTAGTATCTTTGAATGTATAAGCTCAAAGGAGTATGGATTTAAGGACACTATCCTGGTTCTCTTTAGCTTTTGTATAAAACTAAAGTAAAATTAAGGACATATATAACTTTGAGTTTTATTTTTTTAAATTTGAGATCATTTTCAAAATTTTTGAATATAATGTTTTTTTTCCATAATGGAATGATATCAAATTCAATTTGACCAGAATTAAGTCTAACATAAATTACTTTGCTTTTATTTATTTAATTTTAAGGGTGTGGTTTTAGGACCTAATCATTTAACTATAATAAGCAAAGAGTTCTAGAACCTAAGTTAAGGATGTTGGATAAGCTCTACCAAGAATGAAATATTGAGGCATCCAGCGAAATGAAAGGCAGTCTTGACCCATGAGTGACATAAGTACACTATCGATGTATAGAAATAAGAGCCTATTTCTAAAGATGGAGAGAGAAACTATTCCCCAGTGGAGTAGCCAAAAAATATCTCTATGGAAAAAATTTGTGATACCACATAGAATTAGGAATTTTTTTTTGGAAAATCAAATTCATCATTAAAGAGAAAGCATATTATTCTATATTGATCTTTGGAATGACCATTGGTTTGGGGAGGAGCCTCTCTTCATAGAATTTTCTATAACTACACCCTTGTAATCCTGTCACATCAAAGAATTCTAGAATGATGTTAAATGGGACAACAAGAAACTACAATCTGTACTTTCTCCATAAATCTACAATAAGATCTACAATCTACCAATTAATATTGCTAGAAAACATAGTTTGGTTGTCAAAGGGAAAGATCCTTACAATTCCATATAGATATATCTATCCTGGTGGAGAGTCACTAAATCAGTCCTTTGGGGTAAAGCTATATGGAATCACAAAATCAGACCATCTATTGCCTTCTTTTGCTAGAGACTCTTCCACCAATTCCTACGTCTTGATGATATCCTCAAACTCAAAGGACTAAAGCTTCTCTCAAGGTGTCCCTTATGTAAAGAAGAGGAAGGATAGCTCTTACATACTTTCATCCAATGCAAATTCAGTAGTTCAATCTGGGTTAAGTATGTTGAACAGAGAAATGGATAGAACTGTGATGGATATTCCACTCTCCTTCACCTCTTAGATAAATCCCAATAAGAAGACTGCAAGCTATCCATCAAAACATTGAATGTCATCCTTATCATCCTTTGGTTCATATAGACTACAAGATATGAACTCAAACATAATGACTCCAATATCACTGCTAATTCTACTACTCTCAAAATCATATCACACTTACAGCTAATAAATAGAGGGGAGGATCAAAAGTTGAACTACAATAGATATACTCCAGCCATTTGTAGATCTTGAAGCTAGAACCTTGTGTTCTGGAACAAACTACCCAAAACACCATCAAAATCAATATTGATGGTAGCTTCAACACCAACTTCAACAAGGCTGGAATTGTAGGCATCTTTAAAAACTGTGAGGGAGATTGCATCTACTTCTTCTCTATGCCTTATGTTACATCTTCTACACTCCAAGCTAAAACTATTGCATTGTTTTTTTCTCTTCTCCTTGCTTCAAGAAAGCCCCAGCTCAACTACTAGATTGAGTTTGACTCTTTGCTACTCATCCAGACCCTTCAGAAAGAATAATTGTAGCAACCTCTTTGGCTCATCATCAACCTACTCAAGGCTATCAGAAAATAAAGGAGAACATAAAATTATCTTGCTCCCAGATTTGGAGGGAAGGAAATAGACTTGTTGACCTTCTAGCCAAATGAGGATCACAACTCCAACATTTCTCTTCTTCTAAGCATCTTGATAGAGAACTTAACTTACTTGCACTTAGTGAAAAGTTGGGTTTACCATACATTAGACCAAATAATTGGTAATCACCACTTACTTTTATTTTTTTTGGATTACTATATTCTTTAAGTAATCAATAAAATCCTCATTTTTATGCAAAAAAAAATTATCTCGTAAGATAAACGTGTTATCCTATAATGGATTCAATTACTTAAATAAGGACTCGTAAGGCTAATGGGTCTTATTAATATTTTAGAGATTCCTCCTTTAAACTACAATGAAAAGTAGGACAAGGTTTATTTTATATTAGGATCATAGTTCTCTATGAGGGCAAGCCCTTATAGTTAATTACATCTTAAGAATAAGGATCTCTTCCTAAGAATACTCTCGATTGAAGAAATAAGCATTTATTTCTATAGATTTTCAAGCTAGTTCCTAAGAAAAGTAATAATTTAATATTTCAAAAGGGAACACTTGAAAGTGGAAGGAGTTATTTTAGAAGCCAAATGAGATAAAGTGGGAAATCTCCATAGATATTGGGATACCAATAGACATTTCAACTATCCTACTATTGAGCTTTAAATTTAGATTTTGAGTTAAAATTTTATTATAGATCTAAGCCTTATATTCTAGAATAAAAAGAATATAAAAATGCCTAAGGTTGAAGACTTATTCTTAGAATGATGCTTCAAAGCCTAAATTAATAAATGCTTTTCACAAAAGTCAGAGGGTCAACCTAGTTTTACTTTTTGAAATTATTAGCTCTTTCTCTCATTTGAGAAAAGAAATCTATCTCTAACTCTTCTAGACTTATAACATGCTTGGAAGGGTTGCCAACTAACACCACCTAAGCAAATTTTAAATTCATGATGTTAAGTCTCTTGAATGCAAGATGGCTAGGTTGTTGTATATTTTGAAAGGGAGTTAAGAACCTAGACTCACTACCTAAGCCCTATGATCATGTTGGGTATTATATATACCTAACTAATGCAACAAATTTTAGTTTTTATATCTTGACTCATAATTCATTTAAGGCTTTTGGTGTATGTAATTTATGCCTATAATGAGATCTAATCAGAAGTGTTCATGAGCCAAATTAAGAAGAAAAGATAGACTTTCCCATGAAGGTGGTCATCCTCAAAGGTCAGATGCCCCTTATGTGCAATGGGTGAAGCTCCTAATTCAAGAATTTAGAGTAATATGCTAGCATGATTTGCAAAAGCTAGTTGTTTTTAATTGATTTTTAGTTATTCCTAGGTATTTAAATTACATGAGAAGTTTTAAATTTCTTAAATTTTGTTTAAATTATTTAGATTTAGGTTGGGTAGAACATTTAGTTTTCCAAGGATCCTAATGCATTCATCACAAAAATATAACATAGAAAGAAACTTAGAAAAGTAGGTTGATTCTATTGTGCACCTAAAATAAATCAAGTCAAATTTAAATTAAAAGAACAAGGCAATTTAGCCAAGTACTATTATACACCCTGGAAGAAAGAGAAAAATGACCAACAAAGCTTTGCTATATAAATAGAACTACAAGTTTAGGTCTATATGAGTTCTTCCAGGATCACCACCTTCTTCAATGACCTCTTTTGGGCTTCATAGGAGATCACCAGAATGGTATAATCAACTCCTGCTATACATAGACCATATAAATCCAAACCTAATTCTAGGCTCAAATTATAATTAAAACTCAAAAGAAAATTCTTAAGTCATGCAAAACAAACATTAGGGAATGCAAACAACATGTGAGCAGTTATATTTGGAAACATATGGGCTTAGCATTATTTTCTTGCCAAGGCCGCCTGTCATGTTGGGCTTCGCTTAAAGACTTAAGCATACTTATAAAAGAATAGAATTTATATATAATGTATTATGGTGGTCTCTTTTAACATAGTGTCCTGTAGAAGATAACATTAATTCTAGAAAGAACCTCCTACCTTCCACTCTAACGGGCAAATAATCCTAGTCATCCAGTCTAAAATAGTACATCACAAAATAATAAAAATATAACATCACATCAAAAAATATTATAGATTGACCAAACCTAAATCTTTGGTGGTGGCCTTAGAGAAATCTTGTGTGCGAAAGTGGGTTTATACAGTATGACTGTACGAAGTCTTTTAAGTTCAAGTTTTAGTTTAGATTTCAAAGTTTGTTTATTTACCATTGGATGGTTTCAATTCAAATGATTTAATTAATTTATAATTTTATTTCTATTTTTAAGTTCATTTTTATGTTGAAGTGAAGTTTAAGTTTTAAAGAATGAAGAATAAAATAAATTCCACTTTGGGTGGAACCCATTCTATTCAACAACCTAAATCTTAACTAAATGAAGTATTTACCCTAAGGTAAAGATTAATTCTAAAGTTCAAACTAAGAACCTAAGTATCTTGATTAACCTCTTCTTGAATTTTTTATGTTGCATTTGTACTAATTAAAGTTTTAATTTTAATTTGGATTCGAATTAAGATTCATTCTTCTTTCTGTTTATTTCATTTTGATTAATGTTACTTAGTTTGATTAATGTTTAAATGATTTGATTTATTCATTATTCTAGTTTTCATTTTTTTTTGAAAAAATGTTTATTTATTTTCATATGTTTTAATTATTTAATTTGTTTGATTTAAATTAATTTCATTCATTAGTTTAATGCTTACTTCCTTCAAATGATTTGATTCAAGTGACTATACATATTTGACTTAATTATTTCATTAAGGTTTATATCCATTAATGTTTGTTTTCATTTAATTTATTTGAATTTAACTCAATTCCATTTAAATTGATATTTTGATTCATTCTTAGTTTATGTTTTGGTTTCATTATGTGTTAAGATATTGTTAATTAATTCAATCCTTTTAGATGAAATTTTGTTTATCAATTTATAACTTATGAGACTTAGGCTATTTTGAGTACCAAACCTATCCTAAGCCATTTCAAATTTTTATGTTATTTAAGTTTATTTGATATGGTTAATCACTTTTTTTTTGCATTTAGAATTATGTTATTTATTAACCCAAATGGATTTATTAAATTTCTATGTTAACGAATTTTCACATTTGCATATGAAATTCAGAGGTTAATTAGTTTAGATTTCCAATTCATTAGTTGATTTATCATGGATTTAATGAATGATTAAATTATGGATTAATTTTATTTTTCTTTCATTTCATTAAACCCTAAGTATATGATTAATCAAGTTCCTTACCTTCAGAGGGTTGAAAGATTTACTTCAAGTGTTCTAATTTTAATGAAAATGTTTTAGGTTGATTTTATGAAGTTTTTATAATTTCTATGATTTTTTTATTTATTATTTAATTTATATTAACCTAAAGACTTGAAAATTCAATAACTTTCATTCTAGAGGTCAATTTGATTTGAAATTTTTGGCAAGTGGGGCTTCTTGCCAATTTGAGTTCCCAAAGTTTCACTTTAATTAGATTTATAATTTTGGATTTATTACAATTTTAATTATTTCAACAAAACCTAAATAAAACCTAAATTTGGCAAAAGTAATTGGTTAATTTATTATAATTTTTCTTAGTTTAGATTGATTAATTAAATTAATTAATTCAATTAATTACATAATTAGGTTATTTTATGGTTTCTTAGATTTCAAAGAGTTTTAGTGAAGTGTTCAAGTTCATTATGGTTTATGATGATGATTTAATTTATTTTCATCAATTTTTATAATTTTTTTGATTTAAAATTAATTTATTTCATTCAAATTAAGATTTAAGGTTAGAAATTCCTTTTTTTTTTTTTTTTTTGTAATAAATAATGAAAAATTCACCTAATGTGTGTCTTAACCCTAATGAAAAATTGGTGATTTTGGGTTTAATGGATTCCTCTCATTGAGCTGAATCCATAGAGCTCTTATTTGTATATTTTGGATGTGTATTTTATTTTATTTTATGATTTTATTTAATTTTTTTGATATTTCTAATATTTATTTAAAGTAGAAATTCATGAATTTCTCATTTTAATGAGTGGTGCCACGCGACATCGATGTCATGCCGCTTTATAAGTGGTGGTGCCCTATTCAACCAGCTGAATTCACACGAATTCAGCTCAGATGGCCATCCGGACTGCAAAATTCATCTTGATCGTCTAATCTTAGATCAAATAGTCTGGATTTGACATGCAAAACCTTAAGGGAATTTAATCAATCATGTGACTAGATCTTAGCCATACGTTCCTGTTGACCTCACTTTAAGAGTGAGGATTCAATCTTCCCATCATTGACCTAGGAGTCTTCTACACACGAAGAGCTCCTTAGTTCTAAGACACTTATAATGATTAGGTGAACACTTAACCTAAACCTAGAATCTTAGAAGGGTTAATCATAAGATTAGGCTATGCCTTAGGACTTAGGGAAACTCACCTACTCTATGACCTAACTAATCCATGTCTACCTCTTCAACCTAAACATAACCTCAAATACAATTTGTCCAAACTCAATCCAATCTCAAATCCACATAATTGAACTCCAAATTAAACTAAAATCAAGTCAATTCAATCAAAATTATCTTAAGCCCATGACTTAACTCCATGGTCTTAGCTAAATTACCCTTAAATCCAAATCAAATTTAATTAATTTTCTCATAAATCAATTCAATCCTCCAATTAAATCAAATCCAAATACTCAAATCAAGGTCAAAGTCCAAATTAAAGCCAAACCTAAGCCCATGACTTAATCTTATGGACTTAGTCAAATCCTCTTCAATCTGAATTCTAAGCTTAATTGATTTTCTCATGAATCAATTCAATCTTTCAATCACCATTCCAAACCAAAATCTATATTCTACAATTAGGCCATGCTGAACCAAAATCAATTCAATCCAACCAAGTTAACCCATATGACCCAAAATACCCAAATGAACTAAAATCCATTTGAACCAAAATCAATTACAATCAAAACCTCAAATCAATTCCAAATCATATATTGAACTCAACTCAACTCAACTCAACCCCAAATCAAACCAATTAACCCATTTAGGCTCACTTGGCCCAAAGTGACCTAAAGGACCTATTTGCACAAAACTTCAATTCAACCCAAATTGGATTGAGTCAAAGCATCCAAAACCTCCTATGATGATTGTTGATCATCCTTGATTGATCAATTGCCATCAATTGGGTCAAACCAAGTCAACTTGGTCATTTGACCAAGTCAACCCACTCAACCTACATAAGCAAACTATCTAAATCTCAACCTAAGCCAAATTAATTGAAACCAATAATTTACATCAACCTAAGATCAACCCTTGAACATGACTTGACCATCAGTTGAGCTAAACCTAGCCCAATTAGCCCTTTGACCCAAGTTGACCCAATTTGATCTAAAAAACCAAATTGGGTCAAATTAAGATCTAACCTAAATTTATTGCAACTAATGGCTCTAGTTCATTCCAAATTTATTATTGAACTTTACCAAAGACTTGGTTGAACCAAATTGACCTATTTAGCCCAAATTGATCTAAAGGGTCAATTTGGCCTAAATCAAAACCAAATCCAAATTGAATTAAACTAAAGCTAGAATCATCTTCAATTGACCAATTGAACATGAACCAAAGTCTAACCTAAGCCAATTTGGCCAATTTGGCCATATTGGTCAACTTGACCTATTATACCCATATGAACTCAAATGGGTCAAATCCAAATCTAAGTCAAATTAAACCATACCAATTGCACAAAACATTCCAAATACTCATTTGAGCTTGACCCAAGCCTTGGTTAGACCCAATTTGATCAATTGGTCAACTTGACCCAACATCGCCCAATTTGACTTACATGGGTCAAATTGAGCCAAACCCAATAAAATTTGACATGGCCCATCCTTAGCTCACCTTGGGTTAGCCCAAACCAAACCCAGCCTGATTTGACCTAAATTATAATGGGTCAAGGCCACCACATTGGACAAATACTTGAATGACCAAACCCACTCCCTATCCACTTGGCAGCCTCTTATACCTCCACCTAGGCAAAGAGGACACTAGCTCACCTGACCCAAAGGTGTTTAAGTCAGGTTTGAGCCAAGTGGAGGTGAGTTCACCTCTCCAAACTGATGGAACACTTGGCAACCCAAGGACACCCACTCTCCTCCCTGGAAACCACCTTCCCTCACTCAACCACTCAAGCCGAGCTAGCTTAGCACCTCCCTGCAACCCATGACCACCTGCAGTGGCCCAATGGCCACAAAATTCTAAATGGATCAAGGCCATCTGATCTAAGGGATGAGGGGGTATAGCCCTCTCATTTCAATTCAATTTGAGAGACCAAGGATTCTCAGAACCCTAACAGCTAGAGACGAGTTCCTTTGAGCCCTTCTCAAGCTTCTAGAGCATTCCAATTTTTGAAAACAACAACCCGAGATAGGACAAACTCCCATTCCATCCATCCTCCTTAAAACTTAACCCCATTCAAATTAACTTCACCCACATATTCATCAAGCTCCAGCGAGGTGAAATGAGTCTTTTCCTGAGTTCTCCGACCACTAAAAGTACCTCATAGGCTAACTCCGGTGAGTTCTACGGTGGTTCTTTATCCATGAAGAAATCGACAAGGAGGCATCATGTGAGCTTCTCAATAGGGCTTCACCTCATCGAGTCAAAGCTACCTCAATCGATTCGCCACCAATCTTGAGCTCAGGCAAGGTACTATTTCTTCAAACTGAGATTTCTCAAATTTTTAGGCCTTTTGAAAGTGAATGTGGGTTGTGCACAAATACAATCATTAGATCTCTTAAGATCCTCTTTGTGAAGGTATGATATCAATCCTGAGCCAATCTGAGCTCCGATGAGCTCAAATTGGGAGGCGAAAGGCAAACGGTATCCATCTTTGGTCACTCGGGAGATGATAGATCACATGCCATCCATTCTGCATGATCAGAATGGATGACCATGATTAATCCACTAGTTAATTTTGATATAATCCCTTAAGATTCTTGAGTTTAATCTCCACCATATGATCATAGATTAGATGGTGGAGACAAAATTACATTTGACGCCAACAATGTAGGCGCTGACTCAGACATGTTTAAGTGACCAATCCCATGATAGAACGTGGAAAGCCATGTCAGTGATCTACATGGCACCGATGAGATTAGTTTTAATTAATCCATTTGATGGTTGAAACTTTGAAAAATCATAACTAATTATAGAAAAATCAAAAAATTCAAATGAATACTCATTTTAAAGGTAATTCATAAGAGAATCAATTAAAATTATTTCCATTTGGTTTTAGATAGTAATTAAAGCTTAATGAGGGTTTAATTATAAACTTAGTTAGCTTAATAAAGCCTTAATTACTTGGGCAAATCATTCCAAACTTTGTGTGTCCATTTAATGGGATGACCTCTGCCACCCATGATTATCTTGGAATTTATTTCCTAGTAATTAAGATAAATTAATGATCCAAACTTTAATTACCATCTTTAATAAATTAGGTGATTGATTAACATTCAAAACATCATGATTTTATTAATTAAGGTTTCTTAATCACTGTTTAATAGTGAATGAATGAAGGGGGAGAGGATTAAAACCTCTTTCTTAATCTCTTTCTTAAATCCATTTCATTTTAAGAGAATTAATTAAGAAAAAAATTAATTAAGTGGTGAAATTGAATTAAGTTAGAATAAGAATCATATTAGATAATTAATAATAAAATTAAGGGTTCCTCTTTATGTGTTTAAGAACCTAAAGACCCCTAAGGAAATTATGATTAGCCCATAAGTGTGGAAAAATCATAAAAGGATTTAATTATATTATTTGATTTAATTAATCCTTAATTATGAGCCAATTGCATTAGGTTCTTAGGAGCATTTCAATTTTATTTCCTCACATGTTCATATCACTTGTGTCATAATTAAATGATTAATCAAATTAAAGAAGCATAGGAAAGGGAATTAAATGATTTATTTAATAATCGAGCTTAATTAATTCATAAAATCTATCTAATTATCTTTCCTTAAACCAATTAAGATCACTAAAATGGAAATGAGATTAAAACAACAAATGATAATCTCTACTCTTTAAATCAAATCTAAGTCCAAAAATTCAAATTAATAAGAAGCTTTGGTTTTCTTTAAATGATTTTATTTAATGCGATTGTCCTTAGAAATTAATTTAGTTGAATGAACCATGTGCTTATATTTAGTTATTCCTTTCCAATCACTTCTAAATATTATATGTCACATGTTTTCATGAATTCATTCTTTCAAATTTAAATGAATCAATTGAAAATTATTTATGAAAGCTTGCATGAGTAGATTTACCTTAATTATATGTGTGGTTATTATCACTAATAAATTAAAATCTACTTTTCAAAGTTTATAAATTGATAAAAAAATATGGAGTGATAATAGTTATGAATACATGTAGTATTTGCATGTGTTTATAGCTTAAGTATGTGAAATGAAGCTCTCTTTCCTATGTTTATATATAGACTTACATAAATTTGAATGTTAATAACTATATAGTATATACATCTCAGGAATACTAGGCTTTAAGTATCCCCAAGGAGGTCATTCGATTATCTCACTTTCTTGGTTTAATAATGGCATGTACTTATTTTATATATATTTTTGTATTAGAATTTGGGTAGAGCTTTAGTTCATATACATAAACAATTCAACTAAATAAAAATACATTTTTGCATGATTTTCCATTCTTATAGTATTTATACATTTATATGTATTTAAGATAGCAAGTGTTTAATCTAGACATCCTGGGAACACGAGGCTTTAAGTATCCCCAATGAGGTCATTTGATTACCTCACTTCCCTAATTTAACAACAACATATACTTGCTTCCATCTTTTATATATGTGTATGTGTATTTGATTAGAGAATGGTAATCCTTCCTTTTCTATTAAAAATACATGCATCCAAAATCATCTAAGTCATTGAACTATATTATATGTAAAGATGATACACTCTTTCTTATGACTCATATTTGGATTTACATGTGTTTGAATGTTAAAAAGTATATAGTCTGGACATCCCAAAAACACAAAGCTTTAAGTAGCCTTGAGGAGGTCATTTGATTATCTCACTTCCTTGGTTTAACAATGGCATGTACTTATTTGATTTCATTCCTATATATTTTTGTATAAGAATTTGGATAGAGCTATAATTTACATGTATTAAATAATTCAACCAAATGAAATGTAAGTTCTAAATGTATGCATTCATCATTCAAGTGTGCTAAGATGTCTTATATGTATAGATATGCTAAGTATGAAGTCATATGCATGTTACATGTGATGGAAAGGAATGATTTGATATATGTCATGTGATAGTAATTCAACCACATTAATCTTAAGATTCCTTTCATGTTAATTTGGTTATTTATAGTTAACCTAAACTTAGGATTAATAAAAAATATTTAATAAGCCATTCACTAAGGAAAACTAAATCATAAAAATATGCTTTAGAAAGTGGCTTAAGGTAGGGATGAAAGAGGTTAATCCTCTTTCTTCTCTTTATAACACTTAGATGCTAAGTGTAAACCAGATGAAATAAAAGAAAATATGAATTAAAACTGACAAATCAATTAAACAACTTGAAATGAAACCAACCTTTATGTTAAATTAGATCCTTTCACAGTTAGAAAATCATAACTTTAATGCTTAGCTAAGACATACTACACAAAGACTTAGCACACACATTAAAATTAAGCCACTACTTCTAGTCCTAATTTAGAACAGTGTATGTGTGATGTATATTTTATTTTGTGTAATATTTTAGACTGGATGTTAGGGTGTATGTTTCATAGACTAGATGTTTGGCAGTTCTTAGCCTAATCATGTCTTCTGCAAGGGGTTATGTTTGAGGGGTTGCTTATAAATGAATATAAATATTCTCTTTACATGTTGCTTAAAGCCTTAAACATAATCTAAGTTAGGACAGATGGGCTTGGTTACTCATGTGCAGGGTGCTAAGTCCAAAATTATATACTATAACTGCTTGAGATTGTATGTATTTTTAGCTAGCCTATGTTTTGTAGGTGTAGTTAGATTTAACTTTCCAAAATAAATATAATTTTTGTGATAGGAATTAGAATTAGTGTTATGGAGGATTAGGATGAGACAGTGGTCAGAAGGCTTAGTCCTAGGGTGCACTATGATGCCTTGGAGCAAAGCAAATCAAAGGAAGAAAAGAGGACAAGAAGAAATGAAGAGATGAAGACCCCCCATTTCATGTATTCATTTATAATTGCAATTATTCTTTTATATTCTGGGTTGTGTAAGGGTAGAGCTCGGCTATCTAAGTTTCTCTTTCGTGGACTAATTACTACACGGCCTTTATTCTTTTATGGTAGTCTATAAAATTGATTGATGATTTGTTTAGACTATGCAATAGATTGCCTCATCTTTGTAGTTTCTTAATGTTTGATGTTTTAATGTGTCGCCTAGATGTGGTAGGCTCTTAAGATAAAAATTAATTTTTCTACTTAACTAACAACTCATAACAAAAAATATAAAAAACTCATAAACTCACCATAAGGTGTTAAATAAGATAATTAAAATGTTTAGTAACCCCTTAGCTGAATATTGTATATCTCACATCATGCATGCATATTCCTTCTATCTTGTATATCTCCATCCTGGCATGATAGGGGAATGCTTGACCTATGAGGGCATCCTTCATGGGAAAACACCCTCTTCTCACTGACTTAGCCAATAACACCATTTTATCATGTATTTAGGCATACAAAAATTCCAATGCCTTTGTCTAAATAAATGTGTCAAAATAAAATAAAATTTGAAAAAAATTTCACTTGTAGATTAAATTATATGCTCATACCACTCATGCTCTAGTCTCTTAGGTAGTAGGTTTAGGACTTTAGCCTCTTTCAAATAAAATAACAAGCTTAAACCATCTTACAATTGCATAAGACTGGCCTACATGGATTTAAATCATATGAGGTGTTAGCTGGTGACCACTCCTGACGGTTATAAGTCCAGAAGTCAGACAAGTTCATCCTCTCTTATGAAAATCAACCCTTATATCCACTTATCACTTAGATTTAGGTTATGCTTTAGCTTGTGCTAAATCTCTCTAGATTTAGGATCTGAGGCGGCTATTTCCTTCGAGCTACAAGCATAAGTCCTCACCTTTTATTGATTTCCACAATCTTGTGTTGGTAGATTATAAGCCCTAGCAATCTAATAAAATTTTAACTCAAATAAATAAATCTCTTCATTTTCAAATGTATAAAGCCCCACCATAAAATATATTGGAATGCTCACTAAGTTTCCTAGTATTATGAGCAATTACTTTCTCCCTTTAGATTCCAGAAATAAGTCTACTCCTTAAACAATCCCACTTGATTTTCCAAACATAACCAATCCTTTGATAGTCTAATCTTGAAATATTTGGAGATAATAATTGTCTACATTAATTGAGAGTATTTTTAGGAAATCTTATTTCCTAGGATGTAATTAACTATGGAGGCTTCCCTCCATAAAGAACTTAAAAACCCTACTTTACTTATCCATGTAAAGTAGGAGAAACATATCTGGTATATACGAAGACCAACATGCCTTAAGAGTCCTTATTAAGTGATTACGTCCATTGTAGGGTGATGCCGTTATCTTTCAAGATAGTACATAATACCTTAATATTATACCAGATCACTTCAATAAGTACCCCCTACAATCTACGTGGTGTCCACCCACATCCAAAAATGAACACAGTTCCAAATAGAAGGAATGGATGGTGGAGATTTCTCACATGTCCTCCCACTGGAGAATAGAGAGTCATTGGCTCTTTGGCTTTCATCACCAGTGATTGGAGCAGTGAGAGCATGCCTTATTGTTTGATATTAATGGAGATCCTTATAGTTTGATATCAATGGAGATTGACTTCCCTTCACAAAGGACCAAGCCAAAATACTTTGGAGGTAGGTTTTGAGGCATACCTCGATGACATTGATCCTCGATAGTGGGGATGGTTTTTAAACCTTCATGGGGATGTGGAAAGGCTATGGAAGAAAGTTCCCATGTTGCCTCTTCATGGATTTCCATGAGCACCAATGCTCACCACCTTGCCATCAGGTTTGATGGTTTTCTAACTCACCGGTGGCAATGAACCTTGCGAAAGGTTCATTTGAGTTTTCCTTCATCTCTAGAACATGTAGGCACATCCAATATGATGGGATCAATAATGTTCCTCCATTTAAACATTTGGCCGAGAGCTTGGCCACTGGTGAGATATCTGAGGAATGCTTCATTTCTCCTTGTCTAAGCCTAAGGAGTGTGTGAGGATGTTAAGGTAGCATAAAGGAAGGTCCCTTGCTCTCTTTCAGTATATGACCAAAAGCCATATATAGAAGAATTTAATGGCCAAAATTTGGCCACCGATAGTGAGAAGGTCATCCAAGGGGTTGGTTAGCTCTCTCCTGCCCTTGTGAGTATGTTTGAATGAATTCCCTGAGGGGAGGAAGCCTCCTCCTCCCTTTTCTTACCTTGGCCATGAGCTAGTTGATGGAATACATAGGGGAAGTCAAGTTACCTCTGCTATGGTGATGGCCACCTTGGAGTCTAGGTCTAAGGGGTGGTCAAGTGATTGGATAAAGTCCAAAATTAGTTTTGTTGAAGAAGTTGATGCGGTATGGAAGAGAGGAAGTGGGATTTTTCTTCTTTGTATGGATTCCAACTTTCTTTCCATGGTTACACCTCATCTCTTAATGAATTCATCTCACATGGCACTTCCTTGACTTTTGGCATCACCATCACATCCTTTTGGGCTAGTGGTTGGCTGGCCAAATTAAACTAAGGTGAATCTTAGGTTAAACTCAAGTCCACCTAGTTGGATTTGAAGATTGGACTTAGTTCATGTCATTTAGATTTGACTTTTGTTAAAATGGTTTAAGTGCATTTATTTTAATTGATTTTCTTTAGGTTTAAGTTTAAATCATTATTGATAATTCAATTAGCCCATACCATATGAGAGTTTAATTTAATTTCATCTTAATTTGACCATTTTTGAGTGAAGTGATGAATTTAACTCAATCAAAGTATGTTTAAACCCCAATCATGTTTAATCACATGTGTGAGATGATTTGGAGTGATTAATTTTATTTGATTTAGAGTAGATTTCAATTTGACTCATTTGACCCAAATTGGGCTTAATGCATTAAGTTGGATTCATTTGAGTCAAATGAACAAATTGATCAAATTAGACCCAATGATTGGTTGAATTGTGTTTAATTATGATTTCCAAATGATTTTGGATATTCAATTAGAGTTTATTTTAATTTGATTTGAATTTTGGATTTTAATAAGTTTTACTTGGGTTTATTTAGATCAAGTGACCTAATTAGCCCAATAAGGCCTTATTGGATTTAGATTCATTTGAGTTATGTTTAAACATATTCATTTCAGGATTTTAAGTCTTAGGAATGGCTAAATTTGCTCAAATTTTAATGGGTTGACCTTTGACTTAGTGGGACCCACATAAGTAAATTCCATGTCAATAGGTTGAACATCTTTGATTTTCATTTGAATTTAGTTATTTTGATTTAATTTTATCTATGCATTGCTTTATGCTTTTTGTTTGATTTGATTTCAATTTATTTTGATTTCATTTTAATTTCTTTAAGTTTAGGTGATTTTTAGCTTAAGTAGGATAATTGGTTAACCACTCAAATTATCTTACTTTAAACCCAAATGGATTTGGATTTAACTCGAATGTGTTTGATTCAATTCTTTGTTCATGTTTGAAATTTGGGTTGAGTCTACCTATACCTATTAAGTTAGACCAAACCTAAAAAGGATACACTAGGTCATAAGGTGTAGTGTCTTAAGTGCTTAATTAGGAAGCTCCTAATTTAGGATTAAGTGTCCTTATCACTCATTTTAAATGTGATGTTAACCTCATCCAAAAATGTGGTCAACTCACTTATTATTGTCTAATTTTTATGTTCAAAACATTTTTCTAGGTGATTGTCTAATGTTTGCCATTGTCTTGGAAAGTTGGAGTCCAAGGGCATACTTAAATGGCCCTTCTTGAAATCTTTGGGCGAGTGTAGCTTGAGCTACAATGAGTTCAACATCCTTGACCTGTAGCATCTCATGTTGGAAGTGAGTAATGATTCTCTTTAAGAACTCATCAGGCTCATGCCTCACATTTGGAAAAGAGCCTATGAGTTTTTCAATGGCTTTGAAGCATTGGCAAACTGGGTGGTAAACACTCTTGAAACTTGAAAATAAGGTGATGATCCCTAGTGGAGGTGCATGAACAACCTCAAGACTAATTCTTTGAAAGTTGTGAAGAAAAGATGACACTTCATCACATCATCTAGGTCTAATAGCAATGTTGTTGACTTGAAATAGGCCACATGGTTTGCTAGATCAGTTTGACCTCTTTAGGACTCCAAATGGGGATTTTAAACTTGTGAAGGGATGAGTTGGGTGATTTTCATAGAGATGGCATTGGTAGGATTCACCCACTCTCTTGGCACATCTTCTTCTTCCAATCTAAAATAATAGGACTCACAATCTGTGCAAGGAATCCTGGATAGCTCTCTTCTCACTTTACGAGTTCGGTGTGTTGCTGATCCTAATGATCCTTCGTGCTCTACCATCCTTGGCTTGTGAGTAGCTCTATCCACATCCACCTGTATCAATCAAGTAATTATATCTTCCACATCCTTCAAATTTTATTGAGTACTAAATTGTTGGGTGTTTGTTCCCATTTTCTCTAAGAATTCCTATATTCAATGTTCTACTTCACTATGTATTTGACTCATAGTTCATAGTCTTATCCACGCTCACCACACTTAAAAAGGATGTTGGTTCCAAATTTGTCTGTGGTTGAAGTAGAACCTCTAGAGATCTCTAGAAATAAGGTTGATGAAGAGGGGGATAATAAGTAAAAGAGAAACTGAGAAATAGGTCTGATCTTTATTACTTTTTATGTAATCTTTAGTTCAATGGAAGAGGGAAGGATTCCTTTGTTCAAGAAAGAGAAAGAATTAAGGTTTCTTTTGACCTAAGCCACCAAAAAATGTGCTATCCAACTTTAGCAACCGAAGCCCTAAAAAGGGGCCCCTCTCTCCCCTTTTATAATGTTTGGGCTGAAGAGTAATACTAAAAGTAAGTAAAAAAAGATTAATCGAGTATGTACGAGAAACTTGCTTGGACTGGGGCAAGTGTTTATTGGCGAGTGACTAGCTTTGTGAGTACTTGATGGCTACTATTCCTTGTTGTTGGAGGGTGCTATTCTTGAGTCACTCCATAAGCTATCTACTTATTGAGTGGTTGCTTCTAAGGGTGAGTCTTCATTTGAGTAGTTGACTTCCATAAGCTCATTGTGCTCATTATGCATGTGACGATTCTTTTAGTATCTAGGCCATCTATCTACTTTGGGTATACAACAACCATTTCAGAACCTCCATAAAGATTATCTCCTTATGAATCATGAAGCTATTAATAACTTAATCAAAAGGTCAAAGTAGATACCCACACACATGATGAAGTCTATGATTTTAATAGGTTCTTCGATTGGGTAACATAGATGGATGAGTTTTTTTTTTGGCATCAAATGGATGAGTACCAAAGAACAACCTTTGTTAAAATAAAATTGATAGGCCATGCAAAAATCAATGAGACAAATGTTTTGATGAATAAAGAAAGGCAAAAAAAAAAAAAGAACCATCTTACGTGGGTAGAGATGAAAGAAATGCATAAAGATAAGTTTTGTTCATATAACTATGACAAGAAGCCACATGAACGACTAATGAGCCTTAGACAAGGAAGCATGTAAGTATTAGAGTATATTAACATTTTTGAGGATTTAGTAGCCATAAATTGCTCATATTAATAGTGGTAGTTAGTCAACAAGTATATTATTGGTTTTAGAAGTGAGCTTAAATTTGAAGTTGAGTTAAAAGATTCTCAAACCCATGAAGATGCCTTTCATTGTACTTACCCTTATAGAGGCATAAGAAAGTACCTTTTTAATCTAGATAAAAATATTTATACCATTATATCAATCATCTTCACATTCTACCCATAAGCCTACTCCAAATCTTTTAGTTTCAATTGTCACAATAAGGGTCATATGCAACATCAATGTAAGGCCAAATCAAGTTTTTAGATGAGATTGAGGAAGGTATAGATGAAGAAGGGATTGAGAATGATGTTGAAGTAATCCATGATAACACTCCTTTATCATATGTGGAATTAGATTATGTGCAAGATCATTTAAGTGCCATGACATGCTTGCCTACATCTAGGAAAGAGAAAATTTGGAGAAAAAGAAATGATTCTACTATGTATAGTTTTTATGAAGAGAAGAGATGTAAGATAATGTTTAATAGAGGTAGTGCAATGAATGTCATATCCGCCAATGCTACTAAACTTATGAACTAAACCAAACTTGGAGCATTTTCATGTGAGATGGGTGAAACATTTCATTTTTTATTAATCTAGATGTCTTACCCATTTTAGGTTAAGAAGTAATGTTGTTCATATTTAATGTGATGTCCTTCCTATGAAATCACACATATCTTGTTCAAAAGACATTAGCTTTATGATTTAAATATCATTCATTATGGTCAAAAAATACTTATGCATTGAAAAATTATGACCAGACAAAAAAATTATTTTTCATAAAGCCAACAAAAAAGAGGCTTATTACTCTCTCACATAGGCTTTTCCCCACACCACCTTATAAAACATTTCTAATTTACAAGCAAAATCATTTTCAAAGGAAAAATATCAAACTCCAAGTGATAATATTTTCATTACCTACTAATAGGGAGATTACTTTTGACATAGAATTAATAAGTCCTATCTCTCTACAATTTCATTAGACATTAGAGTAAAAGATAGATTCAACATCATGATTAAAGAATCTTTAAGCCCCATATCATTTGCTAATTGTAATATTTCTAAAGAAAAAAAAAACTAAAACACCCCATTTTTAAAAATAGTCTATAGTTTTAACTCAAAGAAACTCATTGAGCTTGCTAGCATGCTACATATACATTTTCAAATCCAATGAAAAGAAAAGATAAAACTTTTAATAAATTCAACGGGGATCATGTGTTTATAAAAATCTACCCTGAGAGAAATCCTTCCACGCTGCTTAAAACATAAGCTAAGGTATACTGGCCAATTAAAATAATTAAAAACATTAGCATGATTGCATATGTTATTGAGTTTCCTAAAGACGTATTTATCAACCTTATTTTTGAATGTAGAAGATAAAATATCATAGGAAGGAGTTATCCAACCTTCAAATGCTTAAGATTATTTATTTGAATGAACACAAAATCACTCTTTACATGGGCCAAACAAATATGCGTTATTCTAGGTGGACCACATCATCACAAATAAGTAAGACTTTATTAGAGACCATATATTTCATGTAAGATGATAGAACAAGCCTTCTATAAAAGAACTTTGCTTACTTGAGAAGATTTGGAAATGCTAGCACTAGAGCTTACAACTATTCATTTGGACTTCAAGTCTGCAAAGAAGAGTTTTTTAGGATCTAATGGAAATGAGAAGCACCATCATAAGGCCTCTTTACTAGAGCCAAGGCAAGGGAGATGAAGGCCAAGCTTGATGCTTGAAGACTACTCAGAGGATTTTTATGTGTGTATTTTGTGTAATATGAATTATAGTGATGTATATTGGCTTGCTTAAGTGTAGAGTTTTTGTTATTATTAGAAGTTTGCAAAAAATGTAGTGTCACTGAATTGGTCACTAAGGAACCAAGCACATGTATAAAGAAGATAGTGCCTCACACTACCATTCATGTTGCAATAATGTTATGATATGGCTGGTTCAATTTTGAATGGTTATATAGTCAATTTAAACAATTTTTTTAAAGGAACACACTTGTTAATGTTTATGTTGAAGTGTGAGTTGTATAAAAGACTATACTATGTATTAATGAAAAGTTTGTTGTAATTATGAATTGAAAATTGATGGAAATGTTCTTGTGGTTGCAGCTTGGTGGTCGGCCAAAGAAAGAGCATTTAGTAATCCACTTTGAACACTACTTTGATGAGTAGTCCAGTTACTTCAATTTATTTCTCTTACTTTTTTGTAATTCTTTATGGTGAATTATTCTTAATTTTTTATTTAGTCTTATAAAAATAAAAATTTAAAATTTCACCAACAAAATCCATCTCTTAGTCCACTTATAAGGTTCAACCACATTCAAAGGCTTCCAAGATCTTGTCTACTTGTGGCTTGCAATTGGGTAACCTAAACTTCACCAAAATTATAAAAAAAAATTATATTAGTAGTATTTATCATCATTTACAATCTCCATGACATGATTTCATTTTAGCATGCTATTTATAAAATTTTAAAGTTTATTAAACCCTAATTTCAAAGTTAGAGAACATGCGTGGTTGTTTTCTAAGTGACTATTTCTAGGAGAAATTCTATAAAATTATGAAAATTTCTTCAAATTTTATGAAACTTTCTAGATAATAATAAAACTATTCGCTCCACCATTTCTATTTTATTTCATGTGATTTGGATATTTAGAGGAAAGATTCTAATTATTAGAAGGTTGAGTTCAACATTTGTGACAATATACTATCAAGTGCTTAGAGACTACTTACCCTTTTAAACCATAAATTTGCTTAAAATAAACTCCACCTCATAAAGCCTTACTGACCTAAACATCTTAGGAGAATCTTCAATCAAATTGGATCACTTTAGTCATTTAACCCACCATCCACATCATAAGATCTCTATTTGGCTTCTCAAAAGAAAGAAAAGAGATAAAAGATTATTGCTTTGCCAATCACATGGGTTAAAAGACAAAACTAACTCACTACAACAACAAACTTCATTATAGTTGAGGTGCCAAACACTTATAATGTTATATTTAAAAGCCCATTATTGAGCACCATCAAAATGATAGCTTTTACTTAATCTATGGTTGTTAAATGTTTGATTGGAGATCAAGAAATTATAATAATAAAAAATTAATTTCAAAAGAGGTCTTGCTATCTGAAAGCAATAGAGAATGTGCAAAAGAAATTCTACAACTAGATGTATATAGAAGAGAAACTTTATCAACTAAAGTGTGATAAAAGAGGTTCTAATGAATGAAAAAGAGATAGAACCTAAGTTTCACTTTCATGATTAACAAAACATTTAATACCTAGAATAAGGTTTATATAGTGTGATGAAATATGTTTAAGCATTTAGAACCAAAAAATAACCCCTTCTTAAATTGCTCTTCAAGTATCCTCTTACCTTAGAAATGCTCAGGCCTTTGGTCTACTACAGGATACTGAACTAAAACATGAATCAAGAAAAGATAGGCTAAATTTAACCACTATGAGAGCTGAACCTAAATGGACTCTTATTTGTTTAAATCAAATTGTTTATGCCATGACTAAGAATCAACATAGACGGTTCCTTCTCAAGCTCAAACAACATTGTAGGATCAGGTGGCATCATAAAGAATTAGAATGGTAACATTATCTGCTACTTTAGTAAACCATGTGAGGTGACTAATCCTTTACAAGCTGAAGCCGATGGACTCCTTTATGCCTTATAAGTTGTCCAAGTTTTCAACATTAAATTTATATATATCATATCAAACTCTCAATCTTGTGAAAATATTTTTTGGAGAACTAAATCCTCTTTGGTCTTATTGACCTCAATTTTAGTGAGATTGATAATAATCTTTGTACTCCTACTATTTAATCTAGGCACTAAGCCTTTCATAGTTAAGGTTAAAACACTTCTAGTAATTAGGGGAGCACTAAACCAATGTGTAGAAGACTCACAAGGGTCAACACCCCTAGGGCTGAACCCCGACTTGGACCAGGGGGGACTTCATGAGCCTGAATTCAAACCAAACTGCATATATTAAACCAAATTGATTGTATGCCACTCAAAATCTTGAGCCTAACTAAACCATACCCAATTGGTGATCAATTTGTCCAAGTGACCAAGTTGGCCCAATATCACCCATTTGGGCATAAAAGGGCCAAACAAAATATTGATTCAAATCATCTGAAATTCGAGAACACATAAACTCCTTGGAATTACATTTCAACTTGATTGAAGCCTTATTAAGACTCAATTTGGCCAATTGGCTCATCTATCCAAAATTGACCCAATTGATTCTTATAGGGCCTAAATCAAATCCAACTTGGTTTAAGCCAAATTTAGTCATTCCAAAGCTTTACAATCACTCTAATTACCTAATTAAACATCTCTCATGATAAATTACAATCTAATTTGACCAATTAACTCATCCAACTCAACTTAACCTAATTTGACATTTAGCTAGAAATCAACTCAACTGAAATAAAATCAAATCAATCCCCACAATCATTTTATAATTAATTTTTGATCATGTTCCAATTTCAAATTTAAGTAGATAGGCCAATTGAGCTAATTGAGCCCATTAACCCAATTTGATGCATTTTGGCCTAAAGAGCCAAACTGAACCAAACTTTGATCTTTTCTATATTGCATCAAATCAAATCATACAATCAACTCTAAATTGATAATAAAACATGATTTAACCATCAATTGCACTAACTTTGGCCAATTTAACCCATATTAACTCATATGAGCCAAATTCAAAGCTACACTAAATTAAATCAAACCAATTACACCAACACATTCCTAAACATCAATTGAGTATGACCCAATAGCCCCTTGGGCCCAATTTGGTCAATTGTCCAACTTGGCCTATTTGAACCCAAATTGACCTATATGTGTCCAAATGAGCCAAACCCAACCAAACTTGGCATTACTCATCCTTGGACTCTTCCACACTTGCCCAAGTAAGCTCAACCCATTGTGAACCCAATTTAGCCCAAAATAAGTGAGCCAAGTGTTCTAAATAAAAAAAAAAATATATAAGAATAGCAAAGTCCAACCCCTCTTTAGCCAACATAGTATCCTTAGTGTGCCTTTAGCTCACTCCAACTGAACCAAGCTGACCTAATGTTATTTTGTCTAGAAATTGACCAAGGAAAGGTCACCTTCATCATGATTGATCCTTGGTTCAGCCACCATGACTTGTCCATTTTACCTATGGTCACCAAACTTTCTTAGGCACTTAAAGAAGTCCAGCACATCAGTCCAAAGCCAAGACTAGCCACCACCATTGCCTGGATGGCCACCATGGACTAAAATGGTGGTTTACATGGGGAGGAGGATATACACCTCCTTACCATTTAAACTTCACATACACTCTCATTTCAACTCTAGTCCCAGTCCCTAAAATCCTCAAAGCTCACCATGCATCCCATCACTAGTGAGATTAAACTCCCTCTAAACCCGAACATCCCAAATACCCAATCTAACCAAACTCATCCTTAAACCCAATTGAGCTTCCCTACACCTTCCCTACACTTAGGAGTGTTAAAATGAATTAAGAACCATTCAATTCAAGCATAGGAAGACCATCCAAGACCAACATTAATAAGTTTGTGATGGTGAGTGGTCTCAGGAGCAAACTACAATGAGGTAGATGGGAAATTCTGTGGAGAAAATTTATGACACCACATAGAAATTAGGAATTTCTTATTTGGATGATCAAATGCAACAATAAAGAAGAAACATATTATCTCAAAAGATAAACATGTTTTCCTATAATGGATTTGATCATTTAATAAAAGACTAGTAAGGCTAATGGGTCTTTTATGTACCAAAGATTTTTCTCCTAAACTACATAGAAAGTAAAATAGGGTTTAATTTAAATTGAGTTCATGATTATTTGTAGAGATAAGCCTCTATATTTAATTACATCTTAAGACTAGTCTCTTCCTAAGAATACTCTCGATTAAAGAAATGAGTTATTATTTCTAAAGATTTCTAAGTTAGTTCTCAAAGGATTGATTTTTAGAATTTTAAATGGGAGCAGTTCAAATTGAAGAGACTTCTTTTGGAGGCTAAATGGAAAGTAGGAAATGTCTATTGATATTGGGATGCTAAGTAGACATTTCAACTATCATATTATTGGGCTTTAAGTTTTGAAATTTAATTTAGATATTGAGTTGATATTTTCTTAGAAGTCCAGGACTTGGATTCTAACAGCACAAGACTATAGAAATGCATACGATTAAAGACTTATTCCTAAAAAGGATGCTTTAGAACCTAGTCTATAGGTGCTTTTTACACATGTTAGATGCTCGACCAAGTTCTATTTTAGGAATTATCCATTCCTCTCACTTTAGAGAATTAACCTATCTCTGACTATTTGAGACTTAAAACCCTCCTAGAGAGGGCTACCAGCTAACACCACCTAAGTGCATTTTACATTCATGATGCTAAGTCTTATGAATGCATGATGGTTGGGCTATTTTATTTTTAGTAAAGGAATCTATGAACCTATACTCACTCCTTGATTCTTAAGATAATGTAAGTTATGAAATGCATCTAACTAATCCAAATTTTTTAAAATTTTCATAAATTTTGATTCAAGATGTTTTTAAGGTCTTGGGTATGCATTTTTATGCATAATCTCATGCAATTTGAAATGGTTACGGGCCAAATCAATAATAGAAGGTAGGCTTCCCCAAGAAGTTGATTATCTTCACAAGTCAGATGCCCCTTATGTGTAATGGGAGAAGTTGCCCAATTCAAGGATTAGAGCAATATGATTTCATGGTTTCAAAACCTGATTATTTCTAATTTATTTTATGTTTTTCCTAAGGCTTTAATTTATGTGAGGTTTCAAGTTTTCTCTAGTTTTTGTTTTAGTTGTTTAGATTTAAGTTGGCTATAAAATTTAATTTTTTTTCTTTGATTCTAATCATCAAGACATTCATTCACAAGAAAGCGCAGCATAGAAAGAAACCTAGAAAAGCAAGTTGATTCTATTACACACCTAAAATAAATTAAACCAATTTAATTTAATGTGGCCGGTGCACCACTGACACCCCGTAAGAAAAGAAAAATGGGCCGAGCTACCGAGCTCTCCTCATCCGCCTAATTACAAGTCTAGATCTATGGGTCTTTTTTCTAGGATATTCTCCTTCTTTAGGGACATCCATTGGTCTCCACAAGGGACCACTACACCTAATTTCTGGTAGGGTCAGCTCCTGCTAATCTTAGATCCCATAGATCCAAATTTAATTTTAAGCTCAAATTAACATTTTAATTTCAAAATTAATTCTTAAGCCTTGCAAAACAAATGTTAGCAAAATACAAATAGCACATAGAAATTATATTTTACAAATATATGGGCTTAACATTAGCTGCTTGCCAAGCCCAAATGTTCTAAGGGATATGCTTAAGGATTTAAGCATAATTTCAAAAAGCAATATTTTTTTAATTTTATTTATGATATCAATCCTTTCTAGCATAGCCCCATGTAGAAGATAATGTTAGATCTAGAAAGAATGTCCTACCATCCAATCTAACGGGCAAATAATCCTAGACATGCAGTTTAAAATAGTACACCATGAAGACATGTGAAGCACATTATATCAAAACACATCACAATGAATCATAAAGAATCACATAATGGCCTAACCTAAGTCTAGGGTCCATGACCTAATGATCTACTGTGTGAAGAGAATAAGCTTGTGTAGCAAGACTTTGTTAGGCCTCTTTAGTTTAAGTTTCAATTGGAGTTTGAGTTTGTTTGAATTTTTTCCTTTGGGTGGTTTCAATTCAAATGATTTAGTGATTAATTTTCCATTATTATTTCTACTTTATTTGGTTAAAGTGAAGTTTAGGTTTTCAAGAATGATGAGTAGAATGGATTCCATTGGATGGAATATATTCTATTCTGCATCCTAATTTCTAATGAAATGAAATCTTCATCCTAAGATGAAGATCCATCCCAAAGGTCTAACTAAGATCCTTAAGTATCTTAATTTATCCTTTTGATTTCATTTAATTCATTTGAATTTGGATTGATGTTTCATTTCTTTGGGATTTTATTTGATTTTCATTATTGGTTTAGTTTGGTTTGAATTATTTCACTTGATTTTATTTGAATTTGTTCATTTGATTTAATTTATTTCATTTATTTTATTTGATTTAGTATTTTGACTTTGGTTTGTTTCATTTGATTTGTTTTAATGTTTTGTATTAAGTTATGTTGATTTTGGATTAAGTTTGATTCATGTTAACTTATTTCAGTTACGGTTTGATTTTATTTGATTTGATTCAAGTTGTTTAATTATAAATTTATTAACTCAAGATTTATTGATAAGATTTATTAATTTCATTAACCTTATTAAGTATGTAATTGATTAAATTCGTTGAGATGTTTGGAGAACTACCCTAACTATTTCTGATGTTTGATGAAGATTATTTCAATTTATTCCATGATTTAATGTATTAAGGAAATTTCTTTATTCATTATCTTATTAATATTGATCTAGGAATTTGGAAATTCAACAACCCCCAATCTAAAGATCAATTGCGTTTGCAATTTTTATGGAAAGTGGGGTAACATGCCAATTTCATGTTTCCAAAGTTTTATTTTGATTAAATTCATCATTAGGGTATAATTAAGGTTATAATTATTTCATTAAAACTCAAATTAAGCCTAATTTAATGAAGTTCATTTAGGGATTTCATTTTTTCATTGATTTCACTCTAGAAGATGTTTCCAAAGAGGGGTCATTCATAATTTTTGGACATTTGGTTGATTTATTATGATTTAATTACTTGTTGGTTGATTATTTAAATTTTTTAATTCAATTAATTTCTTACTTAAGTCAGTTTGTGTTTTATTAAGTTTGGATGAGTTTCATTATTGTTTTAATGTTCATTCAAGATTATTAAGTTGGTTGAAGGTTGTTTGATTCATTTTCATTTATTAATTCATTTTATAGTAATTTATTTAATTTAAATGGAGGATTAGGATTTGAAATTTCATTTATCATGAATTTTATTGCAATAATTCAAGAAAAATTTTCTTAAGGTGTGTTTTAACATCAAGTTTAATTTCCCAAAGTTTCTTTTCAATTGGATTATTGGTTTGAAATTAATTAAAGTTTAATATATTTCAATTTAACCTAAATGAAGGCTAAAATATCCAAAATTAATTAGGAATTTTAATTTTTATGGATTTCTCTCATCAAGATGAATCCATAGAGCCCAAGTTTATAAATTTATTTTTCTATGAATTTTGAAATTTTTTATTATTTTTATTAATTTTAATCACTTTTTAAAGGGGAATTAACTATTATGGGATGACGGGCTTACATGGCTCCACCATGGCATTTTCACCATGTTGCATGATGCGTGTGGGCCACGTGGGATCTTGCGTGGAGTCCCTATCAAAAGCGGCACCATGCGGGATGATCCTAGGCCGTTCGCTCAAAGATCAGACGATTCAGATCAATCCCGTGATTCCTTAAGGGGATTAAATCAATCTGTCCTCTTAAAAGGAATGGATGGTGGAGATTACATCTCCTTAATCGATGGTGAGGACTGAGAGCCATCCATTGATTTCACTTGATTTCCAGTGATCCAACCGTTGAAACCTCATGTTTTCAATTGGAAAACCATCAATGAATGCAATCTAACTAATCTAAATGGTTTGATCTCACTTGAGATCAAACTTTCTTTACAAAGCTTCAAAATTGAAAGCTTAGAGGAGGCGTTAATAGTATACCTCCAATCCGACGATCTCCGACGATCTTCGGTGGCGGGGTCAACTCCAATAGCTGCGAAATAACACGAGGAGCTTGTGTGCCAAAGAAATTAGATCCTCACCCTCTGGATTGCTCTCTAAACCAAAGATCGTTTAAACTCTGGTGGCGTTGATCATTTTTCAGCTTCCTGGCGGTGAGGGAAGTGAGGGAGAGTTTGTTTCTTCTTCATTTGAGTTGTTGAAGGTGATGAGAGAGTCTATTTGGCTTGAGGATTGTTCTATGCGTGTCATTTTGTTTTGGCCATAAGCTCTCTATTTTATGGAAATTTTTGGTGGCCAAAATTCAGCCACCGATAATGGCAAGGCTAGCTAAGGGGTGGCTTCAATCCCCCTTGGCCTTGTGAACAAGGTTGGATGTTCACATGGGATGGAGGAAGGCCTAATCCCCCTCTTCTTGCTTTGGTTGAGTCCATTTCTCCTTTTTTATTCCTTCTTTTTTTTCTCTTCTCCTTCTCCTTGGCTTCTTCCCTTAGAGAAAGAAAAATCTTTTTTATTTTGGCTTAGTGACCTTCAATTGAAGGCAATCATCTCCCATAAGAGGTAGGATGGCATGAGATAGGAAGAGGGGAATTAGAATTTCCCTTCATCCCTCTTTTTTATTTATGAATTTTCAAATTTTTCTTTTGAATTCCTTTTTTTATTTTAATGGTTTATGGCATTATCACCATCAAAATGGACTCATGTATGACTACTTATATCAAGCTAAAATGGATTTGAATTCAAGTCAAAATCCAATTTGACTTGAATTGAGAATTTAATAAATACAAATTCACTATTTTGGATTCAAAAGTATTATGATTTTAATTTAATTCTTGTAAATTTGGATTCAATCATCTTTAATTGATGATTAATTGAGTTTTTATTTATTTTTTAAATTAATTTTGGATTTCATTTCATTTTAACCCATTTAGTCTAAATGGGTTAAATTTGGTTCCAATTGAGTTTAAATGACCAATTTGACTTAATTGGATTGGGTTTGGACTCCAATCATGCTTCATCACATGTGTGAGATGATTTGGAGTAATTAATTTCATTTAATTTTAATTTAATTTTAATTTGAACCCATTTGACCCAAAGTGTGCTTAATCGGCTAAGCTTGGATTTCATTTGGGTCAAATGACCAATTTGATCAAATTAGACCCAATGGTGGGTTGAATTGTGTTTGATTATCATTTTCAAATGATTTTGAATGATAACATTAAATTAATTTCAATTTGATTTGGGTTTGAACCCAATAGGATCCATTTAGGGTTATTTTAGACTAAGTGGTCTAATTAACCCAATTAAGGACTAAATGAATTTGAATTTCTTTAGATTCATGATCAACCATGTTTATTTGATCATTTGAGACATTTGTAATGATTTAATTTGGCCAAATTCTTGGTGGGTCTACCATTGACTAGGTGGGACCCACCTAAGTCAAACCTATGCTAAATGAGTTGGCTAGATTTGACTTTGGATGGTTTTCTTATTTTAATTTGATTTCATTTTGATTTATTTGGATTTGATTTGATTTAATCCAAATTATAAGATTGGGTTGATTCCACCTAAGCCAATTAGGTTAGCTCGAACCCATAGATGATTCCCTAGATCACTAAGTATAGTATCCTAAGCACTTAATTAGGAGGTTCCTATTTAAGATTAGGACATCCTAATTATTTATTTCAGAGTTCAAATTAGCCTCATCCAAAAATAAGGTCAATAACTTCAACAATAGAGCTTCATCTCTATTAGATGAAGCTACCTCAATCTATTTCCCTATTGGTCATAGCTTTGATGAGGTAAATTACTCAAAACCATTAAAATCTCTTAGATGTTGGTTGTTTATTTTATGATTTAGCATTTTGTGTAGATCACACCATAGGGTGCCATTCATTTTCCATTTTAATCCTAAAAGAGTTGATTTCATCATAAAATGAGTCATGGTTGGCTTGGATCAAGCGATGAGAGGAAGATGATCTCCATCTCTCGCTGGAGGTTGAAGATGAATCATGTGTCATTTATCTCGCATGATTAGAATGGACAATTATGATAAATCATGTTAGATTTTTTTTATTTTAATTTCTTTAAAATTTTGGGATTAATTAGAGTTACTTGATCTTTGATCCAATAGCTCAAGATAAAATCGCATCCGCCGCCACTAAGTTAGCAGCCATGGGAGGCAGTTTAAGTAACTAATCCTATGGCATCATGTGTAAAGCACAACTAACTAGGCACTCATAGTGTAATCTAGCTTTAATAGTTTTAGAATGTGAGTAATTAACTAGAACTATAAAAAATCATAAGTTATTGTAGAAAAATCTGAAAATAAATAAATAAATTCTCTCTAGAAACTTTAAATAGAGGAGAATTAGAGAAAAACAAAGGCCTCAATTTTTATTAAGTGTATAGAGACTAATTAAGGTTTAAATATTTTTATAAATATTATTATTAAGTCTTAATTACTTAGCCAAATGACTTGAAATTTTATTTGAACATTATAGGATGACCTCTATCTTCTATAATTATTTCAATTCAATTGAGTGAGTATATTATGAGATCCATATTTTCATACCCTAATTAGCCTTTTTGACTATTTAATAAATTTATTTAATTAAAAAATTATAAAAAAATTATGGATGGATAAAGGTTTATTAGGAGCTTAATGGTGGCTATAGAGAATTTTATCAGGACATCTGGTTTTAATTATTTCTCAAAATCACCATCAAGGAGAGTTTTATTAATTACATAATGTATTAATTAACCTAGGATTTAGCAAATTCATAACTAATTGTACAAATCTCTAAAAATTATAAATAAATCCATTTTGTTCTTAGCTAATAGAGAGTCAATCAATGTAACTAAAATTCCAAAATAGTTTTTTAAGTATTTTAAGAGTAATTACATAATTAAATATTTTAAATTAATTAATTAATCATAACATATTAGCACAAATGTATTGAATTTTTCAGAATTCATTTCTCATGTTATTTTTCATGTTCACAAATTTTATTATAATTTTTAGACATACACATTATGATTTTTAAAATTTTTAAGATCTTTTAGGCATTAATTAGATTAAATAATTATAAATTTTAATTAATTCATTAAAGACACCATTCCAATTTTAAATTTCATTAATAACCAAAGAGTATGTATGGGATAATTTTATTATTTGGTCTCTCTTCAATAAGTCTAATCAATTATAATTTAATTGTATTAACTTAAGAATTTTGATTAAATTTAAGTAATATTATTTTCATACAAGTGATCTTAAGATTTAATAGCTTTCACTTGTAAATATATGATTAGTTCATAGTTCATTCACATTCATGTTTAAAATAAAAGTCCTTTAATGCATGATAAGTGAATTGTATTATTATTACTAATATATCTCAAGAAAAAATTGTCCTGATATAATCAAAATATATGAAAATATTTATGTACCTAAGTTAATAAAAGTGAGTAAATTAATATATATAATTCATGTGTATAATATACACTCCGTAAAGGTATATAGTTTATGCACCTTGTGGCATAGGGTTACTCATATGAAGGAAGTCATTTCCCTAGTTCAACAATGGCATGTACCTAAAAAGTTGTGTATTAAATACATGTGATGTTTAAAACATTTTAAATCCATTGTTATAAAAATTTCAATGATTCATTCCATAAATGTTCATGCTTATATTAATACATAAAAATTCTAAAAGATATATACATACATGAATGAAAGTTCAATATTTTTAATTAGAAATATATATACATAATTATTTTAAAATAAAGTATTACAATGGTAAAAGAATTTAAGGATATCTTTAACTTAAGTAGCTTATAACTTATTCTTATTATTCTAAATGTTTTTTTTCATGAGATTATAATTTTATTTAAGCTTAATCCAAGCTCAAGAATTAATAAAGATCTTAATGTTCCAATTAAAAGTTATAAATTCTTTTTAGATCCACCCTTAAAGTAGAGTGTTGAATGGAATATGTTTCACCTCAAGCAAAACCTATAAATTTTCACACTCTTTAGAACACTAAGTCTAACTTAAATAAAAATGAAAATTGTAAATTAAATCTACTTCTTAAATCACTAATCATTTGATTCAAAACTACCCTTTGGTTAATGATTTAAACATATCATTTAAATCATAACTCAAACATTAAAATCTAATTTGTCACACCACACTAACTTTTACAAACATAATAGATTGATAGGTCACCAAATCCCAAAGCTAGGTTAGATTAATGCAATATTGTAATGTATTAATTTCTTATTTTATGGTGTATTGTATTAGAGTGGATGTTAGGATTGTTTGTGTGCTGGCTTGAATGGTAAGGCATTATTTATTATACTAATGATACTTTCTGTAGAGGGTTGTGCTTAATTAAATGAACTGCTATGATAATAAAATAAATTAAATATTATTTTCACTTGAAAGAACTACTTGCCACTCAAGCATTACCCATTGAGATAGGTGGGCTTGGCACCCACTAGTGCTAACTCTAATTATATGATATGTATAACTGCTTGGTGTGCATGTGTGTTATAGCTAACCTCTATTTTGCAGATTTAGTTAGGACTTTAATTTGGAAATTCTTATTGTAATTTTTTGTAATAGAATAAGATTAGAACTATGGGATTTAGGATGAGGAGAGGCTAGAAAGCTTTGACTTAGGAGGCTTTGAGAAGCTTAAAGCATCCAAATCAATGAAGATAAGTGGAGATAAGACCTCATAGTTTGCTTTAATTTTGTTCATATACTTGTAATCCTAGCTATATAAGGGTTGAGCTCAACAACCTATTTTTTTTCTATTTTTAGGTATATAGTGGCACCCAATTGCACTAGCCTATTCCTTATTATTTCAATTTGAGTTGTTTAGTGTGTTTACTTTGTTTGAACAATAAAAAATTTATGCTTTTTTAGATTTCTTTAAGTGTGATGTTCTACTGTATAGCTTGGATTTTGGTAGGCTCTTTAGATTTTAAATTTTTTATCTTAACTTAAAACCAACTTGAATTAAAATTAATAACTCACAACCATACAATAAAGCCTAAAAGTTAATCAATAAAAGATTTAGAAACCTTTGATCTATGATGAATGTATAACATCATGCATGCATCTTATCTTCTCTCCTTAAATATAGGGGATCTTCACTAATTGCATGATAAAGGAGAGTGCAGGACTATTGACAATAACCCCCTTGAGTGAAGAACACCATTCTCGTGGATTGACCCACAACTTAATTTCATCATGCATATAGGCATACTTATCCACCCAATCCTGAGTAAAATTGATGAGTCAAAAATGAATAAGAATATGTAATTATTATTGCATCAGACTAAGACATGATTTCCTAACCATCATAATCTAGACTCCTAAGGAGTAAGTTTAGGATCTTAGATTACTCCTAAATAAATAATAGCTAAGCTATCTTACATTCACTTATGACTTGCCTACATGGTTTTAAAGTGTAGGAGGTGTTAGCTAGAAATCACTCCAAGTGGTTGTAAGTGTTGAATCCAAATTTTTAAATAAATGGGAAAGAACTTTTTGAGATATTTTGGAAATAAAGTTAGGAAGAAACACTACAAGTAGAATGGTATAAAAGTATAAATGTGCAACATAAATAAAAATTTTATAGTACAAATTATAGAGGTCTAGAGTGAGAGCTAAAAGGTCCCCCTAAAGAGACAAGCCCCCTTTCTATAATATCAAGGGGTGACCATACATGAGAAATACATAAAATGTAAGTTCAGTACAAATGAATTCTCACCTAAGCTTAGAGTAGTGTGCATGTGAGCGAATGTAGGTTTGCCAGTTGGTGGAGGTGAGTAGCCCATCATTGGATGAGAATGCGAGTGAAGATGAGATTGAAAGTAGTCACCTACTATCCACGAGTTGAGTCTTGCCTTGCCTTTTGAGTTATTATCCTCTAAGTAGTTAGCTTATGTTATAAAGTAAATCTTCTCTTATCAGACACACCTTCTAGTAAAATACTTATTCTTGGTTATTAAGTACCTTTTTTCCAAGTACACTTGTCTTGATCACTAGACTTACTTGGGCCTACCACTACTTTGGGTATACATTTAGCTTTATGATTTTTCTACACCTTGTATAGGTACCTCACAAAAAGAATAGGAAAATGAATAGAATCATTAGGTGTAAACATCTAATGATCTAAAAAATATATGCTATTATTGAGAGGTCACATCACCTTTTGTCTGATCTAATTTTTTAATGCACAGAAGGATATAAATTGATCTTTTCTTTCTTCTTTGATGCACTCAATATTTCTTCAACTACTCCCTTGGATAAACTCTATGACTTTCAAGGTTTGAGTCTACAAAACTTGTTAAAACATAATTGCTATAGATTCAAAAAGGCCTCGTGGTGACATTGACCATACTACTCTTTGGGTGGGTCTTTTCAAAAAGGTGAAGAAAGTGAAGAAGTCAGAAGAGATTATTGCCATTCCTATAATCATGGTGAGCATGTCAACTACTTTAATTGTAGTGACTATGGCTCTGCTCTCTTCCTTGAACCCACAAAGAGAAGCTAGCACTCTCCCCTTTAAGTAACGGGTCACCATGGTGAGTGTACGACCTGTAAGTATTTCTAGGGAGAAGGAAGGAGGAGAAGAGGTACCTTTAATTCAGCATAAGAAGGTGCTGGTGAGCCGAATGCCTCACTAAAGTGAAGTTTGTCTATTATTATGTACTATGAGTCTCTTAATGCCTGATTGAGGTGAGGATTTCTATGTCTCAGGCTTTTTTCAATAATTACAGTTGAGCATTACTAGCATTCAAAGTTCAATAAAGGATGGTGAAGAGCTCTCACTAACCCTCCAAGTTATTTCCTTTGATAATCCTGGTAGCTTCATAGAGTCACTTCACCTATCCATGGGTGATTTGTTAGGCCCCCTTCCAAGCAAAGAGGAATTCAACTTACTTGATAGGTGGTTTCCTTTCCCAAGGGTTAGACCTATAGAAAATTCCCTAATTGAAATTTCTTTTTAAATTTTTAATGATATTGATTTCCATTGACTAGTGATGTCTCTAGCTTTGCCACAACCTAAATTGATGGCACTTCACATGGATTTGGCAAAGAGTTTACTCTAGATAGGAGTGTCCATCGACTCTCCCATTGTTGTGACCAACTTCATTTCTACTAACATCAAGGAAATGATGGTTGGTTTTCCCTCTTCTACTCATAGAGATAGATGCGAGTCTGTGAAGGGCTAATTTACTTTGTGACTTGGGAATAATATGAAAAAGGAATAGTGAGTAGTCACAGATTCCTCTTAGGTCTTTAATCTACGAGGGGAGGTCACTCTCCTGAGAGAAACCTTAGACTCATCCAAGCAAGATATAAGTGAAATACGATCACAGTTGGAGTTAGAGTCGTAGTGGCAGAAATCTTTGGAGGAGGAATACCAGCATAACTTTGCAACCATGAGGGTCGAGATAGAATTGATGCAAAACACCATCAAGTCATAGAGTACTCCACTTCTACTTTCTGGTGTGAAATTCTTTTTTGATTATATGTGTGAAAAAAGTGAACTCACTGAGGTGTGACACTCAAACCCTGTAATAAAATTGCTAAACAAATAATGAATTAGAGTTATAGCATGTGTGTTGTACTTTTACCCATAAATAAAGATAATAAATATTTTATATTTTATATTTTCTTAGCTTGTGAGTACTATTTAATTTTTACTATTGTGCATTAATTATTTCTCTATAACCCCTATCGCTTGAGATATTCACAAGATCTAGATAATCATTTCTTTACGTAATACTTAATGTGAAGACCATGTTACCACGCCTTTCTTACCGCATCTATAAATTCTTGATCATAGTAGTTAAGACTTTATTACTCTCCTTAACACATGTGAGTAAAACCTTTTTGCAAGTAGATCTTGATCACCTTTTCATTGCCAATGAATATGGCTTTATTGAAGAAGGTTACCTCAACTTTTCATTAAGCCTAAATCAAAGAAGTCTTCAAGCTAAACTCCTCTATCACGACATCCATATTTTATGGATATTGTAGAAGTAACCAAAACTTTACTATGCAAGTGATCGAGAAGTATGAGTCCCTCGACTCGATCAAGATGCATGAGTTATGCTTTATACTTGCCCATTTTTGGAATGGGTTTGACTTCCTCTTCCCAATGAGTGGCTCAACATCCTTGATTTCTTTGGTGTGGTGCTCACCGAAGTCCTTCCCAACTCAGTGGCGAGCATCACTTTCTTCATCATATGCTTGTGATAAGAGGGCATTCCATTGATCTTGGACCTCTACCATAGAGCATTCATGATGAAAGACCACTAGGATGGGACTATGTAATTTTCAACAACTTTGTGAAAAATTTATGATCTACAAAATAAACTGCATAAGTGACACTTACAGCTTCTTTTCATAAAGAGTACATCCTAATAATTAGTGTCGACTATCCCTCTTTCCTACCAGCTGAGTAGGGTGACTAAGCTCAGTAAATTGAGTATGGAAGAAGAGAAGGTTAAGGAGAGGTTGCAGGGTCGTAGCCTAAACATCTCTCTTTACCTTCACTTTGGCAAGGTTTCTACCATTCTTAGTAAATACTTCTCCTTTCTACTCCTTAATCATTTTATACCTTTCGAGACTCATTCTTTTAATTTTTTTTCTCATTTATCTTTTCTACTCACTAATCATATTTACTCTCAAAAGAGAAGATTCCCACTACCCCCGAGCTTAGCTATGATGTGCTTTAATTCTTTAAGGAAGGTGAGTGCGAGATTGATGAGTGAGTAGTCGACAATGAGAACCTAGCCTTTCTCAAGGTCAAAAATGAGGATGAAGAGGAAGGACTGCCAAGTGTGGCTCCCACTGAGGTTGTTTATGAAGTAGGGTTGAATACAACTACCATAAAGTCTAGAAAAAGAGCTGCGAGCTTGACTCCTTGTAATCGCCAATAGAATAATGAGTTTGTGGAGAAGGAGGAGAAAATGAAGGCTTGGAGTATAACTATGAAACCTCTTGGTACTCGTCAGTAAAACAATGAGTTTGTGGAAAAGGAGAAGAAAAATGAAGGCTTGGAGAACAACTTGTGCTAGCCCATCTGTGAAGCCTATGAGCTTGACTCTTCCATCTTATCATAGGATTTTCACTATCTTTTGGGCATCCTTCTTATGCTTTCCTACCATATGCTATGATGACCACTCGGGCGATGGCATCACAGTCAACATGGGAGGTTAGCCATAAATTTCTTGATAAGAGGAAGGACGCCTATGTGAGTAAGTCCCAACTGGTGAGTATAAAGAAGCTGACATCTCTCGAAGCCAAGCATAGGGACCTTCAAGCTGAGGTTGCTTGCAAAGAAGAGGTAAAGGAAGTGTGACTCTAGAGCTTACTCAACTAATGGAGGCAAAGAGATAATTGGAGGAGGAAACTCTCATGTGAAAATGAAGAGTTTTAAAAGAGAGAAGCCATGTTTGCTGGGTTTCTCAATTCGAGTACCAAGAGGTCTTATAGTAGTACTTCAAAGATGGCTCTTTCTTTGTTATTGCTAAGTTGATGAAACATGGTCACCTTGATGTCAAGTTTTTGGACTTCTCAAATGTGCTTGCACTCACACACTTGGATTATGGCAATGACGAGGAAAGTTTGAATTAACATATCTTTTTCTTCTTCATTTCACTGTTAAAAAGTTTTATTACTGAGTAGGGTGCCAATATCTTACTCCCTTAATTATAAAAATATTTTATATAAAATGAAAATCATAAATATATAATTAGTTGAGTGTACTTATCTGAATAGGTACTAAAGTTATTTCCTTATTTAGCATTGATGAATGAATGCCTTTATGATGGAGTCGATACTCGCCAATCAATGTGTGAGTCACTCCATTCATAACTTAGAATATTTTCAAAGAATCTTCTCCTAATAAACGCTTTAGCAAAGCTAGTTTTTGTATATTAGCTATGATGATGTTTGCTTATTGATATTTAAATAAATTGACCCATGAATTAACATATTTAGAGCACTCAATCAATAGAAAGAACCTCCTTATGTGGTTTCTTTAGCAATGTGAGTTTATGTATACACATCAAATTAATACTTATTTATTAATACATGAATAACTCTACCCGACTTAGACAGACTTCATATAGAGTCACGATAGAATGACGAGTTCAATACACTTCTAAGTAGTTACTTGTTGTTATAGGAATAATTATATTCGTAACTTAAAATATTTTAAGTCAATGATCAAATGAGAGTGCTTTCCTGCATATTTGCATTGCGTGTTAGTCACCCTTATGTTAGAGAATTAACCTCGACTTTGCCAATTATGAGAATTAGTCTTTTCTTAGTCGCCGGCCTCACAGGGCATTAGTATTACTCTATCATCACCAACTACATGGAGTGTTGGCCTTTTAGTTTCTGACTAGAATAGTTGGTCATTTTTGAGTTTAATTGCTGATCTCATAGGGTGTCAATCTTATAGTATAGACACCAACCACATGGAGTGTTGGTCTTTTTAGTTTCCAGCTAAGAGAGTTGGTCTTTTAAAGTTTAGTTATAGTCCTCACTAGGTGTCAGTCTTACACTATAGTCTCTAATCACACTGAATGTTCATCTTTTTAGTTGCCAACTAAGATAGTTTACCTTTTCACTTTTAGTTGTTGACCTCACAGGGTGTAAATCTTATACTATAATTGCTAACCACACAGAATGTTGACCTTCTTAGATGCCAACTAGGACAGTTGATCTTTTCAAGTTTAGCTACCGACCTTTTGGGGTTTTGGTCTTACACTTTAGTCACCAATGCATAGGTGTTGAACTTTTTAATTACCAGGTAAGAGAGTTAGTCATTTTGAGCTTAGTTGTCGAACTCATGAGGTATTATTTTTACATTATAGATCTCATAAAATTGGTCAAACTCATAGATAACTTGTCTGACTGTAAATTAATTAGGCCAAGAGAGGCATACAAGTATTCAAAGCTCCTACATGGGCTTTCACTTGTTGATCAAGAATTTTCCTTGGACCAAAAATGGCAATCCAAGTATCCTGAGTCATCCCATAGTTCTCTGAGTGTTCTCACATCAAGGGTTTGGTTAGTTCGACATCAATGTTTCTTAGGTCAAGAGTGGCATGCCAAGTATTTAGATCTCATACTTGGGCTTTCGCCATTCACTGAGTAAGACCATCTCTTGGGTAATGAATGACACACCAAATATCCTAAGTCTTCATACAGCTCTCTGAGTACAAGTTTCAACTCTCAATATTCAAGTATGCTCCATCGGTACATATTATTAGCTTGTGAGTTGACTTGTTTAAGGAGCAAAATAAAAAAACTTTAATATTAAAAATAAAAAGATACATTGTACTCAAAATTAGCAAAGCAATTATAAATTAAAAAAATTTTCTTTAGTGATAAAACTTCTTTAGGTCTTTATCATTCTATATTCTTGATATATCTTCACTAGAATGAGATTATAGTTAGTATGCACTAGGATCGACTTGCTCCTTGATTATTAACAGCCCATCCCAATTGTGGATGAGCTTGCCCAAAATATTTTATCAAAGAGCAGCGCATTTTGCCATTTCCATCTCTCATTCTTTTCATTGTCATGACTCTTTTACTCTAGACTTCATACTCGACTAGTACTATGACTTATGTGCCATGTAAAAATATGAAGAGCAAGTGTCTTTTTTTATTAGTGAGAGTTGTCTGAGTGTCAGAGCACTGCGAGTAGTGTGTCTACCCATTTATCTTTGGCACCTTCAACCTTTTTTTGAGCAAGTTGAGAATTTTTTTTGTTGGTCGATTCCATTTATCGATTACTCTGTAATTGATGCACTAATGCAAATTTCAGCTTGATTCCTTGAGACTCACAAAATTCTTTAGGCCTCTCTCAATAAATTGTGTCTTATTATCAGTGATGATTGCCAATGGCAGCTCATACTTATGGTCTTTTCATTTGGAGTCGTAGGGACACCATGCAGATCGTAGGGGTACTTATTAAAATGATCAAGTATAGCATTAAGGAATGATGTTCTATCTCTAAAGGTAGAAACATCATCTTATAATAGACTCAATCATCTAATAAGGACTTTTAAGGTAGATGGGTCTATGTATACTTAAGATTTTTGCCTACTTCACATGGATGAAGTGAAACAGGGTTTATTTAATGTTGAGTTCTTTAGCATTCTATGGAGAAAAACCCAATAGTTAATTACATCCAAGAAAATGAGAATCTTCTAAGAATATTCTTGATTAAAGTAGTTAACTAATGTCTCTAAAGATTTCAAAGATTGGTGATTAAAGGATTGGAGATTATTGAAGATCAATTTAGTAGGCTCAAAATGGGAAGACTTTTTTGATGAATCCTAAAGAAAAATGAGTAGGAAGCACTCATGATATTAAGAAGCCTAGTAAATGCTTCAATCTTTTCTACAGTGAGGCTATATATTTTGAAAATTAAACATTACATTTATTTTAGTTGATATTTTATTATAATGTTTGGGCTCAGATTCTAACAACATAAGAATGTGAAAATGCATAAGAGGAGAGGACTTATGCTTATAGCAAAGAAGAAATAAGTAGACTCTAAACCTTTATCTCAAGTGCTCTAGTATAGGTTAAGAGCTCAACCTAATTCTATTTGGGGAAGTGAGATATATTAGTTCATTTCCATTAGATAGAGTAAATCAATCTTGACTCTTCTTAACTTACAACTGGCTAAAAATGCTACCAGCTAACACTGATTATGATTCAAAACCATGTGGGTCAGCCTTATGTATATGTAAGATAGCTAGGCTATTATTTATCAAGAAAGAATCTAGAGTCCTAAAGTCACTCTCTAAGAGACTAGATCATGATTAGTGTGCAAATTATTACTTAGACTACACACATCAACAACAACAACAACAACAACAAGCCTTAATCCCACTAGGTGGGGTCAACTACATGAATCCTTCATCTCCATTGTGTCCTATTATGTGTCAAATTCTCATTTAAATCAAGTATACTAAGATCATTTTTTATACATCTTAACCAAGTCTTTTTAGGTCTACCTTTCTTAACATAAGGCAAATCTAATGCATCTACTCTCCTAATTGGGTAATCGGATGGCCGATGCTTTATGTGGCCAAACCATCTAAGGTGACTCTCCCTAATCTTATCTACCACTGGAGCTACTCCAACTTTTTCCCAAATATACTCATTTTGCATTCTATCTCTAAGAGTAAAGCCACTCATCCACCTAAGCATCCTCATCTCTGTAACACTTAACTTAGTCTTATGCTTCTCTTTATTGGCCAACATTCGCACTATAAGTCACCAGTGTCTTACCACCATCTTATAAAATTTTCCCTTAAGTTTAAGTGGAACTTTTCTATCACATAATAGGCCAGATGCATTCCTCCACTTCAACCATCCAACTTGAATTCTACTAATAACATCTCCATCTATTTCACCATCATTTTAAATAATAGAGCCTAAATATCTAAAACACTCACTCTTTTTAATAACTTGTTCACCTAATGTCACAACACTATCACTAGAACTTCTACAACTAAAATTACACTCCATATATTTAGTTTTAGATCTACTTAAATGAAAACCTATAGACTCTAGAGTTGACCTCCATAATTCAAGTTTCTTCAAATTATTACTTAGACTAATATAATAAATTTATAAATTAGTTTTTATTTTTACTCAGGCTTGGAAATGTTTATGCTTATATGCATGATGAAATATAATATGGGCTAAATCAGAGAGAAGGGGTGTTCTCAACTACAAGGTACTACACTTATAAGTCATTCCTTGTCCCTTATTGTGCAAGAATGGAGACATCCTATTTTCAAGGAAGAAAATAATATGCATGCATGATATTAAAACATATAACCATAAAGCTAAGGGTTGCTAAATCTTTTATTTTCTTTACTAAATCTTAGGCTATAGAGTGAGATTATGAGATGCTAAAATTTAATTGAAGTTATTTAGTTATAATAGAAAGTTTAATTTCCTAAAGAGCGTACCACATTCAGGTCATACAATAAACAAGAAAACTTTAAGAATTTTTTTGAAAAGCATGTCATTTCTAATGCATAACCACAATAAACAATCAAGCAAACTTTATCGATTGAAAGAATAAAAGGTAAGTGTGGTTGGGTACCATCGTACACCCTAGGAAAGAAAAGAAATTAGTTAGCTGAGCTCTACCCTTAAATAACCCATATTATAATTAATTTATAAATAAAAATAAAGCAATGGTGGTCTTTAATTCTTCATCATCATCTTTATTTCATATATTTATGCTCCTAGCAACATAGGGTCTCCCAAGTTTAAGGCTTCTAGCCATTGTACATCCTAAACCCTATAGGTCTATTCCTAATCATATTATAAAAAATATATTTTTTATGAAAATAAAAATCTAACTACACCAAGAAATAGAAGTTAGCTTAACATACATCTAAACCAAGTAGTTATAAATATTCTGTACATTTGGAATTAACACCCTGCTTTGGGTCACCAAGCCAACCTATCTTAATGGTTATGCTTAGGGACTTTAAGTAGCACCTGTAAGTAAGAAGAATTTATGTTTTATTATTACAGGGGTCCATGAAGCACAATCCCCTACAGAGATGATCATTAAGCTACCTTAACATCCAAACTATGTGCATACAATCCTAACATCCAATCTAAAATATTGCATCACATCATCATAATAAATACCAACCTAACTTAAGACTAGGATTGATGACTTATCAATCTAAATATGTTTGGGGCTTAATGTGGTATGTCACAATTGAGCTTTAATATTTGAAATTATCTAATGATGAATATTTAAGTCTATTATTAAGGGTGATTACACTTTACATGATTAATGGTTTGAAATATGTTTTAGTCTTACACTTTTAATTTCATTTGAGTTTTATTTTGATTTAAAATTTTAAAGAGAGAAAGAAAGAATAAAATCCACCTTAATCCCTAACTTTAGGTTGAGTCTAAGAGATGAATTTTATGATTTTTAATCATTTGGTCTAAGTAATAAAATCCACCTTAATCATTTGAATATCTATATAAGGTCTAATATAAATTCATTATACTAATGTATATACAAGGTCTAATTATGTAATCTTCTTCTACAAATGTATATATATATATATAGATAAGGATAAAATTATGAAAATTTTAAAATGTTTTAGATATGTAGGTAAAATAATTTATCCTTTGTATGTAGTTCAGGACAAATCTCAAGGTACGTGCCTTTGTTATACCAAATGCACGGGGTATCAAGACCTTTTTTTGGATTAGTAGCCCTATAACCTTGGGTTTCTAGACTATATATCTTTCAAATTGTAGTTCATACATAAATGATCTAAATTTGAATTTTACTTATCCATATTGATTTATGTTTAGATCAATAGGTACTTTTAATTTATTAAAAAATTAATTTGGGATTTACTAGTGATAATAGCCATGTTATTTAATTCAAAGGCATGCAATTAAATGAAATTTTTTGTTTATTTTTAAAAGATGATTGCATGAAACATATGAAAGTCAAAATTATAAATAATTTATGTAAATAAATTAAAATTCACTAAACAACCTATTTAGAACTATTAAGTCCTAAGAGCATTCATATAAACATAACCACCCTTAAGTCTAGTCAAATTCATTTAAGGATTAATTTTTTTAAATTTGAATTATATAATCCTAATGAGGAGAGAAAATTATTAAGGTTAACCTTTGGCCCATCTTTATTGAATAAATGTTTTAGGTGTTTTTTTATGAATTAATTAAAGTTAACAATTATTTCATCAATTAAGCCCAATAGAGCTACCCATAATTTTAATTAAGCATTAAGTATGACCCTAAAAATTATGATAAAATTGCTAGAAGTGTATAAACATTAAATAAACATGTCCTAAAAGTTTATAATGCAGTTGGACTTATAATTAATGATTAATTAAATAAATGAGGAAAACCCAAAATCACCAATTACACTCAAAATACCCCAAAATAATTGATGATTTTAATTTCATTTAAAATCACTTTGTTAGCTGAGCATGAAAGGGCTTGGTCAAAATTTTTGAAGATCTACACTAATTACTTTAATTTCTTAAGCACTAGGTTAATTAATAATTTAATTAATTAAATAAAGGCCCTTTAGCTTAATTTTGGGAAATAATTAAGACCAGGGTTCCAAATTAATTTCTCTAAACACCCTTAATATTTTTATACATATTAAGGTTTACATAATTAATATCATAATTTGTTTTATTTTATATAATTATTAAATACCTATGATGATGGTTGGTGAAGTCAACACACATTCTCTATTTGTGACATAATCTATATACCATCACCATATTGGATATCCATTCTAGGTATTGAACCTCTCTAATAAAATTGGTTTTGAGTAGCTTAGTGACCTCCTCCTTGATGGGTTCGACGAGTCTAGATGTTATTTTCCTCATTTTTTTGTTGATAGGTTGCACATCCACGCAAACATTCAAGCAATGGCAAGTAATATTGATGACTATTATCAGCATATCTATTACTATCCAAGTGAATACATCTACATTATTTATTGGAGATCAAATGAGGGCTACTTTATGCTTAGGATACGAAGCTATATTGACCCTTAGTACTTGCCCATCACCTTTCATAATCAAAATCTCCTCTATCCCTTTATGTAATTTAATTCCTATATTAAAAATATTGAGCTATAATTCCTTATCTTCCTTGCTCGACCCGTTAATAGCTCTCAAATAGCACACAAGACTGGTTGAGGTTTCCTTTTATAGTAATTTCTTCTCCTCTAGCAAAGAATTTTATAGCTATATGAAACGTTGACACCACCACTCTTAAGGTGTTGAATAGTGGTTGACCAAAGATATTATTGTAAATACAAGGGCCACTACAATAATGAAATTTGACATTGTCATAAACTATTTTTTAGCTTCTCCCCAGGTGATGGGAAGGGCTCATTAGTTTCTCTACACTCTCCTACAAAACCATACAATGGTCCTCTTGTGGGTGCGAGTTTAGAGTTTGCCAATCCAAACTTTATAAAAATTAATTTAAAAATGATATTAATTGAACTCCTCATGTTAATCAAATGCTTTTACTTAGTAATATGCAATTAAAGTTGTCACTATGATTGCATCATTGTAGGGGTCCTTAATAGTGGGTTTATCCCTTTTGAAAATTTCACTAGTATGATTGTCATAAAAAGTACTTGTGTCATTGCTTTTGAATTTGCTTCTTTAGATTTCAACCTTTTCATACTCACCTTCTTAGAGGACTCACCATCACCCCCAAAGATAGCAAGTACAACTCCAACATATAAATAATGTGTGTGGGTATAGATTTATTGCTAGCTTTGATGACTTCTTTGCCTTTCCTCATGATGAACTCCTTGAGCTTCGTAACCTTTGTCAATTAGTCCACTAAACTCTTCAAATGATGATACTTCTTGGTACCATAGTCATGATAACAATAATAAGCGCTATACTTTGATCAATCACACACTCCATCTATCATCATTGGTGGTGATCATTTAAAATAATATTTATTCTCAATTACCTCTACTAGCTCGGCCATTGACACCCTTAGAGGGGTCGCTAGAGTAGGTTGTTGTTGACCTCATTTTTGGATGAGGTTTAACATCATTTTCAATCATATTGATTAAGATAAATATTCTTACATTAGGGATTTCCTATTCAAGCACTTAGGATGCTATACTTAGTGAGCTAGTGAGTCCTTCTAGGGGTAGCCTAACCTATTAAGATTAGGTGGACCCAAACCAAACTCAAATCCAAATAAATGATTGAATCAATTACATTATAATTAAACTCTAAATCCAATTGAGCTTAGACTATGGTAATTGAGGTGATTAACCTAATTAACTTACATAATCTCAAAACCTCTTAAACACAAGGAAATTCAAAAAAAAATCAAAACAAATTGAAATTAAATAAAATAGAAAGCATAAAGTCATTACATAAATATAAATAGATTTAAAAATAATCCAAATAAAAGTCAAAGATGGTCAATCATTTGACAAAGAGTTGGCTTATGTGGGTCTAACTAAGGCAAAGGTCAACTCACCAAAATTTGACTAAATTAAATTATTCCAAAGTCTCAAAATCATCAAATAAACTTATTTAAACATAAATCTAAACAAATTTGAATCTAATAAGGCTTTAATTAGGTTAATTAGATCACTTAATCTAAATAATCCTAAATGGACCTTATCCAAAATCAACTAAAATTAAATATCCAAAATCATTTGGAAGTCATCATTAAACATAATTCAACCAAATATGTGGTTTAATTTGATCAATTTGGTCATTTGATCCAATTGAACCCATGTTAACCCATTAAGCCCAATTTGAGTCAAAGTGAGTTTAAATTCAAGATTAACATTAAATAAAATAAAATTAATTAATATAATTCATCCCAAATACTTAATTAAACATAATTAAAGTCCTAACCTAGATTAAATCCATCAAATGGAATAAATTAAACTGAGCCAAAGGGAACAAATGCTTAAGTGAACTAACTTGAAGTGTTTGTCCCCAAACCTAATTGAAATGAGTTTGTTTGACTCATGAATCATCCTAAATATGATTTGAATAATTAATTTCTAATTTAAATGAATGAATAGTTAACATTATTCCTTCTTAGCCTAATCCAAATCAAACTAAACTCAAATGTACCAAATGTGAGTATGTGAGTTTAAACCTACACTAATCACACTGCAATACACCTAAACTCATTCTAGGATGAGTCTAAAAGGATTGGCAGTCAAATTTGAGAGAACTTAAAAGTCTCAAGTAAATCCAAAAGGAAATGGATATGCCATGGGAAAGTGATGTGGAACATGAAGATAAATCCTCTGCAATCCAAGACACTTCCTCCATTCCTCCTCCACTCCTCATCCTAGTTAATTTAGAGTGACCACAATCTGTTGTCCACCCCTTGGAGTTAGCCTCCAAGGGTGGTAATCCCCATAGCAAAATCAAAACCAACTTCTTCCATATATAGCTCTCAGCCACTCATGGAAGAAAAAGAGAGAGACTTTCTTAAGTTATTTTGAACATTAACACACCTTCCTTAAGTGAAATAAAGAACAAAGCACCCTTTCCCCAATTCCCACACCACTAGAAAGCTAAATTTTGACCAAAGCCACTGGTGAATAGGACGAGCTTGACATATAGAGCAATTGGTGAGGAGGCAATCCAATTCCTTACACCCAAAGGCTCGACACATCCCCACGAAGCTACTTAAAATGTCTCCACCATCAATGATTGATGTTGGTGAGGTATGCCTCAAACCTGACCTCCTACTTAACCATAAATAAACCCACAGTCTTCATCACTTTTGAGCTAGATCCATGGGGATCCAATTGGTCCAACGGCACTATGCCACATGGCAAACAACACCGCATCAAAGCCACATGAATGGAATTTATGATTTTGTGTATTTTAAAGATTAGATAAAATCTTGAAAATTTAAAAAAAAAATACTCAACTAAAAAATGAAAATAAGGGCTATATGGATTCATCTCAGTGAGGAGAAACCATTAAACCCAAAATCTCCTATTTTTATATTTTATGTTAATTTAAGTTTAATTAAAAATAATTAAACATAAATTAAACTCAAACCATGAATCCAATCAATTTGAAACTTTGCAAAATTGAAGTTAAAGTTAAAACACATCTTAGATAAATTTTATAGGATTTAATGGAAAGTAAATACAGAGATATAAAATTTTCAAGCCATAATCCTTAATTTAATAAAATAAATTAATATTAAATAAATTAAAATATAAAAATTTATGGATTTAGCCTAAATCATCATGATAAACACCATTGAATCTTAAAACATCATTAAAACTCATTGAAATCTCATAATCCTCAAAATGACTTGAATTAGGGATTAAATAAATAAACAAACTTAATTAATTGATCTAAATTTTGAAAAATCATAATAAATCAACCAAAATTCCTCTATGGATTCATCTTCTAGAGGGAAATTTGAGAAAATAAAAACCCTTAATTAATTCCTTCTAATTTAAGTTTAATTTTATTTTATTAAAATAATTAAAACTATAATTAATTTTAAATTGCACATCTCATTAAGGTGAAATTTTAGAGAACTTAAATTAGAAAGCAACCCCACTTGCCATAAAACTTTTAAAGACAAATGACCTCTAGATTAGAAGTTATTAAACTTCCAATCCCTAAATTCATATTAAATGAAATTATAAATTAAAAAATTATAAAAATTACAAAAATTTGTAAAACGAACTCAAAACATTTTCATTAACAACATAAAACCTAAGAAAAACTTTTTAACCCTATGAAGTAAAGAAATATACTTAATTATGTATTTAACAATTAATAAAGTGATTAATGGCATAAAATTCAATCAAACTTTAAGTAATGTAATTTGTTAAACTTATAAGAAATCAATTCATTAATAAAAATCAAAATTAATCAACTTCTTAAATTGATATTTAAATGAAGAAAATCAATAATATTAAAATTACTTTAAGTCTATTTTAATGTTTATTGGGACTTTTATTTCGGAACACCGTGCAGATCTTAGGGCTACTTATTTTTGTAATCAAATACTTCATTAAGAGATAAATATATTATCTCAAAAGATAAACATATTATCCTATAATAGATTTGATTACTTAATAAGGACTCCTGAAGTTGATGGGTCTTCAATATATTAGAGATTCTTCCCCGGAACTACATGGAGAAGTAGGACTTGGTTTATTTTATAGTAGGGTTTGTAGTTCTCTATAAGGGTATGCCCCCATAGTTAATTACATCTTAGGAATGAAGAATCTCTTCCAAAAAATACTCTCAATTAAATAAATAAACTCTCATTTCTATGGATTTCAAAGCTTATCTTAAAAGGATGATAATTTAGAAATTCAATAGGGAATGCTCTCAAAGGTGAAAGAGTTCTTTTTGGAGACTAATAGGGAATAAGTAGGAAATGCATATAGATATTGAGATGCCCAGTATGAATTTCAACTAACCTACCATTGGGCTTTATAATTTTGATATTAGATTTCGTAGAGTTTGAATTGATATTTTATTAAAAATCTAAGGCCTAGATTCTAACAGCACAAGATTGTAGAAATGCTTAGGATTAAAGACTTATTTCTAGAAGAATGCTTCAGAACCTGAGTCTACTAGTGCTTTTGACATAAGTCAAAGACTTGACCTAGTTCAACATTTGGGAATTATCGACTCTTTCTCTCACTTGAGGAAATGAACACATCCCTAACACTTCTGCACTTATCACCCACCTGGAAAGGCTGCTAGCTAACAATAGCTAAATGCTTTTAAATCCATGAGTTCAGTTTTCATTCTATGCAATATGGCTGAGCTATTATATTTTAGGAATGATTTATGAACCTAAACTCATTCCTTAACCCTAAGATCATGTTAGGTATGATATGCACCTAACTAATGCAACAAATTTTATTTTTTTATGTTTTGATTCACAATTCATTTATGGTCTTGGGTATTCAATTTATTTCTACAAGGATATTTAGTTAAAAGCGGTTGTGGGCTAAATCAAAAAAAGAAGATAGACTTCCCCAAGAAGGGTAATCCTCCTCAAAGGTCAGATGCCCCCTTATGTGAAATGGGTGAAGCGCTCAATTCAAGGAGAACGAATAATATGCTATCATGTATCGAAAAAGCTAATTATTTCTAATTGCTTTCAAGTTGTGCTTAGGGCTTTAATTAATATGAGGTTTTGAGTGTATTTATTTTTGTGTTCAAGTTATTTAAATTTATATTGGGTAGAAAATTTAATTTTTTTAGGAGCCTAACATTCTAGGCATTTCATCATAGAAAGAAATCTAAAAATGTAGGTTGTTTCTATTGAACACCCAAAATAAATCAAGATAAATTAATTAAAATAAAATAGACCAATGTGATGAATATACCTTTAAGAAACCTAGCTTTGATTAAGTCTTCTAGGATCCATTGAGACCATCTATTGAGACCCCCAGATCCCAATCTAATCTAAAATTACATTTAAAATTCCAAAAATAAACTCCTAAACCCTACAAAGCAGACTTTAGAAAATACAAACAACACTCTGACTGTTACATTTGTGAACATACAGGCTTAGTATTAGTTGCTTATCAAGCCCACCTTGCCTATTGGGCTATGCTTAGAGACTTAAGCATATCTGCAAGAACATTTATATATTTTTTTATCACAACAATTCTTTTTTTAACATAGCCCCCTACGGAAAATTATATTAGGGTAAAAAATATATCTTACCATCTAGACTAGTGGGCAAATAATCCTAGCCATCTTATTTAAAATAATACACCACAAAATAATAAAAATGTCACATCACATCACATCACATAACATTACTGATTGACCTAACCTAAGTCTAGAGTCAATGACCTAATAATCTAGTGTATGAAGGAAGGGTTTGTGTAGTATGACTACATTATGCCTTATTCTAATTCAAATTTTATTTTAAGTTTAAAATTTGTTTAATTTTCCATTGGGTGGTTTCAATTCAAATGATTTAATTAATTGATGATTTTATTTCTATTTTTTAATTCCATTTTATGTTAAAGTGGAATTTACATTTTCTAAAATGAAGACTAAAATAAATTTCAATTTGAGTCATAGAAATAATAGAAATAATAATCTATTTCTTTAATGCTGAGTATTTTTAGGAAGAGATTCTTCATTCCTAAGATATAATTAACTATAAGGGCTTACCCTTATAGGGAACTATGAACTCTACACTAAAATAAACAAGGTTATACTTCTCCATGTAGTTCAGGGAAGAATCTCTAGTATATTAAAGACTCATCAGCCTTAGGAGTCCTTATTAAGTAATTGAATCCATTATAAAGTAATATGTTTATCTATTGAGATAATATATTTATCCATTAATGATGTATTTGATTACCTAAATAAGTACTCCCAAGATCTATGTGGTGTTCTAAATAAAATTTCCATAGTTGTGCATAGTCGGCTCTTCGATAATGAATAGCCAAATTTTTGCAATCTCACCTATGTACTTCTGGTTTTCTTCTCTTACCTATTCACCACCTTTGATATCCTTCCCTAGGCAACCCCTCTGAAGGCCTCTTTAGTGAGTCTTTAGTCTTACCTAGTGACACTGCTTGGACCACTTCATTATACTCTTCAGTATTGACTTGATTATTCATTAGCTCCAATAGTTTGATAAGTGTTTTAGGTTACTGGTGCATGAAGGAGTACCTGAAGAGCCTCTCCTTCAAGCCTTAAGTGAGTGTTACTTGAGTGACTACTAGTTCCAGATCTTTGAATTCTAATATAACTCGCTGGAAGTCAGTAATGAACTTCTTTAGGGACTCATCAAGTTAATGCCTCATCTCTGAGAGAGTTTGAGAACTCTTTAGCAGCTTCTGAGGACTAAAACATTGCATGGTGAACATGCTTTTAAACTCAGTGAATGATGTGATGACTCCTAGAGGAAGGCATGGGATTTACCTGAGGGCTGGCTTGTGATGAAAAAGAGTTAGCACTTCATCACATCATCTAAGTCTAACAGTAATGTGTGTGACTCAAAATATGTTATATGGTCAGTGAGATTTGCCCAACCTTTGTATGATTCAAGATGCAAGATTTTGAACACCTGAGGAAGGCTAGCTTCTATAATCTTCATAAACAAAGTATTAGTTGGCTACAGTTGCTTCTTTGATACACCCTCTTCTTCACTAATGTCATAGGATTCATTTTTTGAGTTGGAGATCTTGATTGGATAAACCCTTGGGACCTTAGATGGGTGTCTTCTTTCTCAGCAAGCTTTATGTGTAGTTGTTCTCATGGATCTTTCATTCTTGTTTACTCTAGGTTCTTCATGGTGTGGCATTCTGATGACCTCTACACCAGGAAAATCATCCTGTCCTCCATGAATCTTGCTAAGAAATAAATTACTAGATGTTCTGCTCCATGTCAGCCAAATGATCTCATGAAGAAGGTCCTACTTTGCTTTGTATTTGGCTTCTAATTTTTATACTCTTTCATCCTCATTTCACTTAAAAGAATGGTAAATCCAAATCTGTCCATAGATAAAGGAAGAACCTTCTAAGATACCTAGAAAATACAGTTAGGCAGAAAGACTATAAGTAGGTGGGCAAAGAAGTAGAAAAATGTAGGAGAAATAATAATCTTTTATAGCTCAAAAATATAAGTACAAAGTATAGGGGTCTAGAGTGAGAGCCAAAAGGTCCCCCCATAAGAGAGAGGTCACCTTTTTATAATATTAAGTGATGACCATACATGGAAATTACATATAAGGTAAGCCTAGTATAAATGAATTCAAGCCTAAATTAAGGGTAGTGTGCATTCGAATATGTAGATTTACCAATTGGTGAAATATAGTGGCACATCGTTGAATGATTATACAAGTGAAGATGAGATTGAGTGTAATTGCCTCATTCCTTTGAGTAGTCGCTTGCTATCGGTGAGTCGAGCATGCCTTGTCCTTTGAATTATTATTTTCTAAGTGCTTAGTTTATGATATTAAGTTGAACTTCCATTACCAAACACACCATCTAGTAAGTTTACTTATTCTTGGTTGTCAAGTACCCTTTGTTTGAGTGCACTTACAACTAGACTTGCTTATGTCTACATGCAACTTTGGGTATATAGTAAGTTCAGAAGAGTTGGGATGGGTTCATATCCTTATATAAGGATGTGTCATCATATCCTATTTCCCTAAGTAGATGTAAGTCAAGCTTGTAGCTTATGCTAAAGTACTATTAAACATATGATTGAAGGATATTTGTTTCTTGTTTGTTACAAGTGTAAGTCCTAACTTATTAGGCATTTTCATAATCTTCTCTTGTAAAATAATAAGTCCTAGCATTCTAATAAAATGTTAACTTAAATAATCATAATTCTCTACTTCAAAAATAGAAAACCTCACCATAAGATAGATTGAAGTGCTCACTAAACTTCCTAGTATCATGAGAACTTCATACTTATCTTCTTTTGAACTCTATTAAGAATTCTTTCTAGTTGAGTTTCTTCATTTACTTCCAAAATTATCAATCATTTGATATCATGAATTAAAATCCATAGAGATGTTAGCAAATCACTTTAATTGAAAGTTCTATTAAAAGATTCATATCATTATAATGTAATTAACTATGGGGCTTGCGCTCTATATGTAAAATAAAGCATGCCTGACTTCATCAATATAAAGTAGAAAAAAAATCTTGATTATACCTAGAACCATCAGTCTTAAGATTTCTTATTTAATGATTGAGTTCATTTTAGTGTGATATTTCTACTTTAACTAGTAGTGTATCATTCCTTGTTGTTATACTTGATCATCCCCCATAAGATCTATATGGCGTCCTATCACACATTTTAAACACCATAGATTTTCTTGATGATTTCATTGGGGTAAGTTTTTCTCCTCATATATTGTGATTAGCTGACATCTCTATACATCGATAGTAAGTCTATATCACTCATAGGCTTAGACTACTTTTCTCTCCATTGTACACCTCGCTCATTTCTACCTTGTGTGAGTGTGATCAACATTTTCATCTTTTGGTCCTGCAGTCTGTTATTTATCACAGTCAATGAATAAGTTCTATGACCACCCCATTAGATCCCTAATAGAATTCCATCCTTATATATATATATATATATGATAAACTTTGCCAAAATTTGGACAAAATACTCTCCATGAATTTTCTTTCTTTAACTCTTTTTAAAGTCTTAAATGCATCATCAAACCTATCATCATATTCAAACTTGGTGATTATGGTTTTCTCACAAACAATTATTTAACCCATTATTTATAGGGAGGTTCAAATCAAAGTTCTAATAATTTTAAACCTCTCTCATCATAACTAAATTTGGTGGGATATGAGTTCACAAAATCTAAATTGATCATTTTCAATGACTAATGCTTTTCCCTCTTATAGCAGGAGAGGAGCACTCTTTACAACATGACACACTTAATCAGTTCATTAAAACTATCACTATGTCATTCAAAAAGTTGATTTTCTCATTCACCATTGGGTTGGATCAAGCTTTGGATTAGACCTATCTGACCAATACTCTGATCATCTAGTTTGGGTTAGGTTTTGAAGACAAGAAGGTCACATAAGATGGTTCAGCATTCACTATAGTGGATCATCATGAGGTGGTGGATTAAAGGCCCCTAATTCTATTTGATTTGAGGTTTAAGATAGAGTTTCTCTCACTAAAGAGGATGTCTATTGAACTTCCCACCATATCACTATCGTCTATTATCTCCACTACTAATAGGATTGCCTAAGTTACGACAGCATCTAGGATAGCCTCGCCTTTAAAGGGAAGGCCAAAGCAGAGCTAGTAACTTTATCATCTGTCTTTGAGGTAGGTTTTAGCTCCTATAGTGTTCCTCTCACTAAGATTCAAAGGAGGGATAAGAATAGAAAGCTGAAGAAGAAGTATGAGAGGATGTTTTGAGAGATAGATACATTATCTCTAGTTCTTGAGGATGGGTCCCTATTAGAGACCTCTGCCCTCCTTAGGGTTTGTTGGTTTCACCCACTTTCTACAACTAAGTGAGAGGAAGACATTTGTCATATAGCAGCAGGATCATCAAGACCCTTTAAGTATGAAACACTAGCTAGGGAGAGAAAAAAGTTTTATTACTTATCTGAGGTCATTTATGGGTGGGGGGTTAAGAGAGTTTAGGGACAGTCTTATAAAGGAAAATTACTCAAAAATTTATGAAAACAAAAAAGAAGGAAAACTATCCTAGTAGTTGTAATCATCATTTTCTCTTTGTCTTATTTCTTTGGAAGTGTGCTAACATAATGGTGCTAACGAGGTGCTATAGCAAAAGGAACTCTATTCAGACCTGCATTAATGTTGCAACTTTCAAATATTTCTATAAGTGTTAAGTTGAACTCAGTCATGTAAAAAAATTGCTACTACTACTGACCCATATAATGATCAAATTTTCTTTCTAATTTTTGTTGCCTTTGGCTACTTTCTACAACCCATTTTCTTAATTCTGAGACTTCTCCTCCTAGTTCTTAGAGTTGTTCAATTAAAGTCTTGGAGAATTTGGACTTGGATTGAGGAGCACATGAGCTTTTTCTTACATCTATTTTTGATCCAAACCTTTTAATTATTCTTTTAGTCAGGGGAGTCCTTTGTATAAGCACTTCTTCATTTGGCCCCCTGATGAACCAACCACAACACACATAGAATAAATAAGAGAATGATGACCATAACCTAGGGTAGTACCACCCCTAAGCATATTATAAATTGAATTATAAATTGCCTTCTCTACATCTGTAGTAAAGTCCTTTTGAATTATATAATTCAAAATGGCTCTATCTTTAGTTTCCTCATTGATATTACCAACAGCGTCATCTTAGCAAAAGTAAAATAATGCCAAGCTTTAGCCTCGCTAATTAGGCTAGATATAGGAAAATTAATAATATTTTACTCCCAACATTTCCACTGGACATTTGAATTTATGAGGAAACTAAGAATTTTATCAAAATCAAGATGTTTATTATAGTAGGAAAGATATTTATCATATACAAATTTTTGTAATTTATAATATGTATAATGGTAGCACTATCAAAATATACCCATTTCCCCTTTATAAACACTTTATTATCTTAGTGCTCCTTCAAGTTGACGAAGAACTCCTGCACCATAAGGACAACGTAAACTATGTTGTTATAGGTGAAATGCTCTCAACCTTGTTCATTGATGGTCTTCTCCATGCTACCACTTGGATTGTCAAAATATTCTTTGGAATGCGATGGTCATTGATAAGAGCATACTAGTACCTCTCCTCCACAATTATGATAACAAATATGTAGCATCATTTGTGGATGCCCTCTTCTTGCCCTTATGGAAGTGCTTAAGTGGCATATTTACTATCCTAGATCTGAGTGAAGCCTAAAAGGGAATTATTGTAGGAATTCCTAAAAATAATAAAAGCTTTAGAATGAAAAATGAGGAACCAAAGAGTCCTATTTATAGACTGGACCCAAAACCATGGCGTTCTACATGCAGTGCCTAGGTGCCAGTCAGCCAGTCAAGGTGATTACTCTTCCCATAAAAAATTATTTATAAAAACTTATTATCATTAATTACATAATTAATAGTGTACGTAAACCATGCCATGCATTTATGTATCACCGCAGCACTCTGACACAAAATTGTGATGCTAGTTAAAAGTTTTAACCTTTTTTATTAAATGTGCCTACCACCTGTCAATCTTTTCAAACCATTTTTTGACTGGTGATGTAGCACTACTTTGGCAATTCCTTTGTGCTAATCAAATTCATGAAGACAAATATGTTGACTGGTTCACCAATATCGTCCTAGAAAAGAAGAAGAATGGCAACTCCATGTTTGCATCAACTTTAGGGATTTAAATAAAGCATGCCTAAAAGATGACTTTCCACTTCTCAATACAAGAATTCATGGTAGAAAACACATCAAACTATGATATGTTCTCCTCCATGGATGGTTCTTCTTGCTACAACCAAATTATGATGGCTCTAGAAGATGAAAAATATACATCCTTCCATACACCAACTGGCATTTATTGTTATAATGTGATGTCATTTGGTTTAAAAAATGACAGTGCTACATACCAAAGGGCAATAATCATCTACAATGATCTTATATTTAAGTATATAAAATGTTATGTTGATGATTTGGTTGTCAAAAGTAGAGCTCAAAGCCAGCATATAAGTGATTTAAAAGTTGTATTCTATGGAATTTGAAGTTTCAACTTAAAAATGAATCCTTTAAAATATGATTTTGGTGTAACTTTTAGAATATTTCTAAGCTTTACTGTGTGCCATAGAAGAATTGAAATTGATCCCTCTAAGATCAAAGAAATAATAGAAATGGCATTGCCTAAGACCTTAAAGCAATTAGAGTTATTACAAGGCAAGTTAGTATACATCAGGATGTTCATTTCTAACCTCTCGGGGAGATGCCAACCTTTTACCCATTTAATGAAAATGAATAATCCTTTTATATAAAATAATGCTTGTTGAAGTATTCAATAGTCTAAAATAATATTTGTTATATACCCCAATTTTAGTGGTACTGATAAAAGGAATACTGATGATATTATATGCAGTAGTCCTAGAAGAATCGCTAGTTGCTCCATTAGCTCAAAATAATGAAGAAGGAAGGAAAATGCCTTATACTATATAAGTCAACATTTAATAAGAGCTGAAATAAGATACTCTCCTATTGAGAAGTAATGTTTAGTGTTGATATTTGCTACATTTATCACATAAGATAACTTCGATATCTAAACTTGATCCTCTTAAATTCCTGATGACTAGGCCTACTCTAATAGGTCACTTAGCTAAATGGGCAATCTTATTGCTCCAATTTGACATAACATATGTCCCACAAAAGGTGATAGAAGGATAAGCTCTGGCTAACTTTCTAGCTGCTCATCCTTTACTAGCAGATTCTCCACTCAAAGATGAATTGCTTGATGAGCAAATCTTCATAGTAGAAGAACTATCATGAAAAATATACATCCTTCCATACACCAATTAGCATTTATTGCTACAAAGTGATGTCGTTTGGTTTAAAAATTCTAATGCTACATACCAAAGGGCAATGACCCACATATTCAATGATTTTATATATAAGTATATAGAATGCTATGTTGATGATTTGGTTGTCAAAAATACAGCTCAAACGAGCACATAAGTGAGTTAAGAGTTGTATTCAATAGAATTTGAAGTTTCAACTTAAAAATGATTCCCTTAAAATGTGCTTTTGGCATGACTTTTAGATTTTTTTTCTAGGCTTTATTATGCGCCATAGTGGAATTGAAATTGATCCCTCTAAGATTAAAGCAATAAAAGAAATGGCATCGCCCAAGACCTTGAAGTAATTATATTCATTACAAGGCAAGTTGGCATATATCAGGAGGTTCAATTCTAACCTCTTTGGAAGATGTCAACCTTTTATCTGATTAATAAAAATAATAGACATTTTATATAAGATGATACTTATCAAGCATTCAACGGTCTAAAATAATATTTATTATATATCCCAATTTTAGTGGCACTAATAAAAGGAAGCCCGTTGATATTTTATGCAACAACCTTAGAAGAATCTCTAGTTGCTCTATTAGCTCAAAATAGTGAAGAAGATAAGAAAAATGCCCTATATTATATAAGCCAATATTTAATAGGAGCTAAAATAAGATACTCTCCTGTTGAGAAGCAATGTTTAGTGTTTATATTTGCTACTTAAAATTGCATCACTACATGTTATCTTATAAGATAACTTTGATATTTAAACTCAATCCTCTTAAATTCTTAATGACTAGGCCTACTCTAATAGGTCACTTAGCTAAATGGGAAATCTTATTGTTCCAATTTTACATAACATATATCCCACAAAAGGTGATAAAAGGGCAAGCTCTAGCTAACTTTCTAGCTGCTCAATCTTTATTAGCAGATTCTCCACTCAATGATGAATTGACTGATGAGAAAATATTTAACATAAAAAATCTATTAGAATGGGAGCTTTACTTTGATGGAGCTTTGTCAATAAACCTAGTTAAACCATCAGGATTAGATGTAGTACAGGTTGGAATTGGTTTAATAGTTATGATACCATTGGTGGTATACTTCGATATTCATATAGGCTGACTAAGCCTCGAACTAAGATTAAGGTTGAATATAAAGCATTAATTACAAGCCTAGAACTAATAGTTAATATGAAAATTAAGAAGCTTCATGTTTATGGAGATTCTTAACTCATAATCTGATAAATTATTGGAGCTTTCAAGCTAAATAATCTTGAATTAGTGCTTTATCGTATGCACATCCTGAAGCTCTTGAAATAAATCCTTAAAGTAATAATTATAAGGGTGTCATATTGAAAAAATAATAAAGATGAAGCATTAGCTAAGCTAGCTAAAGAAATGATAGACCCATAAGAAGAACTAATTATAATAGCAGTCCAAAATAGGTTAGCATTAGCACTAACCCTTCTTCAAGCTTTTAAAGCTAAGGAAAATTAAGAGATTTTAACAATAGTTGAAGAAGATGATTGACAAGACTCATTCATCACTTATCTTAAAGGTGGTGGATTACCAAAAGATAAGTTAAAATCTCATCAGATTTCATAAAGAGGGTTATGATATTCTCTTGTGAATAACACATTATATCACCACTATTTTGATCAAATATGGTTGCAATGCCAAGGATAGAAAGAAGCCAAGATGGTAATGGCTGAATTTCATGAATGGTTGTGTGGCGCACATCATTATGGTTCTAAGATGAAAGTTAAAATCAATTGAATGGGATATTATTGGCCCAGCATTGTTCAAGGTTACATTAAACATGCTAAAAGATGTCATCAATGTCAAATGCACACAGACACGTTACATCAACCTTCTAATGCCTTACATCCAATAGTGGCATCTTAGCCATTTAAAAGTTGGGGAACTAATATAATTGGTCCAATAGACCCTTCATCATTTAGAGAACATAATTTCAATTTGGCTACCACTAATTACTTCTCAAAATGGTAGAAGCAATTCTGTTAAGAGAAGTTAAAGCAAATAATGTAATGAAATTCTTTTGAGATCACATCATCTATCAATTTGGAGTATCTTGATGAATTATATCTAATAATGGAATTGCCTTTAAGAATGAGAAAGTCTATCACTTCATTGAGAAATATATAATAGATTGGTGGTATTCTTCAATATATAATCCAAGAACCAATAGTCTTGTAGAGATATTCAACAAAATATTAGTCAAACTCCACAAGAAAATTCTCTCTAAAAAATAGAAAATGGCATGATATATTAATTGAGATCTTTTGGCATATCACACTACATTCAAAACTACTATACAGGTAACACCATGCTCATTGATCTTCAGGGTGGAAGTAATACTTCCTTTTGAAGAAGAATTACCTTCACTTATTGTAGTCTAAAATGGTCTTATAATAGAGAAAATTGTTTAATTATGACTCAAAGAGCTTAAGGCTCTAGACCAAGTTTTACTACAAACCCAACAAATTCTAGAAACATATAGAGCAAGGACAGCCCAAGCTCATGATCATATGGTTCACCCAAGAACTTTCAAAATATGTGAACTAGTACTGGTACTTAGAAGACCTATCATTCACTATTATTGAGTTAGTGAAATGTTTGACCCAAATTAAGAAAGGCCTAACATTATTGAAATAGTATATAAAGGGGGAGCTCACCAACTTATTGATGCAAAAGGCATAAAGCCTATGCCCCTAAAATAGATTTTATAAATAAAAAAAAAAAAAAAATAAAAAAAATAAAAAAATAATAATAAAAAAAAAAAAAAAAAAAAAAAAAAAAAGCTTTATAAATACAAGAGTTAAAATTGGCTCTAAATTGACCAATTGAATTGGTAAATCATTATCAGCATTTGAGTACAAGAAAAATATTTTCATCCTAAAAGGAAATTCTTCTATCAACAAGGGCCAATTTTATATTTCTTGTAATGCAAGGAGAATTCTTTGTTAAAGAGAAATTTAATTCGATAAAAAAATCCACAATTAGATTCATCATGCCTAAAAGGTTCAAATCTAAAATCTAAACCTAGATCCATCATGTCCAAAAAGGTTGGATCTAAATCCAAAACTAGATCCAGCAAGCCTAAAAAGACCGAATCTAAAATTTGGATCTATAACCACCATGCTAAAGGTGACTAGATCTAAACCCAAAATTAGATTCATCATGCCCAAAGGGGCCAAATCTAAAATCTAAATCTAGATCCTAAAATGTCGATCTAGATCATCTAAAAGATCTATCAATGTCACGTCCAGATAATCTAAACCCCAAAATCAGATTCCAAAATTAGAGTCAAATCTAAAATCTAAACTTAGCTCCACCATGCCTAAAGGGGTAGGATCAAAAACTAAAATTAGATTCATCATGCCTAAAAGTGCTAAATCTATAATTTAAATCTAAACCTAGATCCACCATGCACGAAGGGCTGAATCTAAACCCAAAATTAGATTCATCATGCCCAAAAGGGGTCAGATCTAAAATCTAAACCTAGATCTACCATGCTCAATGGGGCAGGATCAAAACTTAAAATTAGATTCATCATGCCTAAAGGGAATGAATCTAAACCCAAAATTAGATTCATCATGCTCAAAGGGAGTGAATCTAAAATCTAAACATAGATCCAATATGCCTAAAAGGACAAATCTAAATCTAAACTTAAATCCAACATGTCTAAAGGGGTTTGATCTAAGCCCAAACAAACCCAATATGTCTAAAAGGGGTTGTGTCTAAATATAATTTAACACATTCAAAATAAACTAAATTTAAATACAAATTTACATCTATAAAGTCTAAAAGGGATTGAATCTAAATAAAATCTAAACTCCTTAAAGTTTAGAGACTAAATAAAGTCTTTATCATAGCTCATTTATAAATTTAGATATTATTACCTTTTTATGATGCTACAAAATTTATATGTTTTTTATATTCATATTGGCTATAGTATTTATTTGGAAAAGGCTAGATGATATGTCTTTTACTAAGCCTACTGAGTAGCAGATATGGGCCATAATTGAAGCTTATGATCCACATTATTAAGCTAGATTGTAGGATCATTTATTATGGCATCAAGACAAATTAATGGGTAGAGACATTTATGAGGATTCATTTTTTCAATCATCCTACATTTGACTCTTTGATTCATAGCTTCCTTTAAGGTATGATCCTTCTGATTGGATGATTAATTTAAAGTTGAGACATAGTTTTATAGATTTATAGATCATTAGGTCCTTCTACCTGTTGTGGATAATGCTCCTTTTGTTGTTAAGATCAAGATTTTAGTTTATCGCATATTACATCATGAAGCAGAGGATTGGAACCCAAAGTTAGTGTTCAACACACCTCTGTCAGCTATCAATGGCTACATATATTAGAGCCACCATCATTTACAGATACATGATGATATTCTCAGGGGAGCTAGCATATATCATGTAATCTATGCATCATTCTTTAACTATAGCCATCTTCCCTTCACTTAGATTTTGGTATAGTAGAGCATTGGGATAGTGTTGAATTCATGAGCCCCACCTCATATGAGATTGATTCTGATGATAACAAATAAATGTTCAAATGCTATTAATCAAGTTAAATTCAAGTGTGCAAGAAAATTCTTCAACTATAGGTTCTTTAGTCAATTCAGGATGTTAAACCTATTGGGTTTGAACTTGTTGGGAATCTTTCTAGGATTAACTATATTAAGGCAAATGAAAAGCTCACTAAAATAAAATAAATCTTTCATGCATTTCAAAATAATTTATTTAGAATTATTCATAAATTCAACATGTCATCTTTACGATTATTCTTCAAATTATTCATTCTGAATAATATGAACTAAATGCATAAACTTTGTTCAATTTATTGTGCTTCCATGAAAGTTAAATTAATCTCACATTTCATTAAATTATTCCAATGCTTAGTCATGTTCATTATCCAATTATTCAATGCATGAATCTAAATTATCTAAAAATTATTCAAGGTATTATTTTTCTCTCTCCTATTATGCTAATTTTCTCTCTCTTATCCTATCTCTCATCATAAACCTTTTTGTCCGAATGTTTTCATAATTATTTGCAAAGTAACTCATGTGAGAGCTATCTAAATTATTTCAATAATTATTCCATCTTTTTCTAAATTTAAAATTTTATTTATTTGAATCTTTAGTTTGAATTATTTTGAATTTAAATTAAATATTCTCTTGCTTACATGTGCAAGTTTAAACTTAGCTCTTTATCACATGCTTAATAAATTAATCAAAATTTGATTTAATTCCTTATTACTTAGACAATTAATTGGAATCATTACATATATGCAAATTTTTCAAACTCACTTCTCTTTTCTCTCTCATGGCCAACCCTCATGTTCATTAATTTTCTAATTACATTAAAGATCTTCTCATGGGATGAATTGATTCGAATTGAATCTCTTTCCAAATTAATATTTTTCCCTTTATATCCACTTTGGCCAATTTTCTTCATCATGCTAAATTAATTTAATTTAATTGATTCAAATTGAATCACTTACTAATTAAATTTTCCCTCTTCTTTGTCTTACTGAAATCCTTATCATGCAAGTTATAATTCAAATTGGTTGATTCAAATCAAACTTTCTTTCCAAATTGAATTTCCCTCTTCTTTCACTTGGTTGAAATTACCCTCATGCAAATTAATTATATTTTGATTGGCTTAAGTTAAATTACTTTCTAAAGTGTTTTTCCTCTTATCTTTTCTATTCTTGCCCAACCCCCCTTGGTTCATTTTCTTATTTATAATGCTCTTAAGACTAGATTATTCTCTCTCATACTTTTATCTTGGAACCCTTGCTAAATATTTTGGAGAATTATTTTGTGAATATAGTGTTAACTTCTTCATCATCCTTCCTCTTCCTTTCTATAAGTGACTGCTTTGAAGATTGCCCAAAAAAATTTGAAGGAGTGGTGCCAATCCCTTTTGAGAGCTATTCAAGGTTCCTTTAATTTAATTTTTGCTATTCACGTGTGTTGACCTTGATCTATTTCTTGCCTTAAGATTTCTTATAGTTTGGTCCATTTATTTTGTGCTTAACTAATCTATTCATACATCTTTTCAAGTTGGCCAAAAGATTTGATTATGTTTGGATAAAGTTTTGTTCTTGTAAATCTTTCTCTCTTCTTTATTCTTACATATCCTTAAGTGAGATTAATTTTGTGTTGATTATTTTAAAAAGAACTCTTGTGGGTAGCAAGTGTTCTATTCTTTAAATTGTCTCATCTTTTGAATATGTGATAATTCTTTTGAAAGAGACTTTAATTGATTTTATGTTCTTTAATATTGCATATTCATTTGATCTTTTCAAAACTCAAGTCTTCATATAAAAGTTGTTTATTTTAGTTTCCAAATTAATTTTGTTCCACACTTTAGATCATTAACTAAATCATTTTGTTTTCAAGTTCTTATATTATATTCAAACATTTTAAAGATCACTTGCATCATATACATCTTTCATGTTATATCATTGTATTAAATTTAATTACAAATTAAAGTGAGCTCTCTTTCTTACTTTTATTTTTACTTAGCTTAATATTATTGTAGTTGGGTTATGAGAGATAAATACTTTTAAGTTGAGAGTTATATACTTTCATATTCCTCTTTCTTATTTTCTTGGTGGGTTGTACTTGCCCTTTAAGGAAAGTACAGTGTTGGGTTGTACTTGCCCATTAAGGAAATATAATGTTGGGTTGTACTTGCCCGTGAAAGAGAGTATAAGAGATTTATGGTAATCTCAACTTTTATTTAGTGAATTCCTAGCTTGGGTGACTTGGCATGGATGTAGACTAATTTTTGGGGTTTGGTCGAACCACCTAAAAATCTCTGTGTTTACTTTCTTTATTTCTACACTTTAGTTTTCTACTATTATTGATTCTTATTTTCTCTAAAGCTTTATCATTAAAGATTTATGTTTTCTACAAAAGTTTAAAAATTTAGTTTTCTAAAATTATTTTTAAAACCTAATTCACACGTCCCCCTCCTCCTCCTCCCTTTCGTGGGTGCTATAGTTGAATAACATATAGGGCCACTAATACTTGTTAGATTGTTCTATAAAAGATGATAGTTACTTTAGCAGATATTCAAGAAATAGAGGGCCTCCCTATTTTAAGCATTCCCTATGAGAAGTGCATCCCTCTATATTACGAGCTATTTTAGCATATGTTAGTTGGTCAACAGTGGAGGTAGAGTTATATATATTCTTCTAGCCTTCATTGTGCTCTAGCTTACTATCAAAGGTTATTCAGAGAGTGGAGATCAGGCCATAGATGACATGGCACTATTACTCTTGATATATGATCTAAAAGTGTTCTTCATTCAATAGTATGTTTGCCTCAATTTGCATGCTTGAATGACCCTTTGACATTGGCTTTCATTCATCTACGGAGTCTTTCAACACTAGATTTATGCTTGGAAAAAGAGATAGTTCTTAATATGTTTTAGCATGAGGCATCGACAAAGAGTTATCCTTAGTAGCCTTCATTACCACGTAGTTGTGCTACTCAGTGTTCCTTGGTCGTAGTAAAATCATTCATCCTTCTACTCTCTTGATGGTTAGTTTTCTTGCTCATGGTGAGAGAATTGCACTAGCACCTGCAGCATTAGCCTACCTATACCATAAATTAGGTAGAGTGAGCACCATTTCTAACTCACAGTGCTATGATGTAGAGGATCCTTAGCATTATCTACATGGATGGATTTATAGACATATTTCTAGAGATTTCAGTTATCCCAAGACACCTCCTTACTTAAGAGAGCAGCATTTTTTTACTGATTATGCAGTTCAGTAGAGCTACAGCTTCATTAGATAGAGATCAAATCTAGGTATTTATGTTTGCACAAACATGCATAATTGATCACTTTCATATTATTCATAATCAACTTTTAATAGCTTGTCAACATAGAGCTTGGAATAGAGTTTCATAGATTCTCTTACTGATAGAGGTACACTTTTTTATTATCAAAGCTAGAGTATAGCTACATAGAAAAATATTTCATTGGATGAAGACATGCTTGGCTTTATTATCGCTATCATGGGTCTATTATTTTAAAGGAATACATTCCCAATAGGGTAGCTAGATAGTACAACTTTAATAAAGCTATGCCTAAATACAAACTTCCATAAATACGTGATCTAGTAAATACCTATTCACTAGGAACTTTATCATTGTTCATTCATTTGGAGGCAGCTTCTATGGCATGGGCGTTTTTTGCTTTGCTTGAGGAATGGTTCTTGTTTCTATATAGCTCCATGAGAGGCTAACATAGAAGTTTGTCACTTATGGCTAGTATGGATTCATCATACTTTTTTATTCTTTTTTGGAACTGGGCTTCCATATATAAAGTCATAGACTCAAGAGAGCTAGTCTAAGATGACATTTACATTCCCCTCGATACACAGTTCATATTTCTAATGACTCATCAGATAGATAGCACAGTAGTAGAAAGCGTCATTAAGAGCTTTCACATGTTCATACGAGAGCCGATAGGGATACTCGTAGTCCTTTTTAAATTGATTATGATATATGAGCAGCAAGAACATTTGATCTTATCCATGTTTCAACCATACTAGTAGATGTTGACCCATCAGTAGAGCAAATAGAAAGTGATGTCACTTTGTATTATAAATATATGCTAGTGTGACTTCTCTAATTTCTCATTCTACTGAGCCTATACTGATGACAATATTCATATTAGAGAGAATCCACATATAGAGGAATATGATACTTTGATAACTAGTTGTGAGTCAATCCTGGCATACTTAACTTGGGTGATAGTGACTGCCACCTAGGATGACTCCTCAGTAGATCTTGACTCTTATGTAGATATCCACCCCACTTCTAGTTTGTGGGATGTAGCTTAGAGGTGTTTATCTAGTTTGAAAATTTCATGCTTCATCTCCTAGATAAGCCAGACCTTCAAGATCATCACATTGCGACTCTTCAAAGAGCTTTTGCATCGATTTAGAAGTTTTTCCTAAGCTTTCTAGTTTTTTGTGTGGAGGCAAACTCTTCATTAGATTGTGCTACTACTTTGTATCTTAAATTAAAAGAGTTATAGGTGTGGGAGTCCCTATGCTAGGACATTGTGTTTGGATTATCTCATTATGCATTATTTACCAGGAGCTCTTATCAGACACACTCACTGATATAGAGACTTTGCTCAAAACTACTTCACATCAGGCTTCTTTAATCCACCAAGATCTCGAGCATAATCTTAAAGCCTTAAGATTATACTAAAGATAGCACTCTAGAGCTTAAATTGAGCTTCTTTATATAGCTACTAAATTAAGAGGGTTATAGTAGAGAAGATAGTATCCATTAGAGAGGAGATCTATGGTGAGACATGTTGTCATAACTATAGAAGAGGATTGCTCACAGATGGATGCTCAAGTATCTAAACATGCGTAGGTTCACTCTTCATTTGTCTATGACCAAGAAGTCTCTTTCCAATATCTCCAAGATGCATGAGAGAGGTAGGATACTATGGCTTATCGATCCCATGCTACTTCTATTTGTATTAAAGAAATTCAAAACAAATACTTGTAGCTAAAAATTTTTATAGCGATTGTGTCTTTGATATCACATGATATAGGAGTATTATGATTATTCTCTCTCATTTTTTCTTTTTGTTTTTAAATATAATATAATCATTCATAAACAAAGCAAAACCCAATGAATGCATCATGTCCATTCAACATGGCACATTCATTAGTGGTAATGATGGTATAACCCCTCTTGCCAACAGTCATCCTCATCAATGATGATCATCCAAAGGAAAGAATGGGAATGGTTAGAAGAGGGTTTCTTATAAAAAGAGAGGTATGTTGACTTCACACCCCTTTTTAGCCACTCTCACGCTCTTTATACACTCTCTTCTCTTTATTGAACACTCTCTTCCCTCCACTTTACACTCCCTCCAGTCACTACTATTCCTTTAGCTAATCCCTTCCACTTGCACGAAGAGTCTCCTTCTCACATGAGATAATTAAAACTAAGGCCTTACTGATATTAAGTAAACTTTGAAATGAAAAGTTTCTTTTATATAATTCTTCACTCCATAAGAAATTTTTGAGGGTCTCCACTATTGATCTTGGGTCTGGTGCAAGATGCAATCCTCCCTTTGATCTTGGATTTGGAGCAAAGGAGAAAGTACGATCATCTTAATTATCAAATATTATGTATTTCCTAAACAAAACTCTACCAAAATTAAACTCCAACTCAAAATTAAATTAAATCACAAGTTTTAAAATTTGATGGCCTCCACCGTTGAACTTGGTTCCTAGTTGATATGAAAATCCTCCCTCCATCAATCATAGATTTGAAACTATGGAGAAGAGTGCATGTTGCACTAAAAAAATTTAAAACATCACATTGCTAAGCTGTTATGGTGCCAAAATTTTATGGGAACTATCAAATTGCATAAGAAAATCATCCTAGAATAAAGTCTCCTAACTTGTAGTGCCTAATCTCTTGGGAATTTAGACCTTTGGCATTCAACTTCGTAGCACCATAGCACAGAGGTATTATAAGTAGCACCATGGAACTACCTTCTGGCACCGCAAGGCTGCCTTCTTAGGTTGTGAGAACAAAATGTCCACCTACAGCACCACGATGCTATCTAGTTAGCACCAAGGCACTACCAACTCCATGGTGCTACTTTTCTGAGACCTAAGCGTTGCTTTCAAGACCAAAATCTACCATCTAGTGCTAAGGCACTAACTTTCTAGTGCCGAGGTGCTGACTTCTCAATTTTGCTAATCTTTAGTTAAAATTTTTTTAATTACATTTAAACTTATAATCAAATCCAAATTGCAATTCAGTCCTAGAGTGTCCAACCAACATGTGAAATAATAAATAATTAAAATTAGGTAAAAATTTTATTGTAAAATTAATTAAAGAGAATTATAGAGAAAAATTAAACAAAAATATACAAAAAAAAAAAAAGAGGGAAAACTATCCTTGTAGTCATAGTCGTCCTCCTCCCCTTCTTCTTCTGGCTCTAGTGGGGTCCTAACATAAAGGTGATAATGAGGCACTACAGGAAAAGAAACTCTATTCAAGCGCATTCAGTTACAATTTTCAAATATTTCAATAAGTACTGAGTTGAACTCAATCATGTAAGAAAATTGTTGCTGTATATGATGATCGAATTTCTTTTTCAATTCATGTTACCACCGGCTGCCTTCACCAATCCTTCTTCTTAATTCTGAGGCTCCTCCTCCTATTTCCTGGAGATGTAGATTTAAAATCATGGAGGATATGGACTTGGACTGAGCAACACATGAGCTTTCTCTTATTTTTATTTTTGATCCAAGCCCTTCAATTATTCCTTTAGTCAAAGGAACCACTTTGTATAAGCACTGCTTCATATGGCATCGTCGATGCATCAGCCATAACACACAAATAATAAATAAGAGAAGGATAACCATAACCTAGGGTAGTACCACCCTTAAGCATATTACAAATTAAATTATAAATAATCATCTCTACCTCTATAGTAAAGCTTTTTTTTAATTTAATAATTCAAAATGACTTTATCCTTACTTACCTTACTGATATTATTAGTGGGTATCAACTTAACAAAAATAAAATATTGTCATGCTTTAGCCTGAGTAGTTAAGCCAACGGTAGGAAAATTGATAATCTTTTTCGCCTGCATTTTCACTTAACATTTGAATTTCTAATAGTGAGTAAACTAACAATTTCATCAAAATTGGGATGATTATTGTAGTAAGAAATATATTGATCATATACAAAAAAAAATTAAATTATAATATTCATTTGTGATAGCATTATCAAAACATACCCATTTTCTCAATACAAATACTTTATTATGTTGGTGCTACTTCACGTTAGCAAAGAATTCATGGACCATAGGAATGATGGAAGTTGTGTTGTCATAGGTAAAATGGTCCTAGCCTCGCTCATTGATGATCCTCTCCATGCTCCCACTCGAGTTATGAAAGCTCCTCTCCAAAATGAGATGCTTGTTCATAAGAGCATGCAAGTACCTCTTCTTCACATTTTTCATTAACAAATCTATTAGTGTCACTCAAGGACACCCTCTTTTGCCCTTATGAGAGTGCTTGGGCAACATATTTACTATCCTAGATCTAAATGAAGGCTAAGAGAGAAAGATTGTAAGAATTCTTAAAAAGAATAAAAGCTTTAGAATGAAAAATGAGTAACCCAAGGGTCATATTTATAGACTGGACCTAGTACCATGGGACTACTTTTGTAGTGCTGAGGCACTAGCCTCTTAGTTTCTAAAGTGAGGGACCAACACCATGGCGCTCCATATGCAGCACCTAAATTCTAGTTAGCCACTCAATGTGGTTACTATTCTTATAAAAAAATCATTTATAAACACTGATTGCCATTAATTATGTAACCAACTGAGTACATAAAGTGTGTCAAGCATTTATGCAGTGCTATAATGCTTTGAGCGCCACAATGTTGGTCAAAAATTTTATTTTTTTTTGCTAAATGTTCATGACACATGTCAATCTTTTTGAACTACTTTTTTCCCAAGATCATGTCGATACTTTGGTAGTGCCTAGGCACTAGTCAAATAGTCAACCTACTTTTTGTCCTTCTTTATAGCACCTAAGCACTACAACGCCAGTTTTGTAGCATCGAAGCGCTTCCCTCTCTAGTTTTGAGATCTATATTTTTCTTACCAACACTGGGATGCTAACTTCCCAACACTAAGGCACTAAATGCTAGGTGCTGAAACACTATCTTCTCAATGTTGAGGCACTATCTCTTAGAAAAAAATCAAACTTTTATTCGTACACTATGCAAATGCCCAAACATAAATGGCATTCTAATGAAATGCATGTCCAATCTTTTTATTTGTTATTCGAGCATTCTGATTCCTAGGAGAGCATCTACCCATTCACCCAAGATTCCAAGAAAAGTATTCATTAGATTCCATTCTTCAGAATGTAAGTTTAATCTATTCATTAAGAATGTATAGCATTTCCAAATGGATGTAAATCCATTCTATTTTATTACTATGATTCCACGGCCAAAGTAATGTAAATCTAATCTTTTTGTTCATCATGTGAACATTTAAAACCCTAACTAGAATTCCAAAGGTATGTTTTTCATTCACAATGTGAACATTTAAACCCCTAACTAGCATTTCAAATAGATGTAAGTCTAATCTTTTTTATCACTATATGAACATCTAAATCTATTGGCATTCCAAAGGTATGCAAGCCCATTCACTCGTTTGCATTGTAAACACATATAATTTTAGTATTCCAAATGGATGTAAGTTTAATCTAAACATCTAGTGGCACTTTAAAGGGAGGTAAGTCTAACCCATATGTTTGATATGAGAACTTTAAATTTGTTGGCATTCCAAAGGGATATAATTCCAATCTTTTGTTCTCTATGTGAACATCTAAATCTATCAGCAAATTGAAAAGATATAAGTCCATTTTTTTCCTTTCATTGTACGAACATCTAAATCTACTAGCATTCCAAAGGGATGTAAGTCCAATATAATAGATTTCTAATAATGTAAGTATGACCTATGTTTGCAATGCAATCACAACCCAAACCCTATATGGCATTCTAAAGTGATTTAAGTCCAATCTTTTTATATGTGAACATCTAAATATAATGGTATTTTAAAATGATATAAATCCAATCTTTTCGTTTGCTATACCAACATCTAAATCTACATGGAATTTCAATGGATATAAGCCCTACATATGTCTATAATGCAAATCCTATTGAATTATTAAGATAAACTTATAATTTAAGTTTACCCTTACTTCAATAAATAACTACATAATAACACCTACACTACAACTTTGGTCTACTCGAGATATATGAAATGAGGGAACCATTGGATTTTGATTTGGATTACCCTCCTTTTTCCTTTAGACAGACATCTACACCACAAAACTAGACACTGATTCATATCAAAGATATGTTTATTTTCAACCTTAATCTGGAATGCTCTCTTATTGCAATAAGATGCATGATTAACTATAGTTTCTTATGTTCATAGGAAGTATAACCCAGATCTAAATAAATCCTAACATAATGTTGGAGAAAATCTGATTGAATATACATCAGTCTACCTCATGAAGAATGAACTCCCTTAACATCCTATAAAGATGGCGGAGATTTGCAAATGTTTCTTTCCTAAATGAACATATGAATCTAAAGCTATAATTCTCCTAGAAGTTCAGCTACTATCTTTAAGGGTTATCGTAGTCAACAAGATCATAGCTAAGCAAAGAACTAAGATATAATTAGAAGGGCTTTATGGTCTTGAGGATTGATTCCTCCGACCCTATCAAAATCTCAAGCTATAAAAAGTACAGGTGGTTTAAGCTCACAACAAGTTGGTTCACCAAGAGCTCTTTGGAGAGCTTAGTTTAGTTTTTAATAGACCAATTATTGTTTTTCATAAGATAGGAGGTAAGTTTGAACCAATGTGGAAAGGGCTTTTATCATAGAAAATATCTACTATGGTGGATCATATCAGCTGATCAACCATAAAGGTGAATGCCTAATGTTTTGTATCAAGAGGCTATATTTAAAGAAATATTATACATGATTGTATGTAAAAAAAATTTACATCAATAAAATTATGTTTTCATATCAAGATTGACACATGTAACAAATGGGTCCAAATTACCCAAAATATTTTAATCACTTGATCTCTTCTAAAATACCATTCCTCTCTATATAATACCATGTTTAAATTTAGATTTACTTTTAAAATTCATCTCTAGTGCTATTAGGATAGGTGTAAGAGGGCCCAAGTAGTTGCCTATTTCAAGTAGCACAACTAAAATTGATGTAAGAGACCCATATGGTCATCTTTCTACATTAAGGCACACACTCATTAGACTACTTCAAGCTGAGATAATGCCCTCACAACCCCCTCTTATTAGTCACCCTAGGTTGGATAGTAACTATTATGCTAGTAACAAGCTATCTTGGTGGTTAATTTTGCTTAGATAGATGTGAGTCCTTGTGCTTTCTTTCTAACTTAAACATTACACACTGATGGGCACCCTTAAGTCAGATACAACCTATTATGTGTTAAATTGGTTACCCCGGTGACTAATACCATGGAATATGTGTGTTCCCACATTTTTTCTTAAGTTATCCATTGCACTCCAATGATATATATATATATACACACACACACACACACACACACACACACATAACAAACATATATTTATGGATTAGGATAATGACCCCATTCCCTATAGCAACCTGCATGGATAATGTACCTGCCACCCCCATCCAAGTATGGTTTACACTACTTCAAGCTAGGATATTGCTCTCATAGTCCCCTCTTATTAGTCACCCTAGCTTGGATACTAATTATTTTTCTAGCAATAGGCTATCCCGATGATCAGATCCTCTTAGGAACATATACGTCCCTGATGCTTTCTTTCAAAATTGATCACTAAACACTAATAGGAAACCTTAAGTTGGGTGGTACTACTTTGCTAATGCCAGACCACCTCAACAGGTAGTACCACATAGGAAGATGTGAGTCCCTATGCTTTCTTCTTGAGTCACTGTCATTTATTGAGAAGATTTAATGTTTAAGGATTAGGAGATCACCCTTGTGACATAATTTCTTATGGTCATTCTATTTGGATAATGTTGAAATGACCACAGTTAGGTATAAATAAAGTTACTTTTGGATTGGGCAATTTCCATTTCCTAATGGCTACCCCTTTGGCTGGATAGTGTCGTTCTGTGGATGTGCAGACTATCACTTTGAGGTAGTATATCTAAAGTAGGTCAAAGCTCATATGACTTCTCCTTAGTGTGGCTCATTGTATATCAATAGGGTCAACCTATATGTGTTTACATATATCTTAGGAATTAGAATCATACATTTACTGCCCCTTTCCCATTAGCCATCCTACTTGACAGCATCGACACAATTTCATCAGGTATTTCCTAGACTACTTCAAGCTAGGATAATGCTCTGGCGACCCATTTTAGTAGTCACCATATGTGAAGATTGACTTACTGTGTGGTCAGTAAGTTACCTCGATGGTTGATTCTACTTAAGAAGATGTATGTCTCTAAGGCTTCCTTAATTCAACCATTGCACACTAATAGATTATATATAGTCAATTACGCTAATAGTAGACTATCCCTTTAAACCAATAAATTTAATACAGGCCAAAGCCCCCAAGACTCTCCTTTGTGTGTCTCATCACACACCAACGGGGTCTATATATGTGTTAAAGGTTAGCATCACGCCTTCACGTCCCCTTTCCTGAGTGGTTACCATAAGATTAGATAACACCCCAATGACCTCTCTCCTGGTAATTTCCCATTTTGGTTGGATGGCTCACTCTGCAAATAAGTGGCATGTCCCCATAAGCTAGTAAATCTATGGCAGGTCAAAGCCCCTTATGGTTCCTCTTTAGTATAGTCCACCGCACGTAGGGTCAATATTCACATTAAAAGATTAGAATCACGCCTTCACGGCCCCTTTCCTGAGTGGTAACCTTAGGATTGGATTATGTCATAGAAACCCTCTCATGATAGTTGTCCCTTCGTGTTGGATGGCATTGCTCTATAGATAAGCAGCCTATCCTTTTGGGCTAATAAAATTAATGCAAATCAAAGCCCACGTGGCTCTTTCTTAGTGTAGTCCATCGCACACCAACAAGCTTAATATACACATTTAGGGTTTGGATTATACCTTCACAACCCCTTTCTCATATGGATACCTTAAGATTGGATTACACCTTAGCTGCCCCTTTATATTGGATGGCATCACCCTGTGAATAAGCTACCCATCCCTTTGGGTTAGTAAGACTACAGTAGGTACAAGCCTCTAAGGCTCCTCCTCAGTGGTCCATTGTACACCGATGGGGTCCATATACATTCTTAAAATATCTTGGGATGAGTATTGATCCTCAGATCCTCTTTTCCCCATCATGTTCACACATTTTCACTTATCTTCAACATATTCACATATTCATAAGGAGCTCTTCTCTCACATTTTCTTCATAAGTAGGTTATGATTCATCTTTAAGAAAATTTTTTCTTAATCCTCTTCCAATATTTTCCTTATGGAAACCTCTTCCACATATCTTCCATGAAGTATAGTTAAGATCCTTAGGGAATGTCTCTTTAAAGTCTTTGGCATAATTTGAAATGAATTTAACCTTAGGGATATCCCCCAATGTCTTCTTGGACAAGTATATTTTTAGAAAATTCTTTTGTATTTCGTTGAACTTAGATTCTAGTATATTCAAATCATGAGTCTCTGAGCTTATGATTTGTATCAGGCATCTTGAATTCTTATTTTTAAACCTCCAACACTTAGAAGCCTTGACATCTCAATTAGAGCATCAGGTCATCTTCATTAAAATCATCTTATGCTTTGAGTGTAGAACAAGCACCCTTTCTAAATACCTCTCATATCTATTTGACTAGCTCAATCAACGCCAATGCAAGCATTGTACTATGTCTATTATACCACACCTACCAATGGTCTTTTTGTTGACCTCATTTTTAGTGAGATTGATAATCATCCTTTTAGTCTTAGGATTTTATCTAGGAACTAAAGATTTCTTCACTTAAGGTCAAAACACTTCTAGTAGCTAGGAGAATGCCAACATCAGGTTTAGAAGCCTCACAAGGCTCAATCCCCCTAGGGCTAGACCTTGACTTAGACTAGGTGGGACCCAATGACCATGATTTTAAATAAAATACCATATATTAAAATTGATTAATTTTATGTCACCCAAAATTTCAAACCATACTCAATTTGTGTTTAATTTGGCCAAGTGACCAAATTGACCTAATATGACCCATGTAGGCCTAAAAGAGCTAAACCCACAATTGATCCAAACCATTTGAAATTAAGTGCACCTAAAATCCTTGGAACAACATTTGGACTTGATTGAAGCCTTATTAGGACACAATTTGGCCAATTGGCTTGCCTAGCCCAAATTGAGCTAATTGAACCCTATAGGGTAAAAATCAAATCCAACTTAATTTAAGAAAAATTAAGTAATTCTAAAGCTTTACAATCACTCCAATTAGCCAATAGAACAACCCTCATGATCAAGTGCAATCTAATTTGGCCAATTGACTCATCCAACCCAACTTAGCCCAATTCGACCTTAAGGGTGAAATTAAGCTGGAAATCTATTCAACCCAAATTAAATCAAATAAATCCCTATAATCACTTTCAAATGAATGATTTATCATATTCCAACTTTTAAATTGAAACTAAATAGGTCAATCGAGCCAATTTAAGCCATGGATCCAATTTAGCCTAAATAGCCAAATTGAACCAAACTTTGACCTAATCCAAATTAGATCAAATCAAAGCTTACAATAAAATCCAAATTGACAATCAAACATGATCCAACCCTCGATTGAACCCAATTAGGTGAATTTGACTAAATTGGTTAACTTGGCCCATTTAATCCAAAAGAACTCATATGAGCCAAATTTAAATCTACTCCAATTTAAATCAAACTAATTGCACCAACATATTTTAAATCATTAACTGAACATGACCTAATAGCCCATTGGACCAAATTTGGTTAATTAGTCAACTTGACTCATTTGATCCTAAATTGACTTATATAAGTCTAAATGATCCAAAGCCAACCAAAATTAGGATGACTTATCCTTGGACTCTCCCACACCTGCCCAAGTTGACCCAACCCATGGTGAACTTGATTTAGCCAAAATTAAGAGAACAAAGGTTTCCAAATAGGATAAAATCCAAGAATAGCAAAGTCTAACCCCTCCCTTTGTCCAAAGAAACACCCTTAGCATACTTTGAGCTCAACGCAACTAAGCCAAGCTGACCCAAGGCAATGCGGTCCAACCATTGACCAAAGAGAGGTCGCTTTCACCATGGTTTATCTTTAATTCAACCACCATGGCTTATACATTTCACTTACGGCCGCCAAGCTCCCTCAACCAATCAAAGAGGTCAAGCACATCAATCTAAAGCTTAAACGAGCCACCCCCACTGCCTCAATGGCTCTCATTAACTAAAATCGCCAGAAATGGTGGTTCACATAGAAGGAGGGTATACACTTCCTCATCCATTCAAACTTCACATACACCATCATTCCAACTCTAGAACCAATCTCTAAAATCCTGAAAGTTACCCATGCTTCCCATCATCAGTGAGATCAAACTCCCTCTTAGCCTAAATATCTCGAACACCAACCTAACCAAGCTCATCCCCAAGCTCAATTGAGCTTCCCTACACTCACGTGAGTCAAAATGAATTGAGAACCACATGATTTAAGCAAAGGAAGACCATCCTAGACCAACTTCAGTGAGCTTGGGGAAGCGTATGATCTTGAGAGAAAATGATGATGAGGAAGAGGGAGACTTCAACAGTAGAATTTTTTTCTCTATTAGACAAAGCTGTCTTTGTCAATTTATCAATTGGTTTTAGTTCTAGTGAGGTAAATTACTCTAAATCATAGAAAACCACCTAGGTGTTGGTCTTTTATTTTATGATTTAGCATTTCATGTAGATCACATTATAAGGAACCCTGCATTTTTCATTTTTGATTTTAGTGGAGTCAATTTCAATATAAAATGAGCTATGGTTTGCTCAAATCAATAAGTGAGAGGTAAAAGCTCAGTCTCTAGAGAGGTTGAAATGAGTCATGTATCATCCATCACATGATTAGAATGGATAGCTATGATAAATCATGTTAGATGTTTTAATATTAATCTCTTTAAAACTATGAGATTAATTAAAGCCATAAAGATTAAATGTCTTAGGATTAAACTACGTCTGTCGCCATTGAGTCAGCAGACATAAGAGATAGTTTAAATAACCAATCCTATGGCACCACTTGTAAAGTATGATTGACTCAATACTCACTATATAAACTAGCTTAAATAAGTTTTAAAATGTGATTAATTAAGCATGGTTTTAAAAAATCATAATAAATTATAAAAACATTTAAAATATATAAATAAGATTTGAATATTTTTATTAATATATAAATAAGTTTTTATTAAGTATCTAGAAATTAATTAAGATTTGAATATTTTTATTAATATTATAATTAAGCTCTAATTACTTAGCCAAATGACTTGAAGTTTTAGGTGAATAATCTATAGAATGACCTGTGCCACTCATCATTATTTCAAGTAAAATTAGGTGAGTATATTAGGAGATCCATACTTTGAAATCCTAATTAGCCATTTTTGCTATTAATAAATTTATTTAATAAGAAAATTTATAAAAATTATTATGGATGGCTAAATGTGTATTAGCATCTTAATGGTGGCCAGAGAAATTTATTAGGATCTATGGTCTTAATTATTTCTCTAAATCATCTTAAAATGGGTTTTAAATAATTAAATAATGTATTAATTAACCTAGAACTTAGAAAATTCATAACTAATTCTACACATCTTTATTAGTTGTAGATAAACTCTCTTTGTGCTCAACTAACAAAGAGTTAATCAAAGTAATTAAAATCCCTCGATAGTTTTGGGTATTTTATGAGTAATTATCGAAATAAAGTTTTTCTTAATTAATTACTCACAAAATATTAGCCTAAATGCTTTGAAATTTTCACCATTCATTTCTTATGTTATGTTGCATGTTCACAAATTTTCTTATAATTTTTTAGGCTTATGCATTGTAATTTTTTAATTTTTTTTGGGCATTAATTAGATTAAATCATTATAAATTTTAATTAGTTCATAGAAATCACCATTCCACTTTTAAATTTCATTAATAACTAGAGAGTATATTTAAGATAATTTTATTATTTAGTGTCTCTCAATAAGTCTAATCAATTATAATTTAAATGTATTTACTAAAAAACTTTTGATTAAGCTTAAGTAATGTTATTTTCATATGATTGGCCTTAAGATTTAATAACTTAAGTAGGTTGCTTTATGATATTAATTCTCACTTTTGGTGAGGATAACATTCACCACTCCTTAGACCTAGGATTTGATCTAGGCACTAAGTTTTCCTTATGGAGAGCTAAGACATTTCTAGTGGCTAGGGGAACACCAACCCAAAGCCTAGATGACTCGCATGGTTTAACCCTAAAGGTAGACCCCGACACCAACTATGTGGAACCTAATGAGCCCAATTTCAAGCCAACCCTCACATACCAAACTCAATTGATCATGGGTTATCCAAAATCCCAAAACAACTTCCAACCCATACCCAATTGGTGTTCAATTTGGCCAATTGACCTACTTAACCCAATATGGTCCATTTGGGCCTAAAAGGGCTAAACCTAAAATTTCTCCAAACTATTTGAAGTTGAACTTACCAAAAACACTCTAAAAGATTATTTGAGCTTGATTGAGGTTTCATTAGGATTCAATTTAGTCAGCCAAGTTGACCCAATTGAACCCTATAAGGCCAAAATCACATCTCATTTAAACCAAACTAAATTAAACCAAACCAGAGCTCCAAAATGACTACAATCACTTATTTGAATATACGTCATGATTAATTAACATCTAAAATAACCAATTAACCAATTTGACCCAACTTAGACCCATTTGACATTAAGGGTCAAATTGAACTAAACTTCAATTTAACCCAAATCAAATCAAACTAATCTTTATAATAACTTTCAAAATTATTATTGATAATGTTCCAACATTCTATTGAAATCAAGTAAGTCAATTTGGCCAGTTGACCGACATAAACCTACTTGACCCCATTTGACCAAGAAGGCCAAAATTAGAACAAAACTTGATCTAACTCAAATTGGACCAAGCTAATTATTGCAATCAATATTGGCCAAGTTCTAACCACCAATTAACCCAATTCAGCCCATTGACCCAATTTGACCTAAAGGGTCAAATTGATCTAAATCTTGATCCTACTCAAATTGGATTGAATTAACACTTGGAATTAATTCTAAATTGATCATTGAATACTCTTAAATAGCCAATTTAAGCTAATTTAACCAACATAATGTAATTAACCAACTTAGCCGAAATTGACCAAAAGGGTCAAATTGGACTATAACCTAATCTGAATAAAATTAAACTAAGTTAAAGTCTATAATCAACTCTAAAGTGATAACTCAACATGACTCAACTTTCAATGGCACCTAATTTGTCAATTTAACCAAATTGATCAACTTGGCCGATTTGGCCCATGTCAACCCATATGAGCCAAATTCATATCCACTTCAAATTGAATCAATCAATTGCACCAATGAGTTTCAAATCAACATTTGAACATAACCCAATAGCCCTTTAGACCTAATTTAGTCAATTGGTCAACATGACCTCATTGAAGCTAAATTGACCTACATGAGTCAAAATGAGCCAAATTGAATCAAATCAAGTCCAAACCTAAACAAACTTAGCATGACACATGCCCACATGTCTCTTGACCTGCCCAAGTAAACCCAACCCAATGTCAACCTGGTTTGACCCAAACCAAGTGACCATGGGTTCCAACAAAATCATAAAATATGAAGGCTTAGCTCCTCTCTTTAGAAAAGATAGTCACTTTAGCATGCCTTGAGCTCTCTCCAACTGATCCAAGGCTGGCTTGTCCAAGCATTGACCAAAATTAGGTCTCTCTGACCTTGGATAGCCCTTTATTTTCTAACCATAGTTTGTACCCTTCAACTCTGGCCACCAAACTCCTCTAGCCATTAGAGGGAGTCCACCTCATCAATTTTAAGCCAAAATTAGCTCTGCATTCCCAAATGGGTAGTTCATATAGGGAAGGAGGTATACACCTCCCTAGCCCTCCAAACTGAACACACACCTTCACAAGCCTCCCGGAGCTAGTCCATAAGCATCCTTGAGCTATTCGTGCACCCCACCGCCAGCGAGACCATCTCCTCAATCCAAGTACCTCTCATACCCAACTAGACCAAACCTTTACCAAAACTAAATTAACTTCTCCCACACCTTCCCCATACTTCAGTGACCAAGAATAAATCGAGAACCACTTGATTTAAGTACAAAAAGTAAGCATTTAATCAAACTTTGGTGAATGCATTGTAGCTTTTGTTGACCTCTTTTTTGGATGAGGTTAACATTATTTATAAATTAATAATTATGATACCTAATCTTATATTAGGAATCTTCTAATTAAGTGCTTATGACACTACACTTTGTGTCCTAATGCATTTTCCTTGGGTTTGATCTAACCTAATGTGTTTAGGTAGACTCAACATAAATTCCAACTTGAACTAAATCAAAAAAAATCCAAATAAATAAAAATCAATTCAAATTAAATCAAATGAATGAATTCAAATCCAAATTAAAGTCAAATCTAGTCAATCTTTTGACATGAGTTTGACTTATGTGGGTCTCACCAAGTTAATGGTCAACCCATACAAATTTGACCAAATGAAATCATTCCAAATAAACTAAATGATAAAATAAACATATATAAACATGAATTTAAAGAAATTTAAATTTATTTAGGCATTACCTAGGATAATTAGACTACTTAGTCTAAATAAACATGAATGGGTCATATTAGGTTCAAATTGTAATCAACTCAATTTGATTATTTAAAATCATTTGAAAATGATAATTAAACATAATCCAACTCTTCATTGGGTCCAATTTGGTCAAATTGGTCCTTTGACCCAAATGAATCCAAGCTTAACCCATTAAACCCAATTTGAGTCAAATGGGTTCAAATTAAAATAAAATTAAAATCAAATGAAATTAATCACTCCAAATCATCTGGCACATATGATTAAGAATTATTAGAGTCCAAACAAAATTCAATTAAGCCAAATGGGTCATTTGAACCCAATTGAAATCAAGCTTAGCCCATTTAAGCCTAAATGGGTTAAAATGAAATGAAATCTAAAATCAACTCAAATCCTAAAGGAATCAATAAAAAACCTTGAAAAATAATCAATTAACCAAAATTAAACCCAAAATTATATGAATTAAATTAAAATAAATAAAATCAAAATATTTTGAATTTATATGGCTTGAATTGAGTTCAAACCTCCAAATATAACTAAAATGGATTTGGATTTAACCTCAAACTCACATTGGGTTTGATTTGGGTAGCCAAAGACTATCCTAAGGGCGTGGTGGTGATGCCAAAAAAATCCCTAAATGAAAAAGTTAAAGGGAGATGAGGAAATATGCAAACAAAGTATCAACAAGTAAAGATGCTTTATGGATTCTTCCTCATTCCTACATCTAAAATCTCTTGGATTTATCAAAGCCATCTTTGACCACCGTGGTGGTGATGCCAAAAAAAGCCATAAATGAAAATTTTAAAGGGAGATGAGGAAATATGCAAACAAAGTATCACCAAGTAAAGATGCTTTATGGATTCTTCCTCATTCCTACATCTTAAATCTCTTAGATTTATCAAAGCCATCTTTGACCACCTCATGGAGGATGATTCCATGGTTTGAAATGAAGTGGTCAGCCCTCCCCATGGTTTGAAATGAAGTGGTCAGCCCTCAAGTAAAAGAGAAATTGACTTCTTCCAAATGAGGGAGTAAGAGAAAGCAAGAGGAGGGAAGCCATGAAGGCCACTCTCTCGGCCAAGGGAGGAACAGGGAGGAAATGCCTTTTTCCCCTCAAACATTTTATCCAAACACACTCTCAAGGCCAAAGAAACTAAGCCCACCCTCTGGCCAAGCCACTCACCTCCAGTGGCCAAATTTCGACCATCCAAGAGCTTACATACATGACTCTTGGCCTTGTGTGGAATGAGAGGAGAGAGGCCCTCTCCTCTCCATATTTTCAACCCAAATCATCCATAAGGTGAAGAGAAGAACAATTGAAGTATTCCCCCAACCTCTCACCACTGCTAAGCCAGAATTCGGCAAAGCCAGTGGCCATCTCTCAACCTCTAATGGAAATATGAGAGGGGGAGTGTTTCACCTCAATTTGAGCATCCCAACACATTCTAGAGGTCAAGAAGACCTCAAATGAACCTTCATCAAGACTCGCCATCGTTGATGAGTTGGAGAATGGTCAAACCTTGGTCTCTAAGGTGTTTTGTGGGGAGGCAAGCCACCAATTCACGTTCACAGCTTCGTACCATCAAGGCGAAGGTGCTCAGAACATGGTGATCATCGAGGATCACCGTTGATGAAGTATGCTTCAAAATTGATGCCTCTAGAAAAATTCTTTGGTCCTTTGTGAAGAGAATTTGATCCCCAAGAGGATCAAATCAAATAGACTAATTGTCAATCGATCCTTGATCATTTTGTAATTGAAATCACATCAAATTTGGCCTAGAATCGTTAAAAATCTATCAGATTTGATGGAAGTGTTCATCTCTCATCGAAGATTGGGGAATGATCTTTATCATCCATTCCTTCTATTTGGAATGGATGGTCGAGAGCTAACCACATGATTTGATTCAACTCCTATAGGAAACCACAGAAGAAATCAGGACTGTCCAATCTTTGATTAGACTGTTAGGATCCATCCCACGTGGGATCACTTTTGAAGGGCTATCACATGGATTCTGCATGGCCCAATGGCCACATTGGTTCCTCCATTTAAAATGAGCTTTTCTTATTTTAAATGATTAAAATTAGTAAAAAAATGCTAGAAACTTCAAAAAATTATTAAAAAATAAAATATAAATAAAAAATGTAAATAATATCTCTATGGACTCATCTTAATGAGTAGAATTCATTAAAATGAAATTTTTCCATGTTCCACAAAAAAATCAAACCCAATTGCCCTTTGGATTGGGAATAATTGAATTTTCAAATCACTAGGTCAATATAAATCAAATAATAAATTAAAAAAAAAATTAAATCATAAAATTCATAAAAGTAACTTAAAATAAACTTCACCAACATCAAAACATTTAAGATAATTCTCCAACACTCTAATTAAATAATTTTATCACTTACATGCTTAAGGGTTAATGAAAAATGAAAATAATAATAAATGTTAAGTTTAATTAAACCTTAAGGTTAATGAACTTATAGTCAAACAATCAATAAAATCTTAACCCACAATCATTGTAACTTAAGAATATATTAAAATACTAACCTATGTATCTTAGGCCAACTTAATATAAACTAAATGAACATGAATTCAATAAACAAAAACATACTTTAAACTAAACATTATTGAAAATAAATGTTAAATTAATTCAAACCAAATAAAACAAATCAAATTAAAAATCTATTAAATTAAGAAGATTTAATTAAATCAAAGGAATGAAATGAAGAATTAAATTCTAAAGACAACATTGAAACATTAATTTTAATTGAACTCAAACCCAAATCATCTAAATGAATCTAAAAGGAGCTAATTAAGATACTTAAAGATCTTAGTTAGGTCTTTAGGATGAAAGTTTCATTCTATTAGAGTTTAGGTTATTGAATAGTATGAGTTTCACCCAAAAGTGAAACTTATTCTTCTCTTCATTCATGAAAACCTAAACTTCACTTTAACATAAAAATGAAAACAAAATTATTAAATTATTTGAATTGAGCCATCCAAAGTTAAATCAAACAAACTTCAAAAATCTAAATTGAAACTTGAACTAAAAAGGCCTAGCAAATTCTTGCCACACTAGTATAATTTCTTCACACACTCGATCATTATGTCATGAACCCTAGACTTAGGTTAGGTCAATCTATGATACTTTGTATTATGATGTGATGTGATTTTCATGTTAGAGTGATGTACTCTTTTAGATTGTATGTCTAGGATTATTTGCCCATTAGACTGGATGATAAGATGTTATTTTTAGCATTGACTTTTGTAGGGGACATGCTAAAAAGGACCTCAATCATAAACAATTTATAAATGTTATTTTCTTGCAGGTATGCTTAAGTCTTTAACCATAGCCCAATAGGATAGGTGGGCTTGGCAAGCAACTAATGCTAAGCCCATATGTCTGTAAAATATAACTGTTGTGTGTTGTTGTATTTTTTTAACATCTATTTTATAAGATTTAGGATTTATTATTGAATTTAAAATATAAAATTAAGCTTAGAATTTGGTTAGGATCTATGGGGTCTATGATTAATAAGAGCTGACCCTACCAACAGATGGGTACAAAAGTCCCCTATAAAGCCTAATGGAGGTCCTTGAAGAAGGAGACGATCCTAAAAAGATGACCCATAGATCTAAATTGTAGTTTTAGATCAAGTTGAATATGAGTAGAGCTCAGCTACCCATTTTCTTGTTCTTCATGGGTGTAAAATAGTTCCTGACCACATTGGCCTTTCTTTAAAATAAAATTGGCTTGATTTATTTTGGGTGCGCGATAAAATCAACTTACTTTTCTAAGTTTCTTTCAATGATATGTTTTTTGTGATGAATTTCTAAACAATTAAGCTCTTAAGGAAACTAAAGTTTTTACCCAACTTAAATCTAATCAACTTAAAATTCTCACATAAACTAAAACCCTAGAGAAAACATAAAATCAACTAGGAATAATTTGCATTTGTACATCATGTAATCATATTACTCTAAATTCTTAAATTGGCTACTTTACCCAATTCACATAAAGTGCATCTAACCTATGAGGATGACTACCTTCTTGGAGAAGTCTGCCTTTGACCCATAACAATTTCTAATTGCATGACATTTAGGCATAAAAATGCATGCCCAAGACCTAAATGAATCATGAGTCAAAGCATTTAAAAGCTAAAAATGTGAATTAGTTAAGTACATTTCATACCTTACATTATCTTAGAGAACTGGGAGTGAGTCTACGCTCTTAGATTCTTTCCAAAATATAATAGCCTAACCATCTTACATACATGGGATTTAGCGCCATTGATTTAAAATGCGCTTAGGTGGTTCTAACTGACAACCCTTCCATGTGGGTTATAAGTCCAGAAGAGTTAAGGATAGGTTAGTTCCCTCAAGTGAGAGGAATGTCCGATAATTTCCAAAATAAAATTAAATTAAGCATCTAACTTTTTTTAAAACCACTTATAGACTTAGGTTCTGAAGTATCCTTTTTGGAGTAAGTCTTCAAACCTTGGCATTTATGTAGTCTTGTGCTGCTATAATCTAAGCCCTAGACTTCTAAAAAATGTCAATTCAAAATCTAAATTAATTTTTAAAATTTAAAGCCTAATGATAGGATATTTGAAATGCTTATTGGGCATCCCAATATTAATGGGCATTTCATACTTCATCCCATTTGGCTTCCAAAAATAAGTCTTTCCACTTTGGATCATTCCCAATTCAAATTTCAAATATCATTTCTTTGAAAACCAACTTAGAACTCCATAGAAATAATAACTTATTTTATTAATTGAGGGTATTCTTAGGAAGAGACCTTTCATCCTGAGATGTAATTAATTATATGGGCTTGTACTTATAGGGAATCATGAACCAAATTTTAAATAAACCCTGTGCTACGTCCCATGTAGTTCAAGGGAAAACTCTCTGGTGTATGAAACACCCATTAGGATTATAAATCTTTTATTAAATGATCGAATCCATTATAGGATAACATGTTTATCTTTTGAGATAATATATTTATTTATTAACGATGCATTTGATCATCTAAATAAGAAATTCCTAAACTCTATGCGGTGTTATAAATTTTTCCCACAACTTTTGATTTGGAGAGCCAATGACAAGGAGGAAAATCAACCATCTTCTTAGTAGGGCTTTTCCTCTTTAAGGGGAAGCTACCTCACATGTGAGACATTTGGTCTTGAGCTCCACGTATTCTCTCTCAAACTATAAAAAGCTTTAGGATTCTTCAACTTTTGTGAAATGAATTTGAGTTTTAGCCTAATAAAGCCATAATGATTTGTATGAAATGCCCCCTTGATCATTTTACATTCTTTCAAACCTCAAATTTGAGCCTAATTAGCTCAGATCAAATAGTAAAAGGTGGATAGACTCTGTCTCTTATCAAAGGTTGGGGTTGAATCACATGTTGTCCATTCTACATGATTAGAATCAACAATCATGGTCAAATGATTAAGATTTACTTAACTATAAATCTTAAAAGTATGGGATTAATCTCAGCCATCTAATAATTGATTGAATTATTCAGGACAAAACTATGTTCACTGCCGCTGAGTCAGTACTTATGGGGGATGGTTTAAATAACCAATCCCATGGCACTGCGTGTAAAGTGTGGATGACTTAGTCATTGACTATGTAATTCTTTAAAATAAGATTTAAAATGTGTTTAAATCAGTAGAACTTTAAAAAATTATAACTAATTATAAAAAAATTTAAAATATATAAATAAATATTCATTCGAAAGCTTAGATAGAGGAGAATCTAGAAATTTAAAATCCCTAATTTTAATTTAGTGAATAGTGAGTAATTAATGTTTGAATATTTTTAGTAATGATTTAATTAAGCTTTAATAGCTTATCTAATTGGCATAAGATTTTTGGTGAATATTCTATGGGATGACCTCTACCTTTCATAATTATCACAAGTCAATTGGATAAGTACATTAGGATATTAATATTTTCAAGCCTTAATTAGCCATTTTGGTAATTTATTCAATAAATTTAATTAGGAAAATTATGAAAATTATCATGAATGATCATGTATGTATTAAATGCTTAATTGTGACAAGAAAATATTATTAGGACCTCTAGTCCTAATGATTTTATAAAATCACTATTAAGGGGGGTTTAATTATTAAAAGACATTAATTAACTTAAGGTTTACAAATTTCATAATTAGTTGTATAAATCTTTAAAACTTGTAAATGAACCCTCTTTTTGCTTAACTACACAAAGTTAATCAATGAAATTAAAATCCTGAAATGGTTTTGGATATTTTAAGACTAATTGCCTAATTAAGGTTTTCCTTTAATTAATTAATTAATCACAAAATATTAGCCCAAGTGCCTTGAAATATTAATATGTACTTTTCATGTTACTTTGCATATTCATGAATTTTCTCATAATTTTTGGGCTTATAAATTGCAACTTATTAATTTTTAAGGTCTCTTGGGAATTAATTGGATTAAATAATTATGAAATTGAATTAATCCACAAAATTACCACCACTTCACTCTTAGATCTAATTAATAACTAAAGGGTGAGAGAGAGAGAGTGTGTCTGTGGGGGGGTGGATTTGATTATTTGATCTCTCTTTAATTATGATTAAATTTCATTATTTTATATTAAGGAACTTAAGGTTTATAGCCTAAGTGGATCACTTTAAGATGTCCATTTGATATCATTTATTTCACTTATTAATGTATGTCTAATTCATACATATGTTTAAAGTTAAATTCTATAAGTGCATGATATATAAGTTGTATAGTAAAAATTATTGTTACATCACAAATAATATCATCATTTTTAAAGTTAAAATATTTTTAAATTTAAAATTAATTGAAGTAAATGAAACTTTATTTATAATTCATGTGCAAAATATACACTCTTTGAAGGTATATAATTTGGACACCCCAAAGCATAGGGCTACTAGTCCAAAGGAGGTCATAGATACCTCATCTTCCTAATTTAACAATGGCATGTACATGAAAAGTGGTGCAAAAAAATTACATGTGAAAATATAAATTATTTTTTTAACTTTATATCATAAAGTTTTCAAAATTTTATTTTATCAATATTCAAGATTATATTAAAGAAAAGTATATTATTATAAACAAATGAATTATTAAGATGATAAGATAAATACATAATCATTATAAAATTAATTATTAAATAATAAATATACACATAATTATTTTAAAATGGATTATTAAAATGATATAATAAATACATAATATTAAAAAATGAATTATTAAAATGATGAAATAAACAAATAATTACACAAGGATGGGTTGTTGGAGTGATAAAATAAATACATATTTATTTTGAAATAGAATATTAAAGTGATAGAACAAATATATAATTACTTCAAAAGAAAAATATAAAAAAAGCAATAATGGATATTTTAAACAAAAATGAATAATTAAGGTAACAAAGAGTTGGAGGATATCACTAAAAAAAATCACCACTTATTCCTATTAGCCTTAAAGCATTTTTTATGTGATCATAACTTCATTTGAATTTAATCTAAACTTAAGGCTTAATTAAAGTATTATGGAGCCATCATGAAGGATAAAAAAATTCAGGAAATACATTTTAAGTTTAACCTTAAGGTAAGGTATTGAAAAGGAATAAGTTTCTCTATACGTGAAGCTTATGAATTTTCATACTCTTTAAAATACTAAGTCTAAACCAAAGAAAATTAAATATGTAAAAATAAAATTCCATTCCTTAAACCACTAAATATTTGAATCAAAATAACACTAAAGCCTAGCTTTTCCTCACCACACTAGCCTTCTCACACACATTACATTGATAGGTCATCGATTATAGGCTTAGGTTAGGTTGGTGCATCATTGTAATGTATTGATTTTTCTTATTTTGTGGTGTAATATTTTAGACTTGATATTAGGATTATTTGTGTGCTAGTTTGAATGGTAAGAAATTATTTATTAAGCTAATGATGTTTTATACAAGAGCTATGCTTAATTAAAGGAGTTGTTATAAAACTAAACATAAATTAAATGCTTTCACATATAAGTGTTACTTGCCCCTTTAGCTTAGCCCATTAGGGCAGGTGGTCTTGGCATCCGTGGGTGCTAAGTCCAATTGTGAGATATATAATTGATTGGTGTGTTATAACTAACTAATATTTCGTAGGTTAAGTCAAAATGTTTTTTTTTGGAATTTAAAATGTAATTTTATAATAAAATAGGATTAAAATCCTTGATGATTTAAGATGACCAAAGGTTATAAGGCATAGACCTGGGAGGCCTTGTGATGCATGAACAATCAAAGATTCAAAAGACAAGTGAACATGAAGACTCTCATGGCTTGTTTCAATTTTATTTATGATATTGTAATCTAGGCTATATAAGGGTTGAGCTTGGTAGCCCAACTTTTTCTCTTTCGGTGGTGTATAGTGGAACTCAAATGCGTTGACCTTCTATTATTCTTCTACTTTGATTGATTTATTGGTTTATTTGCATTATTTGTATAATAGAAATAGTATGCTTATTCTTAAATTTCTTAAAGTGTGATGTTTTAATGTGTGATCTGAATTTCATTAGACTCCTTAGGACTTTAAATTTTTTATTCAATTAAAATAAATAACTCCAACTTATAAAATTAATATAACTCATAACCTTATTGTAAAGTAATAAAAATTAATTAATAAATTTGATTTAGACATTATAGGTTTATGATGAATACAGATAACATCATGCGTGCATATTGTCTTCTTTCCTTGAATATAGGGGATCTTCACTCATTGTGTGATAAGGAGAGTGCAAGACCATTGACAGTAACCCTTGAGTGAAGAAGACCCTTCTCACAGATTGGCCAATGAATTAATTTCATTATGCACATAGGAAAACTTTTCCACTCAAGCATGAGTTAAATTGATGTGTCAAAATGAATAAAATATATACTTTTTATTGTATTATGTACCAACCATTATTTAAGCTCTTAAGGAATGATTTAGGATCTTCGACTCTTTCCAAATAAATAATAACCTAACTATCTTACATTCATAAGACTTGGCCACATAACTTTAACTTGTAGGAGGTGTTAGCTAACAGCCACTCTAGGTGGTTGTAAATCCAAAAGAATCAGGATAGGTTCACTCTCTTTAGTGAAAGTGAACTAACTTGTTCAAATTTTTTCCTAGCAGAGTTTAGTCGAGCTCTTAGCTTATGCTAGAGCACTTTAAATATAAGTTCAGTGGTATCCCATTTCTCCTTTGGTATAGTATGAATTCTCACATCTTAAACATTTTCATAATCTTTCATTGTTGGAATATAAGTCAAAAATTTTTAATAAAATGTTAACTTAAACAATCACAATTCTTTACTTTAAAAATGTAAAGCCCCACCATAACATAGATTGAAGTGCTCTCCATGCTTCTTGGTATCATGAACACTTCCTACTTATATTTATTTGGATTCTGTTAAGAACTCTTCCTAATTAAATTTCCCACATTGTTTCTAAGAATTATCAATCCTTTGATATCAACCTTTAAATCCATGGAGATGTTGGCTAATCACTTTAATCAAGAGTTTTCTTAAGAGATTCACATCCTCTAAGATGTAAAGGGGCTTGCACATATAAGGAACTTAAGAACTTAGCTAAAAAAAACCCTACTTTACTTCATCCATGTAAAGTAGGAAAAAAATCTCAAGTACATATAGACCCATCAGCCTTAAGAGTTCTTATTAGGTGATTGAGTCCTTCATAGGGTGATATATATATCTTTTGAGGTAGACTATTATTTAATGATATCATAGTCAATCATTTTAATAAGTACCCCCCTAAGATCTGTGTGGTATTTCATCACAATATTTTAAACACCATAATTCTTTATTTACTTATAAATGTGTGATTAGTTCATAGTTCATTCACATTCATGTTTAAAATAAAAATCCCTTAATGCATGACATGTGAATAGCATAGTTATTATTTCTAGTAAATCTCAAAAAAATATTATTCATATATATATCAAATTATATGAATGCATTTATGAACCTAAGTTGATAAAGGTGAGTAAAATCCATATATATAATTCATGTGGATAATATACACTCCTTGATGGTATATAGTTTAGACATCTGGGGGTATTGAGCTATTGATTTGGAGTAGGTCTTAGATATCTCATATTTTTAGTTTAATAATGGAACATACCTAAAATATTATGTAGAAAATACATGTGAAGTTTAAATAATTTTAAATCCATTATTATAAAAAATTCAAAAATTCATTTCATTCATGTTCATGCTTATATTAATATATATAAATTCTAAATAATATATACATACATGAAAAAATTCCAATATTTTCTTAATGAGAATTATATATTTTGAAGATAATTATTAAAATGCTAAAAGAATTGAAGGATATCATTAATTAGATCATAGCCAATTTTTATTAACCTTAGAGTGTATTTTCATGTGATTATAATTCTATTTAAGTTTAATACAAACTTAAGAATTAATAAAGGTCTAAATGATCTATTAAGAAGGCTTAAAAGTTAATAAAATGCATCTTTAGAACCAACCTTAAGGAAAGGTGTTCAAAAGGAATAAGTTTCACCTTAAGTGAAACTTATAAATTTTTACACTCTTTGGAATACTAAGTCTAACTTAAATAAAAGTTAAATTTGTAATTTAAAATTCACTTCTTAATTCTCTAATCACTTGAATCAAAATCACCCTTTGGTTAACTATTTAAACTCATCATTTAAATCACAACTCAAGCATTAAAATCGAATTATATCATACCATACCAACCTTTGCACACATAGTAAATTGAAAGGTCACCAATCCAAAACTCAAGTTAGATCAATTCTTTGTTGTAATGTATAGATTTTCTTTTTTCATGGTATATTATTTTATACTAGATGTTTGTATTACATGTGTGTTAGCATGAATGGTAAGGCATTATTTATTAGATTAATAATATTTTTTGTAGTGGTTTTGCATAATAAAAGGGGTTTCCATGATAATAGAATAAATTAAATATTTTTTTGTTACTTGCAGGTGCTTCTTACCCCTTTAAGCATTAAAAATAAAGATAGATGAGCATAGCACTCACTGGTGCTAAGTCTAATTATGTGATATGTATAACTATTTTGTGTGCATGTGTATTATAGATAACCTCTATTTTATAAGTTTAGTTAGGACTTTATTTTTAGAATTTTTAATAATTTTTACAATAGAATAAGATTATAGTCATGGGGTTTAAGATTAATATATGTTAAAAGGCTTTAACTTGGGTGGCCTTATGAAGTCTGGAGCAAGTCTCTCCATGAAGACAAGTGGAGATGAAAGCTTTAATTTTATTTAAGTAATTGTAATCTGGGTTTTATAAGGGTTGAGCTTGACAACCCATTTTTTCCTTTTTTGGGGTGTATAGTGGTACCTGGCTGTAGCGGCCTATTTATTATTATTTTAATTTGAGCTATTTGGGTGTGTTTACTTTGTTTGTGTAATAAAAATTACATGCTATTTTTTAGGTTTTTTAAAGTTTGATCTTTTGATGTATAGCCTAGATTTTAGTAGGCTCTTTAAGATTTAAATTTTATAATTTAACTTAAAATTAACTTAAATTAAAATTAATAATTCACAACCTTACTATAAAGCTTAAGAGTTAATTAAATAAAAGATTTAAAACCATCAATCTATGATGAATGTATAGCATCAAGCATGCATCTTATCTTCTCTATTTGAATATAGAATCCTCACTCATTGCATGATACAGAGGAATGCAAGACCATTGATAACAACTTCCTTGAGAAGAATGCCCTTCTCGTAGATTTACCCATAATTTAATTTTATCATGCATATAAGCATACTTTTCCAACCAAACTTGAGTCAAAATTGAATAAGAACATGCAAATTTTTATTTTATTATTATTATTTTTATTGCATTAGTCTAGGACATCATAATTTAGACTCCTAAAGAGTGAGCTTAGAATCTTAGACTCTTTCTAAGTAAATAATAATTGAGTTACCCTGCATTGACATATGACTTGCCCACATGGTTTTAAAGCATAAGGGATGTTAGTTGGCAACCACTCCATGTGATTGTAAGTTTAGAAGAGTCGAGATGGTTCATATCCTTATTTAAGGATTTGACATCATATCTCATTTTCTTAAGTAGAAGTAAGTTGCACTTCTAGCTTATGCTAAAGTACTATTAGACATGGGCTTGGAGGTTACTTATTTCTTGTTTACTATGACTATAAGTCCTTACTTGTTAGGCATTTTCATAATCTTATATTGTGAAATAATCAATCTTAGCATTCCAATAAAATTTCAACTTAAATAATTATAATTCTCTACTTCTAAAATATAAAGCCTTAACATATAATAGATTAAAGTACTCACCAAACTTTCTAGTATCACGAACACTTTCTACTTATCTTTCTTTGAACTCTATTAAGTAGTCTACTTAATTAAGTTTTCCAATTTGCTTTTAAAATTACTAATCCTTTAATACCAAGCTTTGAAATCCATAGAGATGTTAGTCGATCACTTTAAGTGAGAGTTTTCTTAGGAGATTTATATCCCTTAAGATGTAGTTAACAATGGGGCTTCCCCCTATTAGAAACTTAAGAACTTGCCTTAAAATAAACCTTTCCTTATTTCATCCATGAAAGGTAGAAAAAAAAATTTTAGTATACATAGTCCCATCAACTTTAGGAGTAATTATTAGATGATTGAGTCCATCATATGGTGATATTTATACCTTTAGAGGTATTATATCATTTCTTAATGTCATACTTTATTATTTTAATAAATACCCCCAAAAATCTATGTGGTGTTCCATCACACATTTTAAATAGGTGTATTTATTACATGTTCAGGAACATTTAGAGACTTTTCTCTTCATTGCATCTACAAAAATATGCATAAGAAACAAATGTCATAGCTAACATTAAATAATTTATTAAAAGTGTCATTTTTGGTTTGTTCTATATTAGAGGCTATCTTTTGTAATTTTCTCTATAATCAAAGAATATTTCCCTTTCATGAATAAAAGGTCTTTGCCTCAAATCCATGCATCACAAAGAGAGGCATGGAAGAATTTGAGGGCCTTATTCATGCAAAAATTATGTAAAATAACACCTAAAAAAAGGGTGAGCTAGTGTCAACTCTTAACAAAAATATGTTGATGCATTTGGTTGTTCAGTGAACAAAATTGTAATTATTGATATTAATGTGGATTGTTAAAAGTGAATAAAGATCTAAAGCAATATTAATCAAATAGAAGATGCTACTAGTGGCAATAATTTTAGCAAGTTCAATTTATAAGAAGACTCAAAAGTTACTAAATAGTTGATTCATAAGAGAGGTACTATATCTAAATTACATTATAGATATGGTGATGGTGTAAAGTTAAATGGGAAGTAGGTAATATGCACCAACTTCATAAATTTTAATTTAGCATATCTAAAAGATATCTACCCTCATTCACTGATTTATGACTAGTCGACTTCATAATCAGCTATCTGGTGAACAATTTTTTGGATGCAATCTCTATATAGTATCAAAATAATAATGCATAAGATAGATAGTGAGAATACAACCTCCCTCCATAGTGATGAAATATATTGTTATAATATATTTCCTTTTGGTTTGAAAATACTAGAGTGACATGGCAATGAATAATGGATGTAATTTTCAAATATACAAAAGAAAGAAATCTTGAAATGTATGTCAATGTTGTCATAAATAAAAGTAAAATATTTGAAAAACACATCATTTATCTAAGAGAACATTTAAAACATTAAAAAACATAACATGAAGTTAAATCTTTTTGAAGTGTACTTTTAGAGCTGGATCTAAAAAAATTTTGATTTTTCTAATTTCTCAAGAAGGAATTAAAATGAACTCAGAGAAGGAGATAAGCATACCTAAGATGTCATCCATATGTAATCAAAAGGAGCTACAAATTTAATAAGACATTGTTAAATTCAATAGATTTATATTAAAGATTGGATATAAATGTTTAACATTATTTAAAGTTTTAAGAAGTAAAAAAAATGTTTCATGTAGAATGATGAAAATGAAATAGTGTTCAAACAACTTAAGTTAATTTTATCTTTGCTTTAATTACTTTAGAGTCCAAAACCAAGAGAGAACTTGTTGTTTCATCTAAGATATGGAGAAGAGATAGTGATTTTGAGACTCATTAAGTATGAAAGGAAGCAAGAAGGGAGAATAAAATGGATGTCCTACTACATCGGTAAAGTATTAAGTTCAAGATTAGAGTGATTACTAGTCAATGCAAAGCATGAAAGTAGCAAAATGACTCCTTGTAAAAGAGTTCAAATGCCCTTAAGAAGATAGATATTTAGCACTTAGTGTAGCACTTATTTTATCAAACTTAAAAGTTATTTAGAATGAAGATATAGCTTATGATTGAATTTCAAAGATCTCACAAAGGAGAGGGTTATTAAAGGTGTGACATAACTAGAACCATTCTTAAAGGGAAAATAGGAAAAAGTAAGAGCTGAAATAAAGTATATGATTTATCAAACTTATCTAATTTTAAAAGGTAACACTAAATAAAATAAAATATTAAACATTACTTAAATCTCATTACATAAGAGGTGTTACATCTTTGAAGTACACCTTTCTAACATTCTTTATTTGAAGGTTAATTGTTCGACCTAGATACTCAATAATTCTTCACTATAAGTGGCATTCAGCATTTAGTATAATAATTCATTATGTAAGATTTTATCAAAATTTATAAAAGTTAAGAATACATAATAAATAGTTTATTTGTAGACAAATAATAAAAGAAAATTTTCATTCATACAAAATTTTTTACACAAAATAAAAATAATGAAAAGTACAAATAATGATGTGGACAAAATTTATAACACCACATAGATTTTAGGGTACTTATTGAGGTATCAAATATTCCATTAAGGGATAAATTTATTATCTTAACAGATAAATATATCACCCTATAATGGATTTGATTACTTAATAATGACTCCTAAAGCTAATGGGTCTTTAATATTTCAAAGATTTTTCACTTGAACTACATGGAAAAGTAGAACAAGACTTATTTATTGTAGGGTTTATACCATATAGTTAATTACCTCTCAAAAGAAATGGAATTCCTCTTAAAAATATGCTCAATTGAAGAAACTGACCTTTATCATTATGGGTTTCAAATCTTGTCTTAAAAGGATTGTTAATTCAAAAATTCAAAGGGGAAAACTCTAAGGATGAAGAGTTCTTTTCTAAAGACATTCAAGAATATGTAGGAAATTCCTATAGATACTGAGATGCCTAGTAAGCATTTCAACTATCCTATCATTGAGCTTTACTTTTTTGGAATTTAATTTAGCAAAATATTAAATTGATATTGTATTAGAAATTTAGGACTTAGATTCTAACAACATAAGGCTATAGAAATGCTTGATGGTTGAAGACTTATTCAAATAGGATACTCTAGCACTTAAGTGTAGAAACACTTCTAACATAAGTCAAAATCTTGACCTAATATAATTCTTAGAATTATTGGTTTTTTTCTCATTTAAGAAAATGAACCTATCTTAGACTTTTCTAGACTTACAACATGTCTGGAAGGGTGCCAGCTAACACCACATAAGAAATTTATATCCATGATCCCAGTATTTTATATGTAAGATGGTTGGGATGTTGTATTTAGAAAAGAAGCTAAGATCTTACTCACTCCCTAAATCCCAGAATCATGATTGGCATGTTATGAACTTAATTAATGTAATAATTTTCATTTTTATGTATTTTGACTCATAATTTTATTATAAGGCTTAGGTATATAATTTCATGCCTATAATGAGATGTAGTTAGAAAATAGTCATGGGCTAAATTAATATAAGAAGGCACACTTTCCCAAGAAGGATGGTCATCCTCACAAGTCAGATTCACCATTATGTGTAGTGGGTGAAGTGCCCAATTCAAGAATGATAAATAATATGCTCCATTGGTTCACAAAGTCTAATTATTTCTAATTGATTTTAAGTTATGCCAAGGGCTTTATTTATAATGAGGTTATGAATTTAATTTTTTTTATTTGTGTATTTTAATTATAATGAGGTAGAAAATATAGTTTTCTTAAGAGCCTAACATTTCCAAGTTTTTCATTACAAAGCACATCATAGAAAGAAACCTAAAACAAGTTGTTCTATTGCACGCCCTAAAATAAGTCAAGCTAAATTATATTAATAAAATAGGCCAATACAGCTGGATACTAATGTACACCCCAGAAGAAAAGAAAAATGGGTAGCCAAGCTATACGTTTATATAGCTCAACCTAGAACTATAAGTCTTGATCTATAGGTGTCTTCATCCAGGATTGTTACCTTCTTCAGGAACCTCCATGAGTATCATAAGGGGCCACTAACTATCATCAGTCCTCTTGCTATTCTTAGACCCCATAGATCAAAACCTAATTCAAGGCTCAAATTACATTTTTAAATTCAAAATAAAATCCTAAACCCTACAAAATAGATGTTGGAAATTCATATAGCACACTAGCAGTTTATATTACAAATATATGGGCTTAGCATCAATGGTTGCCAAGCCCACCTATCCTATTGGGCTATGCTTAAGGATTTAAATAGCACCTACAAGAAAATAGTATTTTATATTTATATTTATTATGATAATCCCTTTAAGCACAACCTTTTATTATTAGCCTAAAAAGAAATTTCCTAACATCCAGACTAACTTGCAAATAATTCTTAGTCATCCGGTCCAAATATATTACCTCATAAAATAAGAAAAATATCATTTCATATCACAAAGCATCACAGATCATTGTCCGAAACCTAACAATCTAGTGTGTTAAAGAAAAGGCTTATGTGGTATGACAACACTAAGCATTTATTTAAGTTCAAGTTTTGATTTGATTTCAAGGTTTGTTTAATTTTACCCTTAAATGATTGAATTTATTTATAATTTTATTTCAATTTCCTATTTATCTTATGGTGAAGTTGGATATAGGTGTTAGAATAAGGAATAAAATATGTTCTATTTTGGGCAGAACCTCTTCTACTCACCATCCTAAACCTAGTAGAATGAGATCTTCATCCTATGATAAAGATCCATTCCATGACCCAAACTAAAAAAACTAAGTATTTATCTAACCCTTCTGAGTTTACTTGAACAATTCGATTAAATTAGATTTAGTTGATGTTTATTAGATTAAGATTTACGTTATTAATTATTATTTAATTCTTTCCTTTAAGTTTTATCTTTTTAATTTTATTTGAATCTCATAAGTTTATATTACTTGATTAATTTTAAATGGTGTTCTGATTTAAAGATTGTTTATTCTTTTCATTTAAAATGATTTTTTATTTGCATTTTCATTAAGAGATTAATAATTTGGTTTATTGAATTTTTGTTTTTTGATTGATTTGTAGTTTAATGATTTCTTCTACTAATTCAATCTTCTAATTTAGTTTCAATTAATTAATTTGATTTGTATAAACTCTATATTGGTTAATTTACTTTAATTTTATTTAAAATGAATATGATTCTATGACTTAAATTTATATTTAGTTTTATACTTCTTTAATTTGATTAAGATTTAAAATAAAAGTTATTATTCAATTCCACATATTTTAATTTAGTTTATTTGGTTTTAGTTTGAATGATCTCATTCACTTATTTACAAATCAATTAATACTTAGTTAATATGAATATTTATTATATATTTTTTAAGTTAGTTAAATTGATTTATTTAAATTAAAGTTGAAAATTTAATTGAATGGTTTTTATTAATTTCAGTATATAGACACTTTCCCTTATACATGCTCTATAAGATTGAATCTTTATTAATTTAATTATTCAATTTACTATTTAATTTGGCTTAAGAAATATTTTATGTTTAAGGATTTATTATTTAATCAAATTTCTTATAATAAGGTTTTTTTTCATTAACACTTAATTATTGATTATAACCTTAACTACTTAGCATAAATTAAAAGATCTAATTAATTATGTTTATTTGTTCTTAACATAGTTCCTTTTAATGTTAAATAGATTTAAAATGATTTCAATGTTAACAAATTTTATTTATACATGAAATTTAGAGTTTAATTAATTTTAATTTTCAATTAATTATTTGGTTTATTACATTTCTATCAAATTAATAATCTAGGGTTTGATGAAGTTCACATTCTTAAATATTCCATAAACCCTAAATATATGATTAGTTAGATTTCTCAACTTCAAAGGGTCAGAAATTTTTGTAAAGTTCTTTGATGTTGATTAAAGTGCCTTGAGTTACCTTGAGTTAATTCCATTAATTTTTATAATTTTTGTAATTTATTATTTTATTTAAATTAAGAATTTGAAAATTTCATAACTTCTGATATATAAGTTCTTTGGTTTTGAAAATTTTATGACAAGTGTGGTTCCTTGCCGATTTCATTTCCCTAAAGTTTCATCTTTCTAAGATGTGTGTTTAAAGACTAATTAAGGTTTTAATGATTTTAATAAAACTTAAATTAAGCTTAAATTAGTAAGAAGTATTTAGGGGTTCTAATTTTTCTTAATTCTTCTTTACAAGATGAATCTAGAGAGGGTTTATTTGTAGTTTTGGATTCTTCATTGATTTGCTATGATTGTTTAAAGATAAAATCAATTAAATAAATTTATTTACTTATTTAATTATCAAATTAAGCCATTTTGAGGATTCATGGGTTCTAGTGAGGTTTAATATATTTCTTAGGTTCACTAATGTATATTATGATATTTTAAATTGATTCCATGATTTTCCTCAAATTTTCTAATTTGTTATTAATTTATTCTATTAAATTAAGGTTAGAAGATTAAAAATTTTACATATTATAGTTTAATCACTAATAAATCTTAAGGATTTTATTTGAAGTGTATTATGACCTCAATTTCATTTCTCCAAAGTTTTAGGTTGATTAGATTAATAATTTTAGTTTAAATAAGGTTTGATTTATTTTAGTTAAACCCAACTTAACCTAAAATTACTCAATAAAAATTGAGAATTTTAGGTTTAATGGATTCTCTCATTGAGATGAATCCATTGAGCCCTTATTTATAAATTTTTGGTTAGATATTTTATTTTCTATTACTTTTTAATATTTTTTAACAATTTTCTACACTTTTTAAATTAAAAAAAACCAAATTTTCTTCTTTAAACCAATGAACACGTAGCGCCATGTGGTTCATCCAAGTGGGATCCACTTGGATCCCATGTTAAATTGGCAGCAAGAAAGCAATTTTATTTGGACCATCCGATCAATGATCGGACATCCCAGGATCAACCCATAGTTCCCTAAGGGATTCCATCGATCAATTTTACTAAATCATAGCTATTCATTCCAAATAGAAGAAATTAACAATTATAATTATGTCCCCTTCATTCACGATGGTGATCGAGCACCATCGAATTTTTGCCTAATTGTTAGTGATTTACAAGATGAAATCATGGGATTTTGATTGAAAAATGTTCAAGGTATGATTTCAAAGGGATCTATACTGCTTGATCATTCATAAAACTAATTTCATTTCATAAATGACAAATGTTAATTTAAATGGGAGTTAATTTTAGCCATACCTCACCGGCATTGAGTCTCAGTGGTGGTCTCAAAGAGGTTGCACGAAGCTTTGGAGAAGGGATCATGCTTATCTTCTCTTAGAATCAGTGTAAAGATGAACATCCACCATCACTCGCTAGAGTTTGGTGTTGGGAATAATCAAGGAAGCCTTGGAGGATGGGGAAGGTATGCTTTTGCTCGATTTCACTCAAGAAAGGTGATGGAATGAGCAAAAGCCTCAAATTTTTCTTCTCCTTAGGTTTATTATGGTTGGCCAAAAGCTTCTCCATATGGCTTGGAAGGGAGGTCACCAGCCATGGGAATTTGAATGCCACGATTACTCTAATGGATTGTGAGAAGGTCTAAGCTAGCATTCAAGTCACTTATGGAAAGTAATGTAGCATGTATGGGTGATATTTGGTAGGATTAGGAGGAGGGTGGCTCAAGTTAGGCTTCTTCTCCTCTATGGCATATTCCTCTCTCTCCTTAGACTAATTGGGACCTCCTTAGACCCCTACCCTTGGTTGGCAGCTACCTAGGTTCATTCTAAGATGGGTCTAAATGAATATAAGTCTAATTAATTTGAGTTTGGGCTTAAGTGTTTAAGTTTGATCCATTTGGATTTAGCTTGAATTGGATTGGATTATGTTAATTTAATTTGATCGATTAGCATTAGATGAAGGATTGTAATCAATGTTTATTATTTCTTAAGTGATTAGCCAATATGTAGTCTAAATGACTAGCCAATCCTAAAGAGAGGGTTTATAAGTTGACCCTAAAGTTTTTTTTTTCTAGAAAGGATGCCACTATGGACACTCACTCTCTAGAGATGGTAGTTGGAGAGGATGCCACTATGGATACTCACTCCTAACCAAACTGCATGAATTTCAACTATAAAAAGATGTCACTAGGGGACTTACTCCTATAAGGTTAGTTAGTAAAAAAGGGTCTTCAATGACTTCATTCTAAGCCAAATAGCTAGGTGTTTAGAAAAGGGGCCTTCAATGGCCTAGTTCTTGATCTTTAACTTTTTGACTATTAGAAAAGGGGTCTAGGTGACTTAATCCTATTTTTGTCTTTTAGAAAGGATGCCTACAAAGGGACATACTCCTATCTTGCCTTCAATGTCTTTATCCCAACTTAGATAGCTAAAATAAAGAAAGGGGTCTTAATGACTTAGCCTAATGAAATGGGGCCCTTAATAGCTTGAATCCATTTTTAAAAATTTGAAAGATATTATTGCAAGAATCAATTCTAAGTTAATTATTACACAAAATAATATTGTAGATAAAATAATTCTTCTGGCAATCTCAAGTACTTGATCTTCTCTTATATATATATATATATATATATATATATATATATATATATATATATATATATATATATATATATATATATATTATTTTTTAAATAGTTTGGTGTTTGATTTGAAGGAAACTTCAAATTTGTGTTTTTTTTATTCTCTATCATGGAGGTTGAAATCAATAAACTATCATGTTTTATAATAATAGTCATAAAGACCTTTAACATTTCCATATAATAATTTCATTTTTAATTGATTATCTATCTTTATTTTCTCCATCTCGAGAACCATCTAGTTGACCTTTCTACCTTACTAACCCAGTTAAATACTTCTTGTGGGCTTGTAAGGGGCCGCATAAGATGACTTAATTGGTGGATATGATCTCTCCTAAGATTCTTAGGATAGTAGGGAAGGCTCTTGTAGGATTTAACTTCATGTGGTGGTTGAGTCGTATTAGAGATTAGGATCGGCAAAAATAAGATAGAAAGCATACCAAATATATAACCACAACTTCATTTACTTGGACTCTTTCTTTAGAAGTCCAAATAACATGAAATAATGAGAAATTTAAATAGTGAAAATCTATTTGTGATCTAGAAATTTTCACTAAATTTCAAGGAGTCTAAATGTTTTTGTGATTTTCTCTTAGGACTAGTCAATGAGAAAATATCCTCATCGACTTTCTAATTTCAAACTTAAGATGGATGATACTTTAGAAAATACTATAATAAAACCCAAAATAACACTTGAAAATTAAAGATAAGTGTGTTAATAATATTTTTGGATGTCATGAAGATTAAATGCACCTAATAAACACCATAATAGACTTGGCAGCCACTTAAAAAATCTAAAAAAATGACTATTTTGGGGACGAATTTATGGTAAACAACTTTCTAACATAGAGTGGAAAACCAAAAACAATCCACAACAAAATTCTACAAAAATAGAAAGGAATAAAATTAGTACTACTCACTTAAGTAGCCTAGGTAGCAACGATCAAAGAACCCTTCCTCAGAGTTGGTCACCACCAAACCCTAACACTTTGTGATTTCTCTTATAATTTTGAAGCAAAATGTCACTGACTATTCATTCTAGAAATAAATAAGTTTTTATATATGTGACATCAATTCCAACAACAAAAAGATGGGGTAGGCCACTCTAATAATTTCAATTAATTATAATTAATTAATACTTTATAAATTAATTATAACTATATTTAGCACTTAAGCTCTTCCCATTTCCTAATAATACACCATACATAATAAGTAACATAAATTACGTATGACAATGTAAAAAGTCTTGACTTCTAACATGACATACATGAACAACATATACAATGCAACATAAACATGATAAATTAACACTTAGTCTTCAATGTTCAAGTTTTAATTTTCTCCCAAGGCACTCTTGCTCCTTATAATAGGACCATCCATTTTTTTCTTTCAATTTTCTTTCCCTAGACCTTGTGATTGGACATCCTCATGCTTATGCATTTTATGCAACATTATTTTTCTTGAGCCCCAAATAATTCTTCTCTGATGAGTTAAAATCCAAGTAGTTAGCTATAAAGTAAGGTTCTAGCTTCTCCAAATCATTACTAGCCAACCAAGTGCCTTTTAGCTTCTTCAAATCTCTCAATCTCACTAAGAACATGTGATCTCAACTTTTATCTACTTCATTTATGATGATGTGATGTACCTCAAACATGAATGTTAGGTTGGCATCTACAAAGAATAATTTATTTTCCTAAAAAAGAATCACCCTACATATTTGGAGTTTGACTAAATCATTCACATAATAAAACAAGGCTAATAAGTATATCTTTTCACAATTCAATAACATATGCATTCATGCCAATTTTTTTAATAATCTCAAATGGCACACATGCCCTAATTTATAATTTTCTAAATGGAGTTGATGGATACCTCTCAAGTTAGATTTTAATTAATGCATGGTTCCCCACATTAAGTTTCTTACAAGTTCTATTTTTGTGCTTCATTTCATCATTTTTCATATTAGTGAACTCCAATTATTATTTGACACTATCATGAAGGCTTTGAAAATCTTTTGCAATTATAAATGCATACTCAAAAGTTGCATGTAATGGGATGTTAACAAAGTCAATGAGTTTCTTAGGATTGTAACTATAAATATCCCTAAAAATGCTTTATTTGTCGCCCTGAGGATAGTAATATTATATGCAAACACAGTTATTAGAAGATGTAAGACCCAAATACCTAAAGTTCTACCCACCAAATTCTTTAAAAGACTTCCTAAATTTCAATTCATTACCTCAATTTGGCTATCAGTTTAGAGGTAAAAGGCTGAAAAGAACTTAAGTGTTGTGCCCATGAATTTTCATAATATTTTCAAAAGATAAATATGAGCTTTAGATCTCAAACAAAAATAAATATGGAATGGAGTCGTTGTAATTTAATAATATCTTTAAGGAATAATCTTGTTATTTGGGATGCATCATTGGATTTTTGAATTTTGTATGTATTGAGTCATCTTAAAGAAATAGTCTACAAATATAAATGTTCTATCATGTACTTTAAGTGTACTATAAAGTCCAAGTATAAAGTTTATAGAAATAGTCTACCAAGGTCTAAATGGAATAGGTAAAGCATAATACTTTTCTACTTAATTCATGGTACTTTGCTTTCTTATAGGTAGTAATGGGTCACCATTCTTTTAACATCTCACTTCAAGGATAGCTAATAAAATCTATGTTCTAACTAGTGTATTATTTAAAGCTTTCCAAAATTTACAATTGTTGACCTCACCTTTGGAGTGATGATTGGACACTTCCATCCCAGGTCTAGGATTCTTCTAGACACTTAGGTTTCCTCAATGATAGGACTTATAAAGCATGAACCTAGGTCTAGAGCTTTCTTTAGGGCAAGTAGGCTTCAGCTACCCTAAGGCCTAAACTAGCACTCATACACATCAATTCATTTTAACCTAAACCAAATGATTAAAACCTCAACCCCAAACCAATCAATTGACCTTGATTGAATTTGATTTCCAATCCAAGCTCCAAGCCAAATTAATTTGAACCTTAACCCAAGCTAACCCACTTCAATCCTATCACTCCATTCAAACCAATCCAAGCAAACCAAACTCAATTTAATTCTCTCAATCATTCTATTTATCCAATGGATCATTTCAAACTATTCTAACATTAACAATCAAGCCAATTAAATAGATTAGACTTAATTAGCCCAAGTTAGCCCATTAAACCTGAGAGATTCAAATAAACCAAAATCCATTTAAATCTAAGTCAATTATAGTCAAAGTCACCAATCAACTTCAAATTCTTCATTGAATATATTCCAACCATCCATAGCTTCAATTAGTCAAAATTGATTTGACCAAACCACTTAACCCAAAGTGACCTAAAAGGCCTAATTAGATCAAACTTCAATCAAACTCCCATTGGATCAAATCAAGCAATCCAATCCATTCATTGATGATTGTATGTCACTATTGAACACTCAACTACAATCAATTGAACCTAACCAAGCCAATTTTGCCCTTTAACCCAAGTTGACCCAAAGTGACCCTAAAGGAATAATTGGGCCATATCATGTTCTAAGCCAAATTAATTGCAACCAATGACCTTCATCAACCATAATTTGAATATTGAGCATGACTCAACCACCAATTGAAGCCGATTGAACCTAACCAACTAATTTTATCTCTTGACCCAAGTTGACCCACTTTGACCTAAAGGGACAAATTGGGCCAAATCAAATCCTAAACCAAATTGGTTAAAACCAATGCTTCTAATCAATTACTAATTGGATGTTGGACATGATCCAATCTTTAATTGGACCTAATTGGGTCAACCCAACCCAATTGACCTACTTAGCCCAATTTAACCTAAAGGGTCAAATTGAACCAAATCGCTCCCTAATCTAAATCAATTCAACCTAACTCTTGCAATCAATCAATAATGATCAATTGAATATGGACCTAAACCATGCTCATGCCAATTTGACCAATTTGGTCAACATGACCTATTTGACCCAAATTGAACTAAATTCAAATCTAATTCAAATTGAAACTTAACCAAACTCTCACTTTGACCCAATTTCATCAAAATGGTCAACTTAGCCCAATTGAGCCCTTTTGATCCACATGAATCAAATTGAGCCAAACCCAACCAAACTTGGCATGACTCATCATTAAGTCTCTATGGGCCTTCCCAAGTGGGCCCAACCCATGAAGAACTTAGGTTGGGTCAAACCCATTAAACCACGCCCTCCAAATGGGACAAAATCCCCATTTATAAGGGTTCTCCACCTACACATGCCTTGGCAACCATCTTTAGCCTTTCTTGGATAGAGGACCACTGAACCAACTTAACCTAAGGCTATTAGGTTTAGATGTTCACCAAAAAAGGGTGAGCTCACCCATGGGCAACCATTGGTCCACCTAAGGAGAATTGTGCACTCCATAGCAACCCACTACACTCCCTCAGGCTCTCACACATATCCACCTCCCCCCCCCCACCACCTCCTCAGGCCATCTACCCTAGTCGAACGACTGCCAAAGGCTGAGCCAATCTTAACCCTTGGTTCAGTTAGGGAGAAGAGTATACTCCTCCCCCATCCATTCAAACTCACCACACACCTTCCTCAAAGTATTCTGCGCAGTCCTGAACTTTTACTTGAGCTCTTTGTGCACTCCATCACCGGTGAGACCAAGCTCCACCTACACCCATGAACTTCATCTATCCAACCTCTCCAAATCTCCATCAAAGCCAATTTAACTTTTCCTACACCTTCACTACCCTCTAGAAAACAAAAATGAATCGATTTCCAACCAATTTGATGATTAAAAGGTAGCCCTAGACCAACTCTGGTGACTTTTGTAGTGGTGCTTAGTCCATAGACTGATCAATAGGGAGGCAGCTTGAGATCTTCTTAACAGGGATTCATCTCTTAAAGATGAAGCTATCTTTATCGACGAACCATCGGTCTCTAGCTCCGGTGAAGTAAAAATCTAGCAACCATAGATTTGGCCATAAGGTGTTGGTCTTTTTTGAAATGAAATATAATTTCATGTGATTTCCACTATATGGTCTCCTTAGATCTCTTCCCTAATCATTTTGGATTCAATTCCACCATCAATCATGCTCTGGTAAGCTCAGATTGAGTACTGGAAGGTGGACAGTGCCCGTCTTCCGACGCTCGCAAGATAACGGATCATTGGCCATCCATTCTACGTGATTAGAATAGATGGTCATTATTAATCATGCTAGAAATCTTAATTTAATCCGTTCATAATCATGAGATTAATCTCAACAGTTTGAACTAAGATTAGACTGTCAAAATAAAACTAAGTCCACCGTCGTTAAGTCAGCAGCCATGTCAGATATTTTAAATAACCAATAACCAAAGTGCCATATGGAAAGTGCTACCACATCAGCATCCACATGGCACCGATAGTTTAAATTGACTTAATTAGGCTTTAAAATGTATTTAAATAGCCAAAAATTCAAAAACAAACCATAACTACTTGTAGAAAAGCTTAAAAAATGCAAATAAACCCATTTTGGAAAGCTTGGACAGAGGAGAATTTAATAAAAATAAAATCTCTAATTAATATTTGATGAACAATGCTTAATTGAGGTTTGAAGCTTAGGCTAATTATCTTATTTAAGGCCAATTTACTTGGCTAATTAATTCCAAATTTGACATGTTGATTCCATGGGATTTTCTCAACCTCCCATATTTTTCTTCGAATTATTTGCCATGTGGTTCGAGAAATTCCAAATTTTCAATCCTAGTTACCCTCTTGAAATGATTTAATAATTATTAAAATTAATGAATAGTAAAATTTGATAATTAATATAAATAGTGAGGATAATATGGGAATTAATTAGGACCCCCTCTCCTAATTGTTTCCACTTATATTCCCTCAAAAGATTTAATTAATATGCTTAATAATTAAAAGTAAATTAAGAAAACTTAATAGTGAAATACAAATAAAATCAATTTAGGTAACTCAAGTGCAACCCATTTATCCTTTTATGTGTTTAATAACATAAAGTTATTGAAGAAATTATGATTTTCTTATTGGTGTGGGAAAATCATAAGAGTATTTATCTTAAATGTTCTCCTTCTTTAATTTAATTAATTCTTAAGCATGAGCCTAATTGCATTAGATCCTTAGGTGCATTGTAAATTATACTTTCTCAAAACATCTCATTGAAGGCTCATGTTTGGGTAGTTAATCGAATTAAAGAGGCTTGGGAAGGGTTATCAAATGGATATAATTAATAGATTGAACTTAATTAATCAATAAAATACATTTAAATTTCCTTCCTTTAATATCTTAAATAACCAACATGGGAAAGAGTAAATTCTAAGCATTGTTTCTCCTCTTTATTTTTTTTAATAACTTGAATATTAAAATTAAGCATTAAAGAAACTTTGATTAGATTTAAGAGATGTTTATCTAACTTGATTGTCCTTAAGCTCTAATGAATTTAAGTATGTTATGCAGTGATGTTCAATTACTTCCTTTCAAATTATCATAAATGTGCTTTCATATGCTTCATGTATTCATGTTTTAAAGTTAAAAGAATATGATTGCATTTAAATTGTAGGAGTTGGACAAGTGTTATCATATGGTGTGGCAATTATCATTAGTAAATCGCAAACTATTTTGAAACTATATGTTAGTTACAAAACAAATAATTTGAAGCTTAAATTAATGCTTATTATAAATAATTAATTATGTAAAAAATGAAATATTCATTTATTTGTAATGAAAAGATGGAAAATGATGGTTTTGTTCCTATGTTCATATTTATGTATTCATATATCTGAATTAGAAAGTATATAGTCTAGACAGCCCAAGAATACGAGACTTTAAGTAGCCCAAAGGAGGTCGTAGATAATCTCACTTCCCTAATTTTACAATAGCATATACTTGCTTAATTTCATATATGTGTGTGCATACATTATAACATAAAGTAAAACCCTTTTCTTTTGTCCATTAAGCTTTACATAAGTAAAAGATATTTATACACAGTATTTTTCATGATTTTATTTTTATGTTTATGTATATGCTTATGTGTATTTGAATTGGAAAATATATAATTTAGACATCTTGAGAACACGAGGTTTTATGTATCCCCAAGGAGGTCTTAGATAATCTCTCTTCCCTAGTTTTACAACAGCAAGTATTTGCTTAAATCCCTTACATATGTTTGCATATGCTTAAATGTGAGATGAAATCCCCTTTTCTATCAAATCCATGCATCAACATTTGTTAAGTGTGCAAACAAATATGAGTATATTGCATGTATATATATATATATATATATACACACACACAAACACACACACACACACACACACAAAACCAAATATTAAAGAAATTAAGAAAAAAGGAAAGAGTGTGAATTTTATTGATAATGAAAAGAAAATAGTGGAGTATCATTCATGTGATGGTGACTCAATTTCATTGGTCTTAAGATGTCTTTCATATTTTGATAAGATTCATTAAGGCTAATCTAAACTTAAGCCCAAATAAAATTTATGATTGATCTATTAATCTACCTTTAGAAATTAACTTAGGTTAGGGATGAAAGAGTCCAATCTCTTTATTCTCTTCATAATGATTATATCTTAAATGAGAAGTGAACAAAACAAAATTACATAAGTTAAAACTCAATCAAGCTACTAACATACTTAAAGTGAAACCATCCTTAATGGGTAACTTAAACATTCCTAAACTTTATAGAATCCTAATCTTAAAGATCAATCAAGATATACCACACTAAACCTTAGCACACACTTTAGAATGCTAAGTCACTGATCCTAATATTAGGTTAAGCCGGTGTATGTTGTGGTGATATGTTGTGGTGATATGTTTTTGTTTTGTCATATAATATTTTAGACTAGATGATAGGATTGTTTGTGCACAGACTAGATGTTTGGTCACTATTAGCCTAATAATATTTTATGTAGGGGATTATGGTTAAGGGTCCTCTGTATTAATAAATAAATATAAAATGCTTTTCTTGCAAGTATTATTTATGTCCCTAAGCATAATCCAATTCGGTCAAGTGAGCTTGATTACCCACGTGCAGGGTGCTAAATCCAAATATGTGAAATATAACTGCTTGGTTTATATGTTTATTTTAGCCAACATCTATTTTACAAGTGTAGTTAAATTTTTTTTCGTAAAGATGTAATTTTTGTAATAGGATTAGGATTAGTACTATGGGGTTTAGGATGAGTAGTGGCTAGAAGGAAAAGACTTGGGAGGCCCTGTGAAGCCTGGAGCAAGCTAACCTAAAAAAAAAAAGAATAAGAAGTGAAGATATTGTAGCATTTATTTCATTTGTTAGATTTAATTATAATTCAGGTTGTATAAGGTGTCTTTTTTTTCCTGGGGTGTATGGCAGTACTTGGCCACACCAGTCTTTTATTCTTTTACAAAAATTTAAATATTTGATGATTATATTTAGATTATGCAATAGAAATGGCATACTTTTCATTAGTTCTTAAAGTGTGTATGTTTGATGTGTGGCCTAGATGTGATTGGCTCTTTTGGATAAAATTAAATTTTCAATCCTCACTAAATAACATATAACTAAATTATAATGCAACTCATAACCTCGATATAAAGCTTAGGTATATAAACAACATAATAAAATATTTAGAAACCTTTTAGTTGAATGGTCGAATGCTATCACATCATGCATATCATATTGTTCCATTCTTGAATATGGAGGATCTCCACTCTTGCAGGATGGGGGACAAGCTTGACCTTTGAGAGTGGTCCCTTATAGTGGAGAACACTTCTTCTCAGAGATTTAGCCCATAACTCAATTTCATCATGTATTTAAGCATAATTATCCCATGCCTTAATCTAAATTAATGTGTTAAAATGGTTTATAAATTTGTTGTCATGCATTTTACATATCATATGGTTTTAAAATTATAGGAGGTATTAGCTTGCAGCAGATCTTTAGACCAATCTCATAGAGATAGGTGTTTAGTGCAAATACAAGATAAGAGAAGGTAAACCAAAGTGCTTATGGTTGGGAAGGATTTCAAAATCCCATTACTCGCTATCAAAGAGCCAAGTACTCACAACTATACTAGTAGCTCCTTTAATGGTGCATATGGCTAAGTTAAAAGAAGCCATGAAATAAAGATTATTATAAACAACCACTACTTATGAAGGCCAATAGATTTCATGATCAATCCAGATATTGTGTGTATCACTGTGACAATGGGCATGCCATTGAGGAATGTCGTCCGTTGAGGAGCTTAGTTGAAAAAATTAATAAATGCTGAGATACTCAAAGAATTCATAAGGGAAAAAAAGAAGTCTTTAAAATAGGTAATGAACCCATCGCATATTAGTCCATATTGCAAAAGTCATACCCACCATTTTGGAGGTGGAAGAGAATCCTCAAGGAAGCAAGCTTCAAATGGTTATGGTATGTGGAAGTTAACTCAATAGCCATGTTTCATGTGTCATACCTTCATAGTTTCTATAAGTTTTTCTAAGAAAGACAACCCCATCATTAGAAATCCTTATAATGATGTAGTCATCACAATGTTAATTATCAAATTAGAAGTAAATTAATTGACATGTGGAGACTAGTCAATATCATCTTCAAATCTATCTTTGATATTGGGGCTACTGATTTCAAAACTTACCCCCACTAAAGGACCATTATATGGCTTCTCAAGAGAACTGGGAGAAATAGAAAGGGGGATTACTCTCCCCACGACCTAGGGAAATAAGATGCAATTCATAGCTACGGCCAACTTCATTATAGTAGAGGCTCCTACCACTTACAATGACATCTTTAATCAGTCACTGCTCAACACGTTCAGGGTAGTGATCTCAACATATCACGTAGCCATCAAATTTGCTATAGGGGGTGAAAAGATCATGGTTAGGAAAATTTTGAATTAATCCATGACTTGCTACTTGAGAGTTGTAGGTGGGTCAAGAATATATGATGAAGTTTTGTAATTGGATGTCATACAAACTGAAGTTGAAGTTCTTAAGGAAATAGAAGAGATTCTTATTGCATAACTTTCTGCCTCAAACATAAGGAATCACTTATCTAAACTCTCTTGGATGATCTAGATGTGTTTGCCTGGACTGAGAAATGCCAAGTATTGATATCAACACTCATCACTTCAATGTCGATCAAGTTGCTCGATCGATATAGCAAAAAATGAGAAATACTGCATCACTACTTATTGAGCCCATTAAAGAAATAGTCACCAAGCTATGTGAAACTAACTTTTTTAAAGAATTCTAGTACTCAAAATGAGTGTCTAATATGATAATGACGTAGAAGTCAAGTGGAAAGTAGAGAATGTGTGTTGACTTCACTAATTTGTACTTGACATGTCCAAAAGATGGATTCCCTCGGCTTTAAATAGGTAGTTGGCTATTCAATAATGAGCATCTTGGGTGGATTTTTAAGGTACAACCAACTAAAAATGCATCCCATCAACTCAAAATAGACATCCTTTATTATTGGGGAAAGACTATATTGTTATGGAGTAACGCCTTTTAGTCATAAGAATATAGGAGCTACTTATCAAAGGTTAGTAGATTAGTGTTAACGAAGCAAAAAAGAGATAAATGTGAAATTTTATGTTGATGACTTTCTAGTTGAAAGTAAGTAGCCCACTCAACACATTCAAGACCTAAGAAAAATATTTAGCACTTTGAAGAAGTACAACATGTGCCTTGATCCTTTAAACTATACTTTTAGTGCTAAGTCAAGCAACAAATTACCCTCAAAAGAATAAAGGTTAATTTAGATAAAATAAAGGCAATAATTGAGATGATTTCGCCAAAAATAATGAAAAAGGTTCAAGGGCTCACAAGGCGAATCACTGGATTAAACAATTCATCTCTAAGGGAAGTGAATGATGCTCACCATTCTTTAATGTTCTTAGAGTAGCTAAGAGATATGATTGGACCCTAGAATGTGAAAATGATTTTTCTTGCATAACCACCTCTACTATAGAGCCCAAAAAAAGGATAAACCCTACTATTATAGTTAGGTGTTGGAGAAGACTCAATCAATTCCTTTATTATCAGAGAGAAAAATGGAAAGTCATGGCCTACTTCTATAAGGGTTGAGCAAATCATGGAAAAATTCATACTCACACTCATTATCATAACTAAGTGACTTTGACCATACATCCAAGCACATTCAATACAATTCATCATGGATAATCCACTCAAGTTTTTACTCACTAAATTAGATCATTTTAGAAGATTCAAAATTAAGTTCCCATGTCTTACTTGACTCAAATGGCAATCAAGGCCTAAGCACCTTCTGATTTCCTTGTTGAATTATTTGATTCTCATGCATTCTGATTAACCTAGAACCTTTATGGCAGTTATGCATAGATGATCCTAAGGTGAGCAAGGTATGGATGTTGATATAATGTTAAAATGTTTAATAAGGATCACCATAATGTAGTCGGTCAAGTTCAATTTCAAATCAACAAATAATCAATCTAAATATGAAGCACTACTCATTAGGCGAGATTCACTTTCGAGGACTCAAAACTTCACATATTATGTCATCTTAGACTTTCAACTAATGATAAGGCAAGTTAATGGGGTCTATGAGGTGGAAAGAGCCATTATAAAGGTACTTGTTGAATCCAAATCCATCCAGTAGATGTAGAAGGAATCTCGAGATACCTAAAAAATAGAATTATACAAAATATTATAAGTAAGAATATATGAAAGTAATGAAAAATATGAGAATGATAATCTTTATTCATCAAGATTGAAGTGCAAAGACTAGGGGTATAGAGATAGGAAAAAATGGTTCCCCATATGAGGATCTTTTCTTTAATATTATCAAGGCGACCATACATAGAAAGTACATATAAGGTAAATTGTGTACAAGTGAATTCTCACCAAAGTTGATGAAAAGTATACAATTGAGTGAGTATTATCTGTCAGACAGTGGGGGCTATCTTTTTGTCATGCAGGGATCAGGTTGAGAGGAGTAACTGCTATGTTGCTTTGAGTATTCACTTGCTACTGGTGAGTTGATTCCTTGCTCATTTTCTATGTTATTATTCTTTAAATCCTTGATTTGTTGAATCAAGTTGATCATTTCTTATCGGACACACCTTTTAACGAGTGTATTTATTCTTGCTCATCAAGTATCCTTATTGCGAGTATGCTTATTTTGATAAATAGAATCATCAGGTCACTTGAGTCTGCTCACTACCTTCAGTATTCATTTAGCTCCCCTATTCTTCTACTCCTTATACAAGTATTTCACAAAATGGCTAGAAAATAAATAGATTGATTAATTGTGAACATTTAATGAATTGAGAAAATTTATATAATTATTAAGATGTCAAATCACCTTTTGATCAAATCGATCTTTCAATGTGTCAAAGGTTAAAATAAATCCATTAATCTTTATTTAGCATGTTCAACACTTTTCAACTTTTTTTCTCGATAAATTCTCTAACTTCTAGTGGTCAAGTCAAAAATTTAACAAAATATTATAGATATGGACACTAAGATGCCTTGTGGAAATATTGACTCTACGATTATGTAGGTAGGTCTTTAGAAGAAGTCCAAGAAAGTGAAGAAGTTGAAGGAGGTCACTACCATTCCCATGGCGAAGATGAGCATCTCAACTCCTCTAATCATAGCTACTATAGCTCTGACTACTTCCCTGAACTCACAAGGAGAATCCACCACTCACCCAACTAAAGAATAAGTTTCTATGGCTAGGCTCCATCAAGTGTGACCTATGAGTGTTCCTGTAGAAGATGTGGGAAGAGAAGAGACACCTTTAATTTACTGTAGGAAGGAGATGGTGAATGAATTGTTGGACCAACTATTGTAAACAAACTGTCGAGGAATGCCTTGCCAAAGTGAGATTTGCTAGTTACCATGTATTGTATGTATTTTCCATCTATGTCCCTTTATTCTTTGATTGTAGCTGAGCACGACTAGCATTTAAGCATTGAAAGAGGATAGTGAGGGGCACTCATTTTCCTTTTAATTTATTTCCTCCAATAGTTTAGGTAGCCTTATAGAATCTCTTCACAATACTATGGGTGATTTATTGGGCCACTTCCGGAGTAAAGAGGAATTCCATTTACTTGGAAGGTGGCTTCCCTTCCCAAGGGTTGGATTTATAACAATCCCTTTATTAAAATTCTATTTCTAATTTTTAATGAGTTCATTTTTCATTGACTAGCGATGACTCCAACTTTCCCACAGACTAAATTGATGGTGCGTGTGTGGACTTGGCAAAGAGTTAACATCAACTAGGAGTGATAATTAAAACTCTTGTTGCTTTAAACAACTCCACCTCTACTGACATTAGAGAGATGATGGTGGGTTTTTCTTATTCTACTTGTAGAGATAACAATGAGTTTTGAAAGAGTAAGTCTACTTTGTGATTAAGGGATGACATGGAAAAAGAGCTGTGAGTATTCACAAAATCCTCTGAGGTCACCCTTTTAAGAGAAACCTTGGACTCATCCTAGTAGGACATATGCAAGTTGTGATCACAGTTTGTGCTAAAGTCATAACATTCACAGGCCTTGGAGGTGGAGTACCAGCATAACTTCACGACCATGAGTGTTGAGTAGCATTTCTTTGGAAATCAATCAAGTCATAGAATACTTCACTTCTCCTTTCTAGCATGAATTTTTTATTTGATTATAACTGTGGGAAAGGTTAACTTGCCAAGGATTGGCACTCTGAACCTATAATCAAGTTGTTGAAAATATAATGTGTAAGGGTTGTAGTGAGTGTGTTATACATCTTCCCATTAATAAAAATAGTAAATATTTTGTGTTTTTCTTTATTCTCAAGTACTATTTTATTTTTTTTACTATTATTGCATATTAATTGCATTTCTATAAACATTATTTCTTGAGATATTTATAGGACTAATATAATCAATTCTTCAATTAAAGCTTGATTATCCATGCTATTAAAAATTTATTAATATATATAAATTTAACTAAGATTAGTTGAGACTTTATTACTCTCCTGAGATAAGTGAGTAGATCCTAGTATTATTTTCATTACTGGCGAGTATGGCTTTGTTGAAGAAAGCTACCTTGACTTTTCATTAAAGCTAGATTAAAGAAGTCCTTGAGTTAAGCTCTTCGATTGCAACCTCCATATTTTATGGTTGTTGTGGTGGAGACCCCAATTCACTATGAGAGTGGCCAATAATGGTGGGCACTTCAAGTTAGTCAAGATGCACGAGTTGTGCATTCCACTCCCACATTTCAAAAAATGGGTTCAAGCTCCCTCTCCCACGCGAGTGGATAAATCTTCTTAATGTTTTCTGGAGTGGCGCCTATTAAAATCCTTACAAGCTAGTGGTGAGCATCACCACTTTCATTTTATGCCTATGAGAAGAGGGCAACCCATGAGCATAGGCTTCTTTCATCAAGCATTCATGGTGAATGGTCACCAAGATGGGATCGTGCAACTTTCAGTAACTTTATTGAAAATTTACAATTTACAAAATTAGGTACAGAAGTGGCACTTGTAGCTTCTTTTTGTAGAAAGTGCATCACGATGGTTGATTTTAATTGGTCCTCTTCCCTACTTAGAGGGTAAGGCAACCAAGCTTGGTGAGCTAAGTGCATAAAAGGAGGAGGTCATTATGAGTTTGCAAGGTCGCACCTTGAATATCTCACTACTTTAGTTTTAATAAGGTTTATTCTCTCTTCAGAGAGTTTTCTTCTACATACTTGCTATTTTTCTACTTTTATGAGTTGTTTTCTAATTATTATTTTTTTTTTTTACTTGAAAGAGACATGACTTCAGCAGTTTGTGAGCTCAACCCTAATATGCTTTATTTCCTTGAGGAAAGTTAGGGAAAATGGGCTAGCAAGTGCTTAGTGGTGAGGACCCAGTCTCTCTTAAGGTTGGCGAGGTGGAATAAAATAAAGGGGAGCTAAGTGTGGCTCCCACTAAGGCCGCCAATGAATTATGGATGTGTATCGCTCCCATGAAGTCCAAAAAAAGAGCTACAAGCTCAATTCCTCAGAGTCGCTACGGAGCAGGGAGTCTGAGGAAGAAGAGGAGAGAGGCAAAAGCTCAAAGAACAACTTCACCCCAAACTTATGAGAGTCTACCCATGAATCCTATAAATTTGGCCCGTCCATCTTCTCAAAGGATTTTAGTGATCTCTTGGGAAACCTTCTTAATGCTCACTTAGCACATGCTGTTAAGACCACTCAGGTAATGGTGTTGTAGTAGACATGGGAAGTCTACCAAAAATTTTTTGAGAAGAGGAAAGAGACTTATACCAATAAGTCCATGTAATGAGTATGAAGAGAAAGCTAACATATCTTAAAGCCAAGCATAAAGACCTATAGACTAAGGCTGCTCTCCAAGAGGAGGAGAAGGAGAGGGAAACTTTGGAGCTTACTTATCTTACGGAGGGTAAAATGGAGTTGGAGGAAGAACTCTCTCATTATACTGAGGATTTTCAAAAAAAGAAGCTAAGTTTATTGAGTTTCTTGATTCTGACAAGTACCAAGAGTTTCTACAATAGAAGTTCAAAGATAGTGTCTACTTAATTATTGCCAATTTGGTTAAACATGGCCACCTAGACATCAAGTTTTTAGACTTCTTTAATGTACTTGCACTCTCGGATTCTGATGATAATGATGAGGAGGGTAATTTGAGTTGACACATCTTTTCTTCCTTCATTTCTCTTTATGTAAAAAGTTTTTTTTTTTGAGAAGGTAGAATGCAAGTACTTTACTCGCTTCACTATAAAGATTTCATATGAATTAAAAATTATAATTAGATACAATTGTATTTGCAATTGAGCTTATTTCTATGAATGGGTATTAAATTTGTTTCTTTGTTAAGTATTGTTATGTAAGTGTGTGGTCACTAAGTTGATACTTGTTGGCCGATGCTTGCATGACTTATTCATGACTTAGAATAATTTCAATTCTCGATCAATTTCGGGATAGTATTTTGAGTTTGCATGTATTCATTCATTGATGCTTGAACAACTCAACCTATGACTTAGAATACTTTTAAGTTAATATCAATTAAGAGAACTTTCCCTAGATGGTTGTGTGTAGTATAGTAAGCTCACTTATAATCATTGGACTGATACTCACCGATTAATTGTTTGAATAGATTGACTCATGACTTAGAATAATTTTAAGCCATGGCATAATTGAGAGAACCTTCCTTGGGTAGTCGCAATTGACACAACAAGTTTAACACATCCTTTTATCAATTGCGTGACTCCATAAAAGATCATATTATATCTTTAGTTGCCACCCATAAGACTTATCTTTGATTTGCTAATTATTCCTTTGTCACCAACTAAGAGAGTTGGTATTTCTAAATTTAATCACCATTCTCATAGGGTGTCAGTCTTACAATATAGTCATCAACCACACAAAGCGTTAGTCTTTTTAGTTGCTAACTAGAAGAGTTAGTATTTTTGGATTTAGTTGCTGACCTCATTGGGTATTGGTCTTAAGCTATAGAGACCAATCGCATAGAGTGTTTGTTGTTTTAGTTGTTAATTAAGAGAGCTAGTATTTTTGAGTTTAGTTGCCAACCTCATGGGGTGTTGATCTTATAATATAATCACTAAGCACACATATTATTGGTCATTTTAGTTTCCAACTAGAAGAGTTGGTCTTTAAGAGTCTAGTTGCTAACCTCATGGCATGTTAATCTTAAATTATTAGTCAGTTCTACTTAAGGATTGCTTGTTTAACTTTAGTTTTCTCAAACCAAAAAATGGTGCTTCAAGTATTTTGAACTAGTACTCGCCATCATTGTTCACCTAGTGGGACCTTTCCTTAGGCCATGAATGGCGCACCGAGTATCTTGAGTCATTATGCAGCTCCCCCTGAGTGTTCTTGCATCAAAGGTTGACTTTTCTCGACATCACTACTTCTCATGCCAAGAATGTCACCCTAAGTATTTATATCTCTTACTTGGGCATTCACTGCTCACCAAGTGGGACTTTTGTTGAGAAAGTTGGCATACTGAGAACCCTAAGTCATCACACAGCTCCCTGAGTGTAATTTTTACCTTTTATGATTTGAGTATGATTCTTTGGTAGCTATCATTATCTTTGGTAACTTCTAGCATCTCTCATTGGAAGTGATTATAGAACTTCCTCAAGGACTCTCCTAGTTCTTTCCTCATCTGCAAGAGAGCTTGAGAATGTTTCTATGACTTATGTGCATAAGCAAATTTCATAGTGAACCTCTTTTTGAAGTCACCAAATGATGTTATGACTCTTAAAAGAAGATGCAAGAACCACTTGAGAGGTAACACTTTGAAAGTGGTGAGAAGAAGTAGGCACTTTATCATATCATCCATGTCTAGTAGTAATGTAGTTAACTCAAAATATGTACGTGGTCGATGGGATATGTTTGACCTTCATATGACTCAAGATGTGGGATTTAGAACATATGAGAAGGGAAAACCTCAGTAATATTCATAGAGAAAGTATTTGTTTATTGTTATTGCTTCTTTGACACATCCTCATCTTTACTTGTGCCATAGGAATCATCATTAGAGTTGGAATGATAAGAGGCAGGAATTCTAGATGGGTTTCTTCTCTCTCACCATGCTCATCGATTGGCCAATCTAGTGGATCCTTTATTCTCCTTTATTCTGGGCTCTTCATGGTGTGTTTTCCCTTGGCTAACTGCATGAGGTAGATGATTCTATCTTGTATGTCTCACAAATCTTATTGTGTTGTGAATTGCTAGACATTCTGCCCTATATCTGCTAAGTGATCTCATGTCAAGGGTCCTACTTTGCTTGGTATTTAGCTTCTAGTGCTTATCCTCATCCATGCTCACCACACCAAAAAGAATGTTGAATCTGAATCTATTTGTAGATGATAGAGGGACCATCTAGGATACTTGGGAAGTAGGGTTAGACAAAAATATTGTAAGCAGGAAGACAAAAGAGTAATGAAAAATTTGAGAATAGTAATCTTTAATTCTGAAGATCCTAGTGCAAAGAGTAAAGGCCGAGAGAGAGAGAGAGAGAGAGAGAGAGAGAGAGAGAGAGAGGTCCCCATGTGAGAGAGGAGCTCCACTTTTATAATACTAAGGGGTCGTACATAAAAAGTACATATAAGGTAAATTAAGTATAAGAGAATTCTCGCCGAAGTTGATGGTAAGTATACATGTGAGCGAGTATGTATCTATCAAATAGTGGGGGAAAGCAGCCCTTTTGTCATGCGGGCACACAATGAAGATCAAACTGAGTAGAGTAGATGATATGTTAGTTTGAGTATTCTCTTACTACTAGCAAGTTGATTCATGGCACATTCTTGAAGTTATTATTCTTTAAGTCCTTGACTCATTTAATTATGTTGATCTTCTCCTATAAAACACACCTTTTAGTGACTATATTTATACTTGGTCATCAAGTATCCTTTATGTGAGTGTGGTTATCTTTATAAATAGACTCATCAAGTCACTTGAGTCTGCTCACTGCCTTGTGTATATAGTACTTACTCAAAGTGAAAATAGAAATTAGGCAGTTGGAATACATCAAGATTGAGTAGATACCCATGAACAAAAACTAACTTGTCAATCTCCTATTAAGGGAAAGTAGACTCAGGGAGCACTCTATCATATGACTCACTCAACTAAGCATTTAAGAAGAGCTGATGCAAGTGGGATATGAACACTTGCTGAGCTGGGTTGATCTATTTTAAAGATATTTTTAGTCTAGGAAAATTAATGAAGCTACTAAAGACTTGAGGAGTTTTAAGATAAGGGCTATATCTAGTACTTTTTGATTAAGAGTAAGTTATTTTATAGATTGGTGACTCACTTAACTTTAGATGTGTGTGGGAGGCCCAACAAAAAAGAGTCCTTAAGGAAGTACACTCAAGAAAATATGGAAGTCATTCAGAAGTAGAGCACTCAACCATGGAATTAAGATAGATATTTTTGACCCATGCATAGGATGGACACTGAGGAATTTGCTAAGAGGTGTGTGTAGTGCCAAAAATCACTCCACTTCAACAAAGCTGCCACAACCCTATAGCTTGCTTCAAGCTCTTAGCCCTTCGATATTGGGGAATAGAGTTGATCGACCCCATACTGATAACTAATGGCTAGAGGAAATTCTTTCTCATTATGATTGATTACTTCAGCAAGTGGATCGAGGCAATGCCACTCCCAAAGATATATTCCTATTTAGTTTAAAATTATATTTGGATCGACATTATATGCAGGTATGAGTTGCCATGTCAATTATCATATACAATGGGCCATAGTTTGCTAACATGGGGATAAAAGAATTCTATAAGTCTCAAGGAGTACAACTAAAGTTCACTCTAGTTCATCATCTATGGAGCAACAACCAAGTAGAAGCACCCAATAAGAAGATCTTTAACTTGCTGAAAAATAAGGTAGAAAGTACCAAAAACCAAATGGGTTAATACATTACTTTTCATGCTTTGGGCTCTCAAGATAACTTCTACAAATGTGATGAGGCACTTTCCATTTGCATTATCATTCAGATCTCAAACCATCTTATCGATCAAGTATGAGCTCTACAGCTAAAGTGCATTAGCAATGGAAGAATTGGGGGATAACATTGGCAAGTGGGAGAAGGCAAATTTTGAAGCAATGGAGGATAAACTTGACATGCTTGAAGAATTGAGGCTTGAAGCATCATTGAGATAAGAGGAAATAAAGAGGTGGATGGTGATATACTATGACCACCATGTTAAAGAGAAGCATTTTAACTGTGGTGGCTTGGAGTTAAAGAAAATTGATGCAGTAGCTCGACAAAATGCCTTATGTAAACTCGCTTACACATGAGATGGACCATACATTACACAGAAGCAAGTAATACAATGTGTACACTAATTGCTGACACATGAAGGACAAGACATACTCCATACTTAGAATGCTAAAGATCTCAAGAAATTCTATTGCTAAAGTGAGTAATATCTTTCATATTTTATATTTTATTATTATTATTATTATTATGGATATGAAGTTAATCTTTGTAAAGTTTGTACTCCTTTTAGCTTAGATTATGGCTTTATTGAATGATGAAATAGACTTGGAAAAATACTCAAGGAGCTATGCGATGACTTAATTGACCTGACATACCACATTTGGCTCAAGAAAAAGGGGTTGCACCCACCAAGCTACAAAGACCCAGAGTGAGAAACCTATGAATTTGATATGCTATTTTTGGCCCAAGAATGCCCTAGTCAAGCAGGGGACCCATGAGTTGAAATCATTAACACTCACCAAAATTCTAAAAAGAAAGAGAAAAAACCAACACTCTGTGTGGTTGGTGACTCAAGTGTAAGATCGACACCTTGAGATGTCAGAGACTATTATCCAATAGATCAACACTTGGTGCAGTTGGCGACCCAAGTTAAGATAGATGTCGTATGAGGTTGACAACCATTAAGTAGAAGACCAACTTCTCTCTTTTTCTTTACATAAAGGTGAAAATTTTATTGATTACTCAAAGTACAATAATCTAAAAAGCCAAAAACAAAGTAAAAAAGGTAATTACTTAAAATCAAATCTAATGTATGGTAAGCCCAACTTGTCACTTAAAATAAGTGAGTTTAGCTCTCTATCAGGGTACTTGGATCAAAAGAAAAGCTAGAGATTTGAACCTCTTCTGGCCAAAAGATCAACAGGTTTATTTCCTTCCCTCCAAATATGGGAGCAAGATACTTTAAGATTTCTTATGAGCTTTTTGATAATTTTGCATAGATTGAGGATGAGCTAGGGAGTATGCTGCATTTGTTCTTCTTGAAGGGTCTGGATAAGTAGCAGAAAATCAGATTCAATCTAGTAATTTAGGTAACACTTCCTTGAAGTAAGAAAGCAAGGAATAAAGTAATGAAGCAGCTTCAGCCTGAAGTGCAGAAGAAGCAGCATATGGCATAGAGAAAAATAAAATGCAATCACCCTCACAATTCCTGATTATGTCTCCAATTCTATCCTTCTTGGTGTTGGTGTTGACACTGCCATCAATTTTAATTTTGATAGTGTTTTGGCCTAGTTTGTTCCAGAATACAAGGTTCCATTTTGGAGGTCTGCAGGTGGCTAAAAATTTTTTGTTGCAGTTTAGTTCCTGATTTTCTTCAATGTTTAGTAATTGCAAGTATGATCTGATTCTAAGCGCAGTGGATTCAACTGCGGTGTTGGAGTAATAATGTTTGCTATAATTTCTTATAGTCTAGATGAACCAAAGTATGATAAAGATGGCATTCAATGATTTGAGGGAAATTTTGCAGTCTACATTCTGAGAATCATCTAATAGGAAGAGTAAGGTAGAGAGACCATCTCCAAATTGACTGTTTGTTTGATCAGCATACTTGTTCCAAATTGATTTATTGAATTTGCATTAGATGAAGGTATAAAGTAGTCCTTCTTCTTCTTATTTGCATAAGGGACACCTTGAGGGAAGTCTAAGACCCTTGAGTTTGAGGATGTCATTAAGAGGTAGGAATGATGGAAGAGTCTCCAACAGAAGAAGGCAATCGATGATTTGATTTTTTGATTCTAGATAGCTGTACCCCAGATGACTATTATGGTGTTTTTCCTCCAAAAAAGATATAGAATTTTATGTAGGGACTTGTAGGGGGTTTTCTCTTTCACTATCAACTTGTCTTTTCTAGTCATATCCACTGGGAGATTGCAGATCTAAGTATAAATATGGGAAGGAAAAATTTAATGCAGCTTCTCATTAACTCAATGAGTTTCTTTCTAGAATTCTTTGATGTGTCAGGTTTGTAGGGGTCTTGTATCAACAAATTATAGATAGAGGGAATCACCCTAAAACTAATTTCCATTCCAAACATCAATATGGCCATCACCTAGGTCTAAAAAAATTTAATCTTCAGCATCCTCCCTATGCTGAAGTAGCTTTTTCCAGATTGTAGAATCATTCAGTTTGTTGTTCATAGTTAGTGGGTGTGAGGCCTGCAGTATTTCCCTAGCATATAATTAGACCAAAGTGATTTGTTTTCTCTCAGTTTTATCCAGAGTTTGTAGGTTTTGCATTTTATGTTTGTCTCTATGGTTTTGAAATTTATTCACTCGGTTGCACAACTGCTTCCAACTAGTCCAATGAATGGACTTGTGGTTGTGGCTCCAAATGAATTTGTTTAACATTATTTCAATCTTCAATTGGATCAATTTTGGGATGTGGTGTACTTGAGTGGCATATAATGGGATTGAGTTAAGGTTTTTTTTACTGTAGTTATTCTCCATCCAAAAGAGAGGATAGAATTCTCCTATGTACTGATCTTATTTTGAATTTTGGAAATGATCTCAAAGAAGAGGGAGGATGTGATCTTTCCCTTGTATAGTTTGATTCCAAGGTAAGGAAGGGGGAATTTGGAATGAGTAAATCTTGTTTTATGATTGATCCGTCTGATTTTGGATTTATTGATTTGCTTTCCTGTGACAAAAAGGCATTTGTTAGTGTTTAAAGATATACTAGATAGGCTCATGAAGTTCATGAGGATTTCCATATAAGTGTTGATAGATCTCTTCTTTCTATTGCTAAAAATGAGAAGGTCATTAGCAAAAGCCAAGTGGGTAATGTTGGTATTTTCAGTGGAGTGGAAGTTGATAAACTTATTTGATTCTAAGCTACTATTTAGTTTCATGGAGAGGATGTCGAATGCCAAAATGAAGAGAGTGGGGGAGAGTGGATCACCTTGTTTCACTCCCATGTTAGCCCATAGTTTACTATTGGTAAGAGTTTGTAATAGTTGTTGGAAAGAAGAGTTTCCTCCATTTTACAAAAATTTTGAGAAAAGCCTATCTCTTTCAGAGTATTCACTAAGAACTCCCACCTAAAAGTGTTAAATGCTTTTTTTATGTCGAGTTCATTATGACATTCTGCCATTTACCTTTTTGTCTATGTCTTTAATCAAAACTTTGGCTAGTAAGATGTTATCCAAAATGTTCCTACCCTTATGAATGTAGTTTGGTTTGGAGAGATGAGATTTGGGAGGATCTTTTGGAGTTTAGTGGCTATGATTTTGCTAATAATCTTGTTGATGGTTAGGGCTAAACAGATAGGTCTAAATTTGTCTCAGATATGGAAATTTTTGTCTTTGGGTATCAGGATTATGGATGAAGTGGTGAAGTATTTGTGACAACTATAGTCTGTAAAGAAGGATATAATGGCCTTTATGACTTCCACCTTGATGACCTCCCAAGCTTTCTGGTAGAAGAGGGCAATGAATCCATCATATCCAATTATTTTATATTCATCCATTAAATTAAGAGCATTTCAAATCCCCTCCTCCTTACAGATTGAAGTAAGAAGATTATTATTTATAGGAGCTTTTTCAAAATCAAAGAAGTCTCTATTTTAGTGGGGAATTCTATTATGATTCTGGGAGTGTCATAGGGTATTTATGAAGTAGTTAGTGTAATCCTCCATAATGCTTTATTGTTGAATTATCCAATTTCCATGAGTATTTTTGATTTTATTAACCCACTTCTCTTCTCTCCTCTTCCTTATGCAAGCATGAAAGAATTTGGAGTTTTTGTCACCATGTAGGAAGTTCTATATAGCTACTTTCTATCTAAGGAAGTCCTTATCTCTATTAATGAAGTTATTGGAGGTCCTGTTGAAGAGTATCTAGTTGGTCTTCAAGGAGGGAAGTATCACCATCTATCATGTGAGCCAATTCTTTTTCAATGTTGTCAATTTTATCTTCAATTATTTTACTTGGTGATGGATGTTGTGAAGTACCTCTTTATTCCTTTTTTTAATCCTTGAGTAGTGATTTTGTGAAGTACCCATAGCTTAATCCAAGGATTATTATGATCAACACTTTTCCATAACCTTGTAATGTAGCTGATGAAGTCAAGATGGGAGGTCCACATATTGAGGAACCTAAAAGGATTATTCTTTAGTTTAGTGGTGTGGTTAAAGTTGACCAACAAAAGGGAATGGTTTGAAGCAATTCTAGCTAGTTGTTGAACCTCTATAGTGCATAAGACATTATGCCATTCAAGATTTGTGAGGATCTGGTCCACTCTTTCCTATGTCCTCTCCCTCCTCCAAGTGAAGGTTTTCCTTTAAAATTGGCATAAAATAAGTTAGCTTCTTCTATACATTTTGTAAATTAAAAAATAGTGGAAAGGTTGAGATTTCTTCCTCCTTTTTTTTAAAATTTGGCTTGAGAACATATTGAGATATGCACTTACAAACCAAATTCTTAATGTGTGCAAACTAATTTGTTTCATATCATTCCATAGTTCTAGTATATCATAACGATTGCATGAAGCATATATAATAGTGGCAAAGATGCTGAAGCAAGTATCTTGCAGTTGAAAGTGAAGAAATTGATTAGAGTCAATAAGGATTTGGATTTGGAATTTTGGCTTATAGAAAAGAAAAATTTGCTGCTAATATTTGCTATGATATTAATTCTAGGGAACCTTCTACTGATTTTCTGAGATTTTGGATTTGGATAGAAGGTTTAAGGATGGAAAAAAGTTCAATGGAGTGTGATCTAACAAGGTTTTTAAGTCTATTAGAGGCATTGGCCTTGTCTATGCACCTAATGTTCCAAATCAAGATATTAGTCATTTTGGAGTGGAGTTACTTCTAGTGGATCTTCAAGAAGTGCCTTCATCCCATGAAGTGATTCCTTCAATCTAAATTTTGTTAGCTAATAACTGTTTGAGCTTCCTGGATCCTATCTGCATATGTTTCCTATTTTTAATCATATGCCATTCATCCATATTTGTGTTTAGGATGTCTTCATAGTGTATCTCTTCATGTGGGCTGGTTTGAATGTGAGAATCTATTTCCTATTCCTAGCCCTGATCAAACACTGCTTGCTGATCTGGGAAGCAGCCATGATAAGATGGTTTAGTGTTTGCATTCAGTCTTTCAGAGGTAGTGGCTTCTATGTTCAGATCTTTGGTTATACCTTCAATAGGGAGTGTATTTCCAGATCTTGGATCAGTGTAAGCTTCCATATTGTCTTGAGTGGGGGTGGTAGTTCTATTTTGTTTGCATCAACCAATCTCTGATTAGATTATTTTTAGATTCTACAGTAGTCTATTGCATATCAGGGATACCTTCTAAAAGATGATGTGATTTTTTCATGTTTTTCAATCCAGAGGGATGGAGGTCTATATTATGAGTTTGTCTTATCTAATTTTGGACAGCATCTAAGTTCTCTTAGGTGGGGGTATCCAAAGGCTGCTTGCTCTTAATAGCTTTGTTGTTTCTCAATTCTGGGTGTGTAATGAAATATTTTTTTTCCAAACTATGTCCAAACATCCTACATTTGCTATAATAGAAAGGCTTTTGTTCAATTTCTACTCTTTGCCAATATTTGTTTGAATGAGTTCCAATCCAAATTTCCTCATTGAAGGGAGATGTTATATCTATTTTCACCTTGGTCCTAGCTATTGAAGGCCTTGTGAGATTGAATGTAAGAATATATAGTTTTAGAGGTATTCCATAAATGGCAGCTATGGAGTAGAGAATCCATTTGATAAAAAAGTGTAAATTGAGTTAAGGTAACTTAATCCAAATGGGGGCATTGGGAGGCTCAATGCTATAGTCAAAAAAGGGAGTCCATTTCAAAAACTTGACTGGAACATTCTCAATATGGTAAAGCTTTTCTAGAAATATTTTAATCTTCCTCCTTGAAGAGTTTGATCATGATGTCCCTTCCATCAAGCAGTCCAATCTTCCATTCCCCAACAAGTTGCAGGTCATTAAAATGGTTATTAATGGCATCCATCTTTGGGTGCTTATAAGTAAATTTACCAACTAGTGTAAACCTTAAAGGCTCAGCTAAGTTCTAGGTTTTAGATTTAGAGAGCAGGGGAGCTAGTTTTCCATTTTTCTTTATTTCTCAAAAGAGATAAGCTGGAACCTTCCGAATAAGAGTCATGGTAGGACTGTGTGAATAGGAGCAAGTTTGGGTCAGAGGGAGCACTTTCAACAAGGGAGTCATCGACCAACATGTGAGCATAAGATGGGGGGTCCATGAGCAAAGAGGAGAAGGAAGAAGAATGAGCAGGGAAGAGCTACAAAGCAAGATAATCAATGGTACATTAGGCTAGGTCGGGGAGAAAATGTACCACATCATAGTGCCATTCATTCTACTTATGATTGATGTTGTCATGTTCATCTGCTCTAACATTGGTGAAATTTATGACTAAGAACAACTCTCCATAGTTGGAAATAAAAAAATGACCAAAGAAGAAGAAGAAGAAGAAGAAGAAGAAGAAGAAGAAGAAGGAGAAGAAGAAGAAGAAGAAGAAGAAGAAGAAGAAGAAGAAGAAGAAGAAGAAGAGGGAGATTGATTTGCCATACTCAGCAAAGTAAAAATTAACCATCTTGATTAGCTACATGAAATCATCAAACTCCTTGAAATTAGTGACTATAAAAGGGAAAATTCATATAGTCAATTATTAAGCATAGCTTAAAATCATCTACTTGCTTGAAATTGAAGGTGTAAGAAAGATTCAACCACCCATAATAAGAATGAATTTATAGACATAGTAGGTAAAGTGTGGTAACATGAATGTCACATCAATCATTAAATAAATAAATCATTACTCAATCACATGGAAATCTCAAGCAATGCAAGTCATGACAAAAATAATTAAGATCTTTTACTTGGATCCTAAACACAAAAATAGACTTCAAAGAGAAGTGATGGGTAGCATATAATTACACTCATTTTTTTATTAAAATATAACGAATAGTTTCAATTCACTCACTATGTCTACTATACATTAATTTTTGAGTACTTTTTAAGAGGGTTTGAGTGCCATTCCTCACTAAGCTTATCACATATAATCATATAATCAAATAAATTTAGCACGAAGTGAAGAGAGTGGTCCTTGTTGATAGAGTGTTGGACTAGAGTCAACTTAGCCCTCAACGATTGCAAAATTCCTTTGGAACTCCACCTCCACAGCTTACCTCCATAGTGACTTTATCTCCAAGAATGATTGAAGCTCACTTAACTCCTACTTCGATGAGTTCAAGTCCTTCCCTATAAGACTGATTCGTCTCTATAATGTTGCAAGCATAGATGAATCAATAGTGATTATGGCTCTCTTTTAGCATCTACCCCCTTTAGGTGAAAAGGCTCATCTCATACAGACTAATTTATGTCTCGATGAGCCGAGGAAGCAAAACTCAAAAAAAACTCTTGGATGTCTACTAAAGTGAGCTAGTCACCCTAGTAGAAGAAATGGTGAGCACTTTAGTGAGGACTCTTGGTGAGTATGTTCTCTTTTCTAAAGCTAAAATTTTCACTGCCAAGTCCACTTACTGCAAAGCTACAGTAGTCCTTAAATGAGAACAATCCTACCTCAGTGAGACATTCCTCCATAATCATTTTCATGAACGTTGCTCTCGTCAACCAGCTTACCATAACTTTTTAGCATCAAATCAAGGGACATTCTATCCCTCCTCCTAAGCACTCGTGAGTTGGAATAAAAGTTGTTCCACCATTGTGGTCATACACTCTACCTCTATAAGGTGAGTGCTTAGCCCTTCCCATTAATCCTTATCGTTGTCATTGGCTGGAGTAGCACTAGTCTCAATGATGGGGATAGTTGGTGTACTTTCAATCATAGAGGTTACTAGAGACTCCACTGGATTCTTAGTTTTCTTCATCTTCTTTTGAAGGCCTGACTAAAGTTTAATAGAATTAGTATCACCATGAGATCTCTTAGCATCCATTATGAATAAGTGAAAGCATTTTAATAATGATGACTTGATAATAAAGAGAAAATCCTAACTTAGTGTTTGCCATGAAAATGAAAAGGACTCTAGAAGAGATGAGACAATGGTTCCTTCTATATCTAGAGAAACTCATGTAATTTAGAAGGTAATCTGACCATTCCTAACTTATGATTTTTTTTTTGAAATTCATAAAACTAATTTCCCTTTTCATTTTTCTATCCTTTTTATGAGTCATCTCTACAAAGAGAAGAAGAATTAGTGAGCTAAATATATGTCAAAGGGTGTAAGAAAGCTAGAATAGCCTCCATAATGAGTCTTCACTAGAATATGGGTAGGTCAATGATGAAAAATAGAAAAAAATATGGAAACAAGCCACATTTGCCTATGTTAGAAAGTACATGCTAGGGTTGTACTTGCCCATGTTGGAAGTACATGTTTAGGTTGTACTTGCCCATGTTTGTCGAACCACATAAATAATTTTTGTTCCACCTATCTTTACTTTCCTGCAGTTGGTTCTGTTATTGCTTGGGCCTTTTATTATAAACAACCTTACATGTTTTTGTAACTAACTTTTGTAAAAGTTCCTAAAAACTAAGTTTTAATTTGAAAATCTTTAAACATTCATTTCACCCTCAGCCCCAAGTAAAATTTACCAACCGTGTATAAACCTTAAAGGCTCGATAAGTTCTAGGTTTTAGATTTAGAGAGCAGGAGAGCTAGTTTTCCATTTTTCTTCTTTTCTCAAAAGAGATAAGCTGGAACCTTTTGAATAAGAGTCATGGTAAGACTATGTGAATTGGAGCAAGTTTGGGTTAGAGGGAGCACTTTCAACAAGGGAGTCGCCAGCCAACATGTGAGCGTAAGATGGGGGGGTCCATGAGCAAAGAGGAGAAGGAAAAAAGAATGAGTAGGGAAGAGATGCAAAGCAAGAAAATCAATGGAACAGTAGACTAGGTCGGGGAGAAAATGTACCACATCACAGCGCCATTCCTTCTACTTATGATTGATATTGTCATGTTCATCTGCTCTAACATTGGTGAGATCTATGACTAAGAACAATTCCTCATAGTTGGTAATAAAAAAAGATCAATACTCCATGCGGTTGGTAACTCATGTGTAATATTGACACCCCAAGAGGTTAGTGATTACTAACTAAACAACCAACTTTATGTGGTTAGGGACTCAAATGAAAGATAGATACCCAAGAGGATGATGACTATTAACTAAAGGACCAACTCACCATAGTTGGAAATAAAAAAGAATAACTCTGTATAGTTGGTGATAAAAAAACCAACTCTCCATAGTTGGAAATCAAAAAATGACCAAAGAAGGAGAAGAAGAATAAGAGGGATATTGATTTGCCATAATCAGCAAAGTAGAAATTAACCGTCATGATTGGTGACAAGAAATCATCAAACTCCTTAAAATTAGTGACATTAAAAGGGAATTTTCATATAGTCAATTATTAAGCATAGCTTAAAATCATCTACTCACCTGAAATTGAAGGTGTAAGAAAGATTCAACCACCCGTAATAAGAATGAATTTATAGACATAGTAGGTAAAGTGTGGTAACATGAATGTCACATCAATCATTAAATCATGACAAAAATAATTAAGATCTTTTACTTGGATCCTAAACAAGAAAATAGGCTTCAAAGAGAAGTGATGGGTAGCATATAATTATACTCATTTTTTATTGAAAATATAATGAATAGTTTCAATGCACTCACTATGTCTGCTATACATTAATTTTTGAGTACTTTTTAAGAGGGTTTGAGTGCCATTCCTCACTAAGCCTGCCCTTATCACATATAATCAAATAAAATTTAGCACTGGAAGTGAAGAGAGTAGTCCCTTACAACATGATAGAGTGTTGGACTAGAGTCAACTCAGCCCTCAACGATCGCAAAATTCCTTTGGGACTCCACCTCCATAGCTTACCTCCATTATCTCCAAGAATGATTGAATCTCACTTAACTCCTACTACGATGAGTGCAAGTCTTTCTCTATAAGAGTGATTCATCTCTATAATGTAACAAGCATAGATGAATCAATAGTGATTATGCCTCTCTTTTAGCATCTACCCCCTTTAGGTGAAATGGCTCATCTCATACAGACTAATTTATGTCTTGATGAGCCGACGAAGCAAAACTCACAAACAACTCTTGGATTTCTACTAAAGTGAGCTAGTCACCCCAGTAGAAGAAATGGTGAGCACTTTAGTGATCACTCTTGGTGAGTATGTGCTCTATTCTAAAGCTAAACTTTGCCAAGTCAGCTTACCGCAAAGCTGGAGTAGTCCTTAAATGAGAACAATCCTACCTCAGTGAGACATTCCTCCATAATCATTTTCATGGAGGTGGCTCTCGTCAACCAGCTTACCATAACTTTTTAGCTTCAAATCAAGGGACATTTTCTTCCTCCTCCTAAGTACTAGTGACTTGGAAGAAAGGTTGTTCCACCATAGTGGTCACACTCTCTGCCTCTATAAGGTGAGTGCTTAGCCCTACCCATTTATCCTTATCATTATCCTTGGCTGGAGTAGCACTAGTCTCAATGATGGGGATAGCTGATGTACTTTCAATCATAGAGGTTACTGGAGACTCCACTGGCTTCTTAGTTTCATCATCTTCTTTTGAAGGCCTGACTAAAGTTTAATAGAATTACTATTACCATGAGATCTCTTAGCATCCATTGTGAATAAGTGAATGCATTTCGACAATGATGAATTGATAATAAGGAGAAAATCCTAACTTAGTGTTTGCCATGATATTGAAAAGGTCTCTATAAGAGATGAGACAATGGTCCCTTCTACATCTAGAGAAACTCCACGTAATTTAGAAGGCAATGTGACCATTCCTAACTTATGATTTTTTTTTGAAATTCATTAAATTCATAAAACTAATTTTCCTTTTCATTTTTTATCCTTTTTATGAGTCACCTCTACAAAGAGAAGAATCAGTGAGCTAAATATATGGTACAAGAAAGCTAGAATAGCCTCCATAATGAGTCTTCACTAGAACATGGGTAGGTCAAAGAAGAAAAATAGAAGAAAAATTATGGAAACAAGCCACATTTGCCTATGTTAGAAAGTACATGCTAGGGTTGTACTTGCCCATGTTGGAAGTACATGTTTAGGTTGTACATGCCCATGTTTGTCGAACCACATAAATAATTTTTATGCCACCTATCTTTACTTTCTTGTAATTGGTTCTGTTATTGCTTAGGCCTTTCATTATAAACAACCTTATATGTTTTTGTAACTAACTTTTGTAAAAGTTTTAAAAAACTAAGTTTTAATTTAAAAATCTGTTGATGAAGCTTTGAAAGATTATTGTTAGATTATTTCTATGTAAGAAGAGTTAAATCAGCTTGTAGGAAATGATGTGTGGGAATTAATCCCTAAATCCTAAGAACAAAATATGATTGGAACTAAATTAGTCCTTATGAATAAGTTATATGACTCAAGTTGTCTTGTTACAAATAAGACTAAGTTAGTTACTCAACAGTATAGATAGGTTGAGGAGATAGATTTTGAGGGATCATTTTCACCTATAGTAAGACTAAAGGCCATTAGATTGGTATTTGCTTATACTTATTATATGATTTTAAACTTTAAACTCTTGTAGATGCATGTCTACAATGCATTCCTAGATGGATTTGTTGACCAAGATGTCTTTATATAACAAACCCTAGTTTTGAGAGCTTAAATTTCTTTGATCATGTTTTTAAAATGATGAAAAGTTTATAAGGTTTGAAATAGGCTCCTTAGGCTTGGTATGATTGATTAAGCAATTTTTTTTGTTAATCATGAATTTAAATTGGGAAGAGTAGATATCACCTTATTCCTCAAAAAAGTAGGAGATGATTTGATTATTATACAAGTCTATGTAGGTGGCATTTTATATGAAAGCACTAATGAATCATTTTGCCTTGTGTTCTTAGGCTTGATGTCTAAGAAATTTGAAATGACTATGATAGGAGAGTTCAACTTTTTTATGGGTCTTAAAGTGAGACAACAAGAAAATGACACCTTCATTTTTAAAACCAAGTACACAAATAAATTGTTTAAAAAGTTAGATATAAAGAGATTTAAATCTAGTAAAATCCCCAGGAACCTTTCTATTAAATTAGAATTAGATGAATTAAGTAAACTTATTGACCATTGTGGCATTTTAATTTAAGGCCATAGGGACACCACACAGATCTTAGGGGTTACCTATTGAAGTGATAAGGTGCTTCATTAAGGCATGATGTATCATCTTGGGAGATGGAAATGTCACCCTACAATGGACCTAATCACGTAATAAAGACTCCTAAGGCAGATGAGTCTACGAATATACCAGAGATCTATCCCTTACTTTACATGGAGAAGTAAAATAGAGTTTCTCTTATGCTACGTTCTTTAGTTCCCCATGGAAGTAAGCTCCCATAGTTAATTACATCTTAGGAAATGGGAATCTCCTATGAACACTCTTGATTAAAGTAGTTAATAAATATCTCTAAAGTTTCAAGGCTACACTATCAAAGGATTGAGTATTTATGGAAATCAAATGAGAGAGTTCAAATAGAAAGAATTATTTGTAGACTCTAAAGGAGAATATGTAGGAAGCACTCATGATACTAGGAATCCTAGTGAGTACTTAAGTTTACCTTATAGTGAGGCTTTATATGTTTAAGGGAGAGAATTTACTTTTGTTTAAGTTAGAATCTTATTAGAATGTCAAGGCTTATATCCCAATAATCTAAGATCATGGAAATGCCTAAGAGGTGAGAACTTATGGTCATATCCCAAAGAAAATAAGTAGCCTCATAACCTAAATATAAAATGACTTAGCATAAGCTAGAAGCATAACCTAAGTCTAAAAAAAAAAATGGGATATGATAGTTCACCTCCACAAGAGATAATGAACACACCCCAACTCTTTTGGGCATACAACTGCTTGGAGTGGCCATCAACTAATACCTCCTATGTTTTAAAATCATGTAGGTCGATCTTATGTAAATGGAAGATAGCTAGGTTGTTATATAATTAAGGAAGCTAGAATCCTAAACTCACTCCCTAAGAGACTCGATCATGATTGGTATGAAAATATGACTTAGACTCACACTATAATTTACAACTTTATAAACCATTTTTAAGACATTCATTTTGGACTAAGGGCTTGGGACAATTATGCTTATATGCATGATTAAATTAAGCCATGGACTAAATCAATTAGAAGAGATGTTCTCCACTACAAGGGATCACCCACAAAGGTTAAGCATATCCCCTATTGTGCAAGAGTGGAGACCCTCCTTATTCAAGAGTGGAACAATATGATATGCATGGTGTGATGACATACAACATTCAGTTAAGGGGTTTCTAAATCTTTTCTTTATCTTGATTATAGACTTAGGCTTTAAGATGAGGTTACGAGTTGTATTAAAATTTAGTTATAAATTTTTAGTGTGGATAAAAAGTTTAATTTTATCTTAAAGAGCCTACCACATCTAGGCCACACATCAAATCATCACACTTTTAAAAATCTATGAAAAGCAAGCTATTTTTATTGCACAATCTAAACACAATAATCAAACATGTGAATTTTGTAAAAGAATAAGAGGTTGATGCGGTCGGGTATCGCCGTACATCCCAAAAAAGAAAAGAAATTGTGTAGTCGAGCTCTACCCTTATACAACACAGATTATAATAATTTTTACAATTATAATGAATGTTATAGGGGCCTTCAACCTCTTGTCCTTCCCTCTTTCTTTGGATTTATATTTGCTCCAGGCTACACAAAGCCTCCCAGGTCTTTGTCCTCTAGCCACTATTAATCCTAAACCCCATAGCACTAATCTTAATCTTATTATAAAAAATTATATATTTATAAAAAATTATATATTTATAAAAAAAATAAAAACTAACTACACCTACAAAACATAAGTTAGTTAAACAAACATACAAGACAAACAATTATATTTCATGTAATTGACTTAACACCCCCCACTTGGGTAACTAAGCCTACCTGTCCCAACTGAATTACACTTAGGGGCATAAGCGACACTTGAAAGCAAGAACATTTATCTTTATATTATTATAATGACTCCTTTAGCATAGTCCCCTGTAGAAAATATCATTAGGCCCTTAGCAATTTAACATCTGGGCTATGCACAAACAATCCTAACATCCAATTTAAAATATTACAACATAAAATAAAATATAACACCAACATACACACCACTACCTAAAGCTAGGGGTAACTTAGTATTCTAATGTGTGCAGGTTTAGTGTGGTGTGTCTTAATTAGGCTTTTGAAGTGTGATTATTTAAAGTTCATAATTGTTTAAGTTAAACATTAGGGTAGGTTCCACTTCAAATATTTGAATGAATTGATTAATTTTATTTTACATTTTTTTTTCATTTCATGCCTACTTAATATCTAATTATTATGAAGCGAATAAAGGGGATTGGACCACATTCATCCCTATCCTAAGTTATTTTTTTAAAGGTAAATTATTATGACTTTGGTTTTTTTAGTGAACCATTTATTAAATATTTTTATTTAACCTAAGTTCAGGTTAGTCGTAAGGGATCTTATTCAAACATAAGAGGCATCTCAGGATTAATAAAATTGAATCACTATTACATGGATAACATTCCACCACGTCTTTCCATCATTAATAACATACACATTTCTTTATTTTTTTATTCATGATATTTAATTTAATATACATATTTGCATTTTTTTTGCACACTTTAATGATCATTAATGCATGTATTTTGATAGAAAAGAAAGATTCCATTCTTTAGTTAAGTATATGTAGACATGTATTAGAGATTTAGGCAAGTATGTGCCATTGTTAAATAAGGGATGTGAGGTTATCTAAGACCTCCTTGGGGCTACTTAAAGCCTCATGTTCTCGAGATGTCCAGACTATATACTTGCCAAATTAAATACATGTAAACATATAGATAAGCTTAGGGATGAAAATCATGCAAGGATTATATAATAATAAATATTTTTATTCATGTAACACTTAGTGACACAAAGAGAAAAGTTTTATCTCAAGTTCTACCACATGAACACATATAAATGAAATTAAGTATGTGCCATTATTAAACTAGGGAAGTGAGGTTATCTAAGACCTTCTTGGAGCTACTTAAAGTCTCATGTTCTTAGATTTCTAGAGTATATACTTACCAATTCAAATGTATGTAAATATGTACATGAAATATAAAATAAAATAAATCCTTACTATTTTGAAATTATAACTTAAATGTAAACTTTATTGAATATTTATATTCAAAGTTAACTTAGATTTTTTATCATTAGCTTGTAGTTATGAAAATAATTTAGGATTTATTTATGATAATAGCCACACCATACAATAATATTTTTCCAACACATGTAACTTTGATGTAATCATGTTCTTTTAATTCTCTTTCTTTTTCTTTTTTCTTTTTTTTGAAAACATGAACATATAAAAAAAAATGGCATGCACATTTATGATTCTTGAAAGAAGTAATCAAATAACATATCCAATCACATTAAGTCCTAAAGACAATCAAGCAAAATAAATATTCCTTAAGACTAACCAAAGTTCTTATGAGGTTTGATTTTGATATTTAAATTATTGAAACCTAAGGAGGAGAGATGATACTTAGCACTTACCCCACCCCATGTTGGTGATTTAACATATTTAAAGAGGGCAATTAAATGGATTTTATGGATTAATTAGATTTGAGTTGTTAAACATATCAATTTAATTACCCATCCCTAAATTTCTTTAATCTAGTTAACTACTTGACCATGAGCCTTCAATGACATTCTCTTAGGAAAATAAAATTTGAAATGCACTTAGAGGAATTTATTTCAATTAGGCTCATGTTTTAGTTAACTATATTAAAGAAGTAAAAAATCTAAGTTAGGTACTCTAATGATTTTCCCATACCAATGGGGTAACCATAATTTCCTTAAAAAAATTTTGTTATTAAACACATAGAGGGGAATTAACGAATTATGTTTAAATTATCTGAATCAATCCTTAATTTTGTTTGATTTCAACTTTACCATTAATATTCTTAATCAATCCCTAATTATTACATATACTAATTAACCCTCCTAGAGAAATATATTTAGAAACATAATTAGGAAAGAGTCCCTAATTATTGATCCTCACTATTCCCTATTCAAAATGATTAATTATCATTAATTATTTAATTTTCAATATTTATCAATTTTAATAATTATTAAATTAGTCAATTGAAGTAATTAGGATTGAAATTCTAATTTCTTTAAATTACATGGTAAATAAATACAATAAAATTATGAGAGAAAGAGGACATCCCATGGAATAATCACACCAAACTTAGAATTACTTGGCCAAGTAATTAAGTCTTAATTAAGGTAATTAGCCTAAGCTTCAAACTTTAATTATGCACAGTTCACTAAACATAAATTAAAGATTTTATTTTTCTTAAATTCTCCTCTGTCAAACTTTTCCAAAATGGGTTTTCTATACTTTTTAATTTGTTTATAATTAGTTATAATTTTTTGAAGTTTTGACCATTGAATTACATTTTTAAGGCCTAATTAGCCCTTTAAACTGTCAGTGCCACACGGATGCTGATGCGATAATGCTTTCCATGTGGCACTACGTTATTGGTTATTTAAATCCTCTTACGAGACAACTGACTCAACGGCAGTGGACATGATTTCATCTCGACCATCTAATTTTGGATTAGACAGTCGAGATTAATCCCATGATTTCAAAGAAATTAAATCAAAATTTCTAATGAGATTAATCACGGTCATCCATTCTAATCACTTGGAATAGACGGCCAGTGATTCGTCATTCCATGAGAGCTAGAAGATAGACACCGTTTGACTTCTACAGCTTGATCCAAGCTTGTTGGACCTTGTTCGATAGAAAAATTGGCTCTAAAATAATCAGGGAATGAATCTAAAGGGATCCTATGATGGAAATCACATGAAAACACAATTCACTTCAAAAAAGACCAACACCTAAGGGTGAAATAATGGTTGCAAGATTTTACCTCGCTGTAATTATAGACAACGATCTACCAATAAAGGTAGCTTCATCTTGAAAAGATGAAGACCTATTGAGAAGATCATGAGCCACCTCCCTGTTAATTGTTCTGTGGACCAAACACAACTGTAAAGCTCACCGGAGTTGGTCTTGAGACACCTTTCGATGATCAAGTCACCGAGGAAATGATTCATTTTGGTTCGCCAAACTGTGGTGAAGGTGTGGGAAGAGTTATTTCAGGTTTTGTGGAAATTTTGGAAACTTGGATAGATGGAACTTTTGGGTTTGATCTAAAGCTGGTCTCGCCTGAAGTGGGGTGCACAAAGAGCTCGGGAGAGGGTATGGGACTATTCAGAATACTCTGGGAAAGGTGTATAATGAGTTTGAATCCATGAGGAAGAGTATGCTTTCCTCCCTAGCTGAATCAATGGCTGAGATTGGTTTAGCCTTTGGTAGCCATCTGGCCAGGGTTTATGTTGCCAAGGTGGCGTGAACTAGAGGTGTGAGGTGAGAGGTGAGGGAGTGTCTGAGGCATGGAGTGTACAACCTCCCTTAGGTGGACCAATGAGTTTCCATGGGTGAACTAACCCTCTCATGGCCAAAGGTTGAGCCCAATAGCCTTGGGTTAGGTTGGCTCAGTGGTCCTCTTATCCAAGAAGAACCAATGGTGGTTGCCATGGGGTAAGGGGGTGGAGAACCCACATAAATGGATTTTTTCCCATTTGGGTGGCTTAGTTTAATGGGTTTGACCTAAACTGGTTTCAACATGGGTTGGGCCCACTTTGGTAGGCCCATGGTGATGCAAGGATGAGTCATGCCAAGTTTGGTTGAGTTTGGGCTTGGTTTAGTTAGGTTTGGCTCAACTTGAACCATATGGGTCAAATGGGTTTAATTGGGTTAAGTTGACCAATTTGACCAAATTTGGACAAATTAATGATTTAGGTTAGTTCAATTGGTCATTTGGAGTGAGTGAGTGCAATTGGTTTTATTCAATTTGGGTTAGATTTGAATTTGGCTCATATAGTTCAATTTGGGTCAAATGGGTCATGTTCACCAATTTGACCAACTTGGCCAAATTGGCTTGAGCATGGGTGTGGTTTAAATTCAATTGATCATTGGTGTTTGATTGGAAGAGTTAATTTGAATTAATTTGGATTATGGAGTGATTTGGTTCAATTTGACCTAAAGGGTCAAATTGGGCTATGTGGGCTAATTAGGTTAGTTTAACCAAATTGGGTTCAATTGAAGGTTGGATTTTATTTAATATTGGAATAAAGATTGGTTGGAAGCATTGGTTTCAATAAATTTGGTTTAGGATTTGATTTGGTTCAATTTGACCATCTAGGACAAATTGGGTCAACTTGGGTCAAAGGGTCTAATTAGCTTGGTTGGTCTCAATTGATTATAGTGGGGTGTTCAATGATGATTTACAAACATCAATGAAGGGATTGAATGACTTGATTTGATTTAATAGGATTTTAATTAGAGTATGGCTTAATCACCTCTCTTAGGTCACTTTGGGTTAAGTGACATGGTCAAACTAACTTTAGCCAATTAGGGGTCATGGATGGTTGGGGTGAGTTCAGTGATGAATTTGAAGTTAATTGGTGGCTTTGATTGTAGATCATTTGGTCTCAATTAGGTTTTCTCTCATTTGAACCCTTTTAGGTCAAATGGGCTAGCTTGGGTTGGCCACTTTTCTTTGGTTCAATTAGCTTGATTGCAAGTATTGACATGGCTTGAAATGATCTGATAAAATAATTGGAGAGGTTGAAATAAATTCGGTTAGATTTACTTAAATAGGATTAAGTTGAGTTATAGGATTATGATGGGGGTTAACTTGGATTATGACCCAAGTTAATTTGGCTTGGAGCTAGGATTACAAAACCAAATTGAAGTAAGATTAACTGAGGTTGGTGGTGTTTCATTTACATGAGCTTAAATTTGGATGTGTGAATAGGTATGAGGTTTGGTTTAAGCTATAGGATGGGTAGAAAGAGGTATATCCTAAGCTTAGGGTTATGTCGTCTAAGTCACTAAGCTTAGGTTTAGTGTTTCCTTAATCACTAGAAGAATCTTAGCACTAAGGAAATCCAATTGTCTAGAAGGTTCCTAAGTTTAAGAAGAGAAATGTTAATCCTCACCCTAAAAGTGAGGTCAACAACCATAAATTTATAGAATTTTGAGAGGTTCAATTTTATACCTTGTTACAAGTAGTCTTGATATATTTTTGTAGTTCACGTGTTTTCTCACTTTTAGATCAACAATAACTAATCTCATTTAATGATAGTCAAGTGTATATTTTTGTTATTTTATAGGAGCTTCTAGTTTAGGTTTGTGATATTATATAAATTTTCTATCATATGATTTAATTGTTTATTCTAATGCTAACTTTATAAATTACAAAAATTAATAGGAAAAACACATCAGGTACATGTCAATTTTTAAGATCACTTATGTTTTGGTCCTCTAAGAAAAAAAATATGTTGCTTTTCGTACTGTTGAAGTTGAATACATAGCTGCATGAGGTTGTATTGCTCAGGTTTTTGGCTAAAGTAATATTTAGCAGACTTTATGGAGTGTTCACAACAAGTGAGCATCATAACGAATCAAGGAAGAAGGCATGCTTCAAATCTTCTACTCACAAAGTGGAATAGATGTGAAAAGTCATAGTCACCTAAGTAGAATGTTGATGAGAGATCATTGAATCCTTCAGACGGTCAGCCACCAAGCTCCAACCAAAGAGTCTTTACTTAAGTTTTCATACAAAAATAGTCTAGTCTTCTTCAATGCATAGAAAAAAATATTTATATAATTTACAATAACCCATGGTATGTGTCCCTTCAAAAAACGCAAATGACTAAAAAATTGGAAAAAAAATCATAACATGTTCTTTCACAGTGCCATAGGTCAGTGCTTAGACACTGGCATCTCTATCCACATACTAATACATCTCACATTATAGTATGGTGGTGCCTAAGCACTATAAAGTTGATGTACTTCTACCAGTTAAACACGTAATAATCTCAACCATAATTTATATACAACACATAATCATGACTAATACATGCCCAACATTGATACAACGCATGAGACACAATCACAACATGTAAAATATAAAAAAAGTTTTAATAAGCTTAAGCTTTTGGTTTAGGACCTTGTGCTAGGTCTGTTTCTTCCTAATGTGCTACATCAACTCCCTCGGACTCCAAAGAACTCTTCCTTTAAAAGTTAGCATGCTAAAAATCTTCAAGAAGCTTGAGGACAAAGCTTTTTAACTTGTATAAGGTCATCCAAGTATCCTCACTTGGTGGCTTATCTTTCCACCAAATTAAGAATCTTTGAATGATGCTATTATCTATTGGTGTTTCAACTATAATGATTTTTTTAACTTCAAAGAACCTAGAAAAGTATCATTCTTTAAATTTGGAGGTCGGGTAACTCTTTTAAAATATATTAGATCTTCCACATTTAAAATATGACTAATAAATATATGAGAGGCCAATTCATAAACATAAGTGTTAATACCAACTTTTTTTTAATAATTTTTAATGGCTCACGTGCTCTCACTTGTAACTTCTTATATTTGATGGAAGGTAATCTCTCTAGATAGATACGAACTAATACATAATCACTTATCTCATATTTCTTAAATTTTTTTATCTTTATTCTTTTGTTCAGCATACTTAGCATTTTGTATTTCCTATTAATTCTTTATGTCTTAATGAAGGATAATAAAATCACATGAAAATGTATATGTTGAATTAGAAAATGTATATTAGTTAGATCAATAGGCATTTTAGGGTTATATCCATAAACAATCTTGAAAGGTGATTTGTGGGTTGATTTGAAATTAGAACTAATATACAAATTCTGATGTAGGTATGGTTAAACCCCAATGCTTGAATTTTTTTTCAACTAAACATCCTAGTACATTTCTTAAGCTCCTATTATGGACTTTTGTTTTTCCATCAGTTTGTGGATAAAATGTAGAGGAGAATTTTATTTGTGTTCCCATTAATTTCCATAAAGTTTTCAAAAATAAGATGTAAATTTCATATCTCTATCAAAAACTATGGTTGATGGACTCCATGTAACCTAATGATTTTAATAAAGAACGACCATGTAATGCGAGATGCATCATTTAATTTTGAATAAGATAAGAAATGTACCATCTTAGAAAATCTATCTACAAAGATAAATATACTATCATGTCCATGAGGTGTCCTAAGTATACCTAATATTAAATATATGGATAAGTCTTCCCATGGTATAGAAAGAACAAGTAATGATGTGTAATGACATACTTTTTGTTTAACAATTTAACTTGATAAAAGTGTAATACTAGGATACAATATGTCCAACATCCTTTTATAGTGATGGCTAGTAAAACCTTTGTTTAACTAGTATTTGGGTCTTTAATTTACCAAAATATTTTGACCTGAATGAAGTTCAAAATTAAAGAATTCCATTATGGATGTTTTAAGAATACACATCCTCTTACCTTTCTTAAGATATTCATCTATAATGGTAAGAGATCTATTAAAATTTAAGGGTTTGGATTCATGTTCCAAGCATATCATATGGAAATCAGGATAAATTTTGTAATCTTTTTTTTAAGTCTTAAATCTAGAGATTTGAATTTATAAGAATGAAATCATTAGAGATACTCTAGATAAATCATATGTTGATTTATGTTTTAATTCAGTTATATGTTTAAGCACAAAAGAAAAGTCTTGAAGGTATTCAACCTATTTAGCATGCTTATAATTTAGTTTCTTTTGGGAGTTAATAAACTTTAGAGCTTGATGCTTTTTATTGAAAATGAACTCTTTATTGAATAGATAATATCTTCACTGCCTAGGTGTTTGAATAATTGCATAAAACTCTCAATCATCTGTAGAATATTCCACCAATTATAATGTTTGATGCATCACAAGTTATTTCAAATACTTTATTGAAGTCAAGAAGTTTTAATATAAGTGAAAAGTCATGAAAATTTTAGCTTATTTCATGGCCCTTTCTGCATCTATGGTATAAGTAAATTTTTTATTTTTTTATGACTGTGATAGAAGTTATAATAGTACTAAAGTTCTTTATAAACCTTCTATTTAAAGTATCTAATCCATGAATACTTCTAACATTAGTTTGTTTGCAAAAAAAAAAAAAAAAGAAACAGAGAGAGATGAAAGAATTATGACTTAGAACACTATAATGCCATAATCTTGGCGCCTAGGTGCTAACGCCACTCCCCCTAAGTCTACAGAATCTAGAAGCCTTAACCACTCTTACCAATAGCTATTCGCATTAATGATAACCGCCTGAAGGGAGAATATCAGTGGGGTGGTTGGGTGGGGAGGGGATGGTTTGGCCGTTCACACTCTCTTCTCTTTTATTTAGCCACTTTCATACTCTTTCTACACTCTCTTCTCTTTGTTGCGTACTCTCTCTACTACATACTTTTTTCCTTCTACTTCAAACTCTCTCTGGTCACCATCGTTCTCCTGGTTAGACACTTTCTTTCATATTAAGATTCTTCTTCTTGCATAAGAGAACTGAAACCAAGCCCTTAGTGATTTCAAGTAAAATTCAAAATGAAATGTTTCTTTTATATAATTTCTCACCCATAAAAAATTTTTAAAGACATCTACTATTGATCTTGGATCTACTGTGAAATGATAGTCCTCCCTCCATCAATCTTGGATCTAGAGCAAGGGTGAAGAGCATGATAGCGCTAATTATAAAATAATTAAGCATTGCTAAGGAAAAAATCTATCAAAACCAAGATTAACTCAAAATTTAATTTACTGAATCAGAAATTTAAAATTTGAAAGCCTCCACCATCAAACTTGATTCTGGGTGAGATGAAGATCCTCCCTCTGTCGATATTGGATTTAAAACAAGGGACAAGGGTACGTTACACTGAAAAATTTTAGAACACAGCATTACTAAGTTTTATGCTATCAAAATTTTATGTGCATCATCAAATTATACAACATATAATATGTCGTTTTATATTTAACAGAAGATTTATAGATTGGTTTTATAGTTTAAGTATGATATTTTATGAACAATGCTATTTGAAAAGACTTGATGTGTTGAGCCTTGACCATAATGCCACTTTTTTGGTGCCTAAGCAACCTTCTCTGATTTTTAATCCCAAGTTTCACCATCTAACACTGATACACTAACCATCTAGTGTTGAGGAACTATCTTCTCAACCTTTGTATTTTAGAATTAGAGTCTTTATCCAATTAAATTCTTAACTTATGATAAAGATCTAAATTAAAATTAAGTTTAGGAGAGAGCTAACCAATATGCAAAATAATAAATAAATAATATGAAATAAAAATTTTATTATAAAATAAAATTTTGTTATTAAATGTATTAAATGAAATTACAAAAAAGGATATAAAAAAGGAATATTATCCTTGTAGTCATAGTCATCATTCTCATTTTCTTCTTCCAGCTCTAACGGGGAGCTAATATAAGGGTAATAATGAGGCACTACAAAGAAAAGGAACTCTACTCAAGCTAGCATTGAAATTGTAATTTTCAAATATTTGAATAATTTTTGAGTTGATCATATAAGAAAATTACTGTTATTGCTGACCCATATGATGATCTAATTTCTTTTTCAATTATTATTGTGTTTGGTTGCTTTTTCCAACTCTTTTTCTTAATTCTAAGACTTCACCTCCAATTTCTTGGAGTTGGTCATTGAAAGTCTTGGAGGTTTTAGACCAAGATTGAGGAGCAAATGAGCTTTCTCCTACTTCCATTCTTGATCCAAACCCTTTAATTGTTCTTTTCATCAAAAGAGCTATTTGTATAAGTACTTCTTCATCTGGCACACTCGACATGCAACCACTACACATAAAGAATAAATAAGAGAAGGATGATCATAACTTAGGGTAGTATCGCCCTTAAGCATATTATGAATTGAATTATAAATAATCTTCCCTACATCTATAGTAAGGCCCGTTTGAATCACAAAATTTAAAATAAATCTATCTTTAGTTACCTCACTGATATTACCAGTGGGCCTCAACATTGCAGAAATAAAATAATGCTAAGTTTTAGCCTCGATTGTTAAGCAAGTAGTGAGAAAATAAATAATATTTTCCATAAGCCATTTCAACTAAACATTTGAATTTCTAATTATGAAGAAACTAAGAATTTCATCAAAATCAAGATGATTATTATAGTAGGAAAGATATTGACATATACAAAATTTTATAAATTATAATATGCATTAATGGAAGCACTATCAAAGCATACCCATTTTCCCCTTACAAACACTTTATGATCTTGGTGCTTCTTTATGTTGGTGAAGAACTCTGACACTATAGGGATGATGTAACTTATGTCATCAAAGGATACATGCTCCTAGCCTTGCTCATTGATGATCCTCCCCCACACTCCCACCTAGATTATGGAAGCTGCTCTTCGAAATGAGGTGTTTATTAATAAGAGCATATTGGTACCTCTCCTCTGCATTTATGTTGATAAATTGGTGACTATCACTCTAGGTTGTCCTCTTCTTGCACTTATAGACGTGCTTAAGTGGCATATTTGTTGTCCTAGATCTGAGCAAAGCCTAAGAGAGAAAGGTTCTAGGAATTCCTAAAAGAGAACAAAGGCTTTAGAATAAAATTTTTTGGTAGCGTAGAGGTCATATTTATAGACTGGACTTAGCACTGCGATACCGAGCCGCTGACCTCTCAATTTCTATGATGCGAGACTAGACCTGTGGCAGTCCAAATGTAGCATCAAGGTGCTAATCAGTTGGTAAAGGTGATTAATGTGCCCATCAAAAAGAAGAATTTATGATATTTATTACCATTAATTTTGTAATCAACATAGTACAAAAAATGTGTTAGGCATTTATGCAATGTCGCAACGCTTTAACATAGCACCATGGTGTTAGTCAAAAGTTCTATCCTTTTCTATTAAATGTACCTGCTAGCCTATTAGCCCTTTGAATGGCTTTTTGATTAGCCTCGTTGTGCTACTTTGGCAGTGCTTAGGTGCTAGTCAACAGTCAACCTACTTTCTATTATTCTTTATGGCACTTAAACATTATGGTGCTAGGTTTAAAATGTTGAAGAACTACGCTCTCTAATTTAGAGACCTATATTTCTATCTACTGACATGTAAGTGCTAACTTTCTAGTGCTAAGGCACTAAACTTTAGTTGCTGAAGTGCCAACTACCCAACACTATGTTGCTAACCCCCTAACACTATGGCACTGCTTCTCCGACGTTGAGGTGTTGTCTCCTCCCTTAAGAAAATAAAAAGAAAAATATATATGTTTACCATGTGAACATTCTAATGGCATTCCAAAAGAGATGTAAGTTTAATCTATATGTTTTCTATGCAAACTCCAAAAATCCTAATGGCATTCCAAAGGGTAAGACCAATCTATATATTCACTATGTGAACATCTAAATCTCACAGGCATTCCAAAGGGATGTAAGTCAAATTTTTTTCATTCATTATGTGAACATCCTAATCTAACTAGCATTCTAAAAAGGATGTAAGTCCAATCTATATGTTCATTATGCAAACTCCTAAAACCCTAATGGCATTCCAAAGGAAAGTAAGTCCAATCCATATGTTCACTATGCAAACATCCAAATCTAATTGGCATTCCAAAAGGATTTAAGTTCACTCATTTCATTCACTATGTGAACATCTAAATCTAACTAGCATTCTAAAAGAGATATAAGTCCAATCTCTATGTTCATTATGCAAACTCCTAAAATCCTAATGGCATGCAAAAGTGATGTAAGTCCAATCTATATGTTCACTGTGTGAACATCCAAATCTAACTAGCATTTTAAAAGGATGTAAGTCCAATCTAAAAGCTTTCTAATAAATACAAGTTTGACCAATACTTGCAGTACAAGGAACACTAATCTTCCTAGCATTATAAAGGATGTAAGCCCAATTAATCTATATGTTCACTATGCAAACATCCTAATGGCATTCCATGGGAATGTAAGTCCAACTTATTCATTTTCTATGCAAACTTCTTTAATCATGATATTCCAAAAGGGATGTAAGTTTAATTTAACAGCTTTCTAATTAATATAAGTATGACCCATGCTTATAATACAAGTGCAACATAAAATCTTACCTAGCCATACCAATGAATGTAAGCCTACATATGTCTGCAATCTAGACTCTATTAATTTATTACGATAAACTTATAAATTAAGTTTACCCTTAATTTAATAAATAATTACAAAATAACACCTACACAACCAATCTAGTTTGCTTGGGATATCTAAGATGAGATAACCTAGTGTTGCTAATCAGACTCCTTAAACATTATGATTAATTATCCTATAATATTGGTAGATTGGAATATGTAATCTCAGGATGATGGAACCATGGGATCTTGATCAGAACTATCCTTTTTTCCCTTAAATAGTCATATACTCTATACTACTAAACATCAATTTATACTAGAGATTCATGTTTATTTCCAACTTTAATCAAGAGGCACTTTTATTATGGTAAGAGGGGTAATTAACTATGAATGCTTGCATTGATAAGAAGTAGAACCTATATCTAAATAAACCTTAACATATGTTGGGGGGAATCTAGTTGAGTATACATTAATCTACCTCATGAAGAACAAACTCCTTAACATTCTTATAAAGATGGTTGAAATTTGTAAAGACATTTTCTAAGTGACACTATAAAAGACTTTAGAGTTGGCTAGTCTATAATGGACTTAATTTTTGATAGATCTACTTTTAATCCATCAGCAAATATAATGAAACTTAAAAATTTTTTAAGGTTTATATTTAATTTTGGTGCTCTTAGTTTTTATAAGACCATTCTTAAGTGATGTAGATGTAGATGTGGCTTCTCATCTTTAGCTACAGATAAGAATATTATAAAAGTAAATTACAAGGAAAAGACTAATTAAATATTTCAATATAGTGTTCATTAGTCTCATGAATGTACTAGGTGTGTTTGAAAAATCAAAGGGAATGACTAACCATTCATAAATACCATCGAGAGTTTTGAACATTGTCTTTCATTCATCACCTTGTCTAATTCTTATCTGGTGGTATCCACTTTTTTAATCAATTTTGGAGAATAAAGATAAACCTAAAGTAAGATCTAACATATCATCCAACCTAGGTATAAAAAACTTATCTTTTATTGTAATCTTATTTACTATTGTACTATCAATAACATCCTCTAAGTTCCATCTTTTTAGAGTTAAAGGAGCTGGAACAGCATAAAGACTAAGACTTTCTTGGATGAAACTACTCTTTAGGAGTTCATCTACTTGCCATTTTATTTATACATGTTCAGTTGGATTCTAATATTGTGGAGTAAGTTAAGTATTTATGAATCATAAATCATGGTTATAACATGATGTATATCCATTAAAGGTGGTAGTTTATTATGTAAGTCATCAGGGTTCAAATCACTAAATTTAGATAGTAAATCTAAGATCACAAGAGGTATGTCATGATCCTTGGTGTTAATAAAAACTTCTCAAAGGTGCAAGATAAATAGAGAAGTAAAATCTGTGAACTCTCTAACTAAGTGTATAGACCCTAAGGTAATGATTGCAATTTTAGGAGATTTGTACATATCAATATATGTATTAGAAGTATCCTTCCTACCACTGAATGTTGATATCACTATCAACTGGGGTCCTTTTGATTGAGTTTGTGTTGTAGTTTAGAATTGGATTTATATGGAGGTGTTAAAAGAATTCTATGTTGAGGTGTAATTGACCTCTTTTTGTAAGGATTTATAAGGAATAATTTAATAATTTTCTCATTATATTCGAATACATAGGTGTTTTTATGATCATAATGGATTATATTTAAATCATAAAGTCATGGTCTTCCTAGTAAGTTATAAGTGATTTCCATCGAAAGAACATCACAGTAAACTTGATCATTATAGCTACATATCTTAATTGAAATAAGACATTTATTTATGATAAGTAAAGATTTGTGATTTACCTAACTGACTTGGAATAGTTATAGGTGACGTTCAATCATAAAGTTAGTTCTAGTGATAGCATTGGTTGATATAATATTCATAGTACTTCTTCTATCTATTACTAGTTTACATCTATTTTCTTTACATATGATATACATTGAGAAAATATTTCTTCTTCTCTAGTCTTCTTCTTCCTTAGAAGCAATCATATATCTCATAACTAACACTAGATTATCTATATTGGGATTTACTTTATTTCTAATAGTAGTGTATCATCATATATCTCTTCAATATCCTCTTCTTCTCTTAAATCTTCCAATTCTTCTAAGTACATGATTTTAGTTCTACATTGATTTTACATATGAATCTTTTTATGATATTTGAAATAAACTATTTCTCTCACATTTTTAGAAGTATAGATCATATTAGAGGGTTTGTTTGATGTAGAAGGATTAGGTCTAATAATAAATTATTGAGGTTGGGATGTGGTTGAATATTTAAAATATATTTGAGCTTTTATTTTGGATGCATATATAGCTTTCTTATGCTTTTCTAGGAGTAAAGCATAATAAAGGCATCTTCTAAGGTCAACGAATCATGAAGCTCTACCTCATTTCTAATATCTCTTCTTAGACTAATGATAAACTTATTAGCAAACTACCACTCTTGATTAGTGTAGTGTGTTCTAGCTATTAAAGTTTCAAATGTATTTATATATTATACTAGTGTCATATTTTCATATTTATGAGTAGTTAGTTGTTCATGGAGCCTTTTATCATGATTTTTAGGATAATATTTAGCACTTAAAATTTTCTTCATTTCTAACCATGTCATGAGATTTCTACTAAAAACTCTTTCTCCTTTAGCTAAAATGTTATTAGAATAGATTTTCATATGAGCTACTAATTTTATTTTGGTAACTGTAGTTTGTTAAGAATCATCCATATGATACCAATAAAAAAATCATACATTTGGGTTAACCAATCTAAAATTTTATTAGGGTCATGGGTACAATCATATGATGGGGCTTCTATTTTAACTAGTTTTGTTTGCTTTATCATAGTTAATAGATTCTAAGTTGCTTATGTCTATAATTATTCTTTGTTTGGTCTTTTATTGGGATAATCTTCTCCAAGAATATCAAGGTTTCTTTTCCTATGATTTCTGGGTGATCTTGACATGGAATGGTCGGTGGGATTTGAACCCTATTATTTGGCTAAGATCATGATGAGGTTTTCTACCATAGTTTGCTTGTCCTCATTTAATATATTATTTTTATCTACGTTTCTAATTAAATCCTCAAATTGCTGCAGGCTAATATATTTTGGCAGCATGATTAATGAAAATGGAATGTAAATATACCACTTTAAATGAAATTTTAAATATGTGTTATGTGAACATAAATTAACATAATGAGATCCATAATTCTTAAAATTATTAGCCTTCTATTGATATAAATTAACTTTTGGATACCATAAAATATTAAGTAAACATACAAAGAAGCAAACATAAGGTCTTTAAAGATATGAGTTCAATTTTTATGTAAGATTTACATACTAGGTTTGCCTATTTTAGAGAACTCTCCCTTGCTCAAGTATTATGGCTTATAGTTAGGTTAAGTAGGGAAAGGCTAGGTTTTATGAGTGGAGACTAGCTAATAGTAAAATAAATGCTCGTAGGATTACTTACCATATGTGTTTAGCATGAGTTTTTTAAGAGAAATCACTCAAATCTTTAAAGAAAATTACACAAAATCTAAAATATAAATAAACCTTGCTTAGCTTTGATATACAAGCACTTTCTCCAAGCCTCCAAACCTAGCTCTGATATCAAAATGGTGGTGTGGTAATGATGAGCAAGCATCATAGTGATGAACGAAGAAGGCATGCTCCATATCTTCTACTCACCAAAGTCAAAAAGATGAGAAAAGTCCTACTCACCCAGGTAAACTGATGGTGAGAGATCACCTAATCTCTCTAATGGTTGGCCACAAAGCTCCAACCAAAGAGTCTTCACTTAATTTTTCACACGAAAATTGTCTAATCTTCTTTGTTGCACATAATAAAATATTTATATAAGTTACAATAACCCAAGGGATATGTCACTTCGAAAAAACAACTGAAAAATTGAAAAAAATTTCTAAGCTATCATTTCACGATGCTAGTAGCCGCATGCTAGTTCCTAGGCATCGACTTCTCTTTCCAAAAACTAATACATACCATTGATGTACTCCTAGCACTTAAACACTTAATGATCTTAACTACATCATACATACACCACATAGTCATGACTAAATAAATACCTAAAATTGATAAAACACATGAGAAATAATTATAATATATAAAATATAAGAAAAGCCTTCATAAGCTTAAGCTTTTGGTTTGGGACCTTGTGATAGATCATTTTTTCCTTTGATGTGCTACATCACTTTAGCATTATGCTAGAACACGTTCCAATTAGATATGATAACACTAGTCCTATATGTTTGACTAAATATCCAATTTAACACTCAGAGACTAAGCATATTGAGATTAGAAACCATTTCATTACAGAATATGTGTGAAGGTGATGTTAATATTGAATATATTAGCACTAATTTTTAAATTGTAGATATTTTACTAAACTTTTATTTGAATATCATTTTGCAATTTAAGATGTATGCTTGGTATATTAGATCCATCTATTTAATTTCATATGTTTTACATTCATATTCTTACACATGTTCATTTCTTTTTGATGTTGCCAAATAGAAGAAAAGTAAATATGCTAGTTCTACATTTTTCTTACATTCATACATTTAGGAGGAGCTACATGATTTATATTATTTTAAGATTTATTTTGTTACATTATTTATTTAGCTACATGCAAAATTTATTTCATTAAGATTGATGTATGGTCATTCTACGCTTTCATTCTTATACACTACCAACATAGGTTTGTCACATCAAAATAGGGGGGGCATTTGCGACTTATATGTCATACCAAAAATGTATTTGATTTTGATGATAACAAACATATGATCAATTACTAATATTTTTTTCAAGTATTTCAGGAAAACAATCAAGCCCTGATCAATTAGCTTCAGTAGATCAATTCAACTTGGACTTTGGTTAAGTAGAAAATTTATTAGGATTTGCATTAAATGATAAATGCAACTCACAAAATTACTAATATTTTATTTTATTATCTCTCATAATTTTTATTTTTCTCTCTCATATCATATTTTTACATTTAATTTGATGATTCATCTTACCATGGCTAAATTTTATTTGGATTTATTTCAAATATTTTGATTTATTTTGATAAATTATTGCATTTATAATTTTATTTTTGTATATTTTCAAATTTAAAATAAGCATTGAATTAATTTCATTTTTTTTCATTATTCGAATGTCTTGGTTTGCCTTCTCTTGATTCAAATCAATATTATTTTATTTGATTTAAATGAATTTAAATTTAAATTTAAATTATATTGAATTGAATTATTTTATTTTTGCAAAATCTAGTTTTAGAAATTGCTTGGCCAAACCCCATTAACTAAATTCAAAATTTATAATAGCATTTAAATTTCAAACTACTTCTGAGTTAAATTACTAATTAATTAGATGATAGATTTCCATTAATTCATGACAGCTTCATTTAAGGAATCTCGCTTGGTCATCCTATGCATGAAAATAAACTAATGTTTTTATTTGGTTTGATTCAAATTAGTTTCTTAAATGAGTTTGAATTACAAAATTACGTTGTAAGTATTCAAGGTTGGAGAACTCATAGTCTATGAGGTATGATTTTCTCCTCTTTCCAAGGGTTACTATTACATTGCCTCATCTACTATTCCATGGCTTTCATTAGTCAATAGATGTTTGTTTTGAGTCCTTTTTTGTTATGAATACTTCATCATATGCTAATCTAATTTTTTACAATGGGTCCATTAATGAGAACACACTAGACATTATGAGTAAACTAATATTTCCATAGAGATATCATGATAAGTTTAAAGAAGGTAATGATAATGGCTTTATCAAAAAAGTAAACAAAAAAAGGTAAACCGGCTTTTTTATGTCCAAGGTTGAGACTACTTAACTAGCTAAACCTTTAAGGTTTACTCTAATTGGTAAATTTACTTATAAGCGTCTTAAAATGAAGATTACAAATAAATACTTCATTGAGCTAAGCAAATGGGCGACTAGAGTGTGGGACTACTGGACAAGAGGCAGATTACTAAAAGCTCAATAGAGAAGAAGACTATGCAAGGATTTTCTCAAAGAAATAGTACAATAAACAATGTTCTAATGAAAAAACTCTAGGCGATTATAAGTCCAAAAAAGTTGGGATGTATTCATTCTCTCTTGTGGAGGTGCACCACTATATCCCATCCTCCATGATTAGACTTAGGTTATGCTTCTAGCTTGTGCTAAAGCATTTTAGACTTAGGTTCTGAGGATACTTGTTTTTCTCAAGCTACAAGCTTAAGTCCTCACTTCTTAGGCCTCTCCACATTCTTGTATCGTTTGGTTGTAAGCCTCATTACTCTAATAAAATGTCAATTTAAATAAAATAAATTCTCCCCTTATTTATTAGCGTTTGTATCATAATATTTTAATTTTTATTAAAGTATATATATATATATTAATTATAGAGCATATTGTATTGGTTTTAATTTATTAATGAATGATATTTTGATCTTATCAACTAGTTTAGTGAAATAGTAGAGGAAAAAGAGAGGGTAAGTGGAAGTGAGAGAGCTATGAAAATTCATTATAAAATGTAAATAATAAAGTGATGTGATCCTCTAATCTTTTAACTCCTTATGTATCGGGTGAAGAAGGCTACAAGAGAGGTCATATTATGAAAAATAGTGAAGGAATAGATGAAATCGATAGTATTGATATGGGGTTGTTTGTAGTATAGACATGTATACTCTCCCTATGACTTATGATTATAGCTAGTGAGATTCTTGGGCAAATGTTGTGAGCAAGTGCTTGGGTTGATTAGTTGGGGTGAGTGTTTAAGGCAAATGTTTTGGGTGAGTGATAGGGTGATCCTCATGGCGAGAACTCAATGAGTACTCTTATGGGATTCCATGGTGAGCTCTTTTGATAAATTGACAGACCTTCTGAGATTTGAGTTATCCCTTAGAGGACACGTATATTATTCCAGAAAGGTCCTTTATGATTTTAGTGAACAAATTCTCCCAAACTCGACTGATGATAAGGTAGGTCCATTCTCTTTAGGGAAGATAGGATTGAGTAACCTATAAGGTGAGTTCTAGCATTTGACCACTACAAGTTGATTGCACCCACTTGAGTGTATTGGCTATACAATTAACTCTCCATTTCTCATAGTTTTTTGAAAATTAACTTGCAAAAAAAAAGAAGAGATAATAAAAAAAAACATTAAAGGTATACATTTATAGGTAAAAATAATAATAAAGGCAATTTATTTTCCTAACTAGGTCGGCCCCATCAAAAATTACTTACAAACTAGTGAAATTGAAGAAATGATTAAAGATTTGATGAGGTTCAAAGTCAAAGCAGCTCAATACTTATTAGGAGGAGACGAGTTATTTCGAAGGTCGGCGACCTCGCTCCACTTAAGATGTGTGAAAGAGTTTGAACAATAGAAGGTCCTTGAGGAAATACATTCTAACAAGTGTGATGTCCACTCAGGAGAAAGGATACTCACCCACAAAATCCTAATGATATTTCTAGCCCACGCTCAAAAAAGATGTTGAAGTGTTCGCGAGGAGAGGTATACAATGCAAAATATTTATAGCACTCCAACAGCAGCCGTCACAACCTTTGCAATCCATCATCAACCCTTGGACATTCATTGTTCACGGGATGTACTTGATAGGTCCATTGTCGGTTGCTAGCACAACGAAAGTTCATATTAGTAATGATAAATTATTCAACAAGTGGATTGAAGCAAAGCCACTTGTAAAGATACTTATCAGGTAATAAGAAACTTTATCTTAACTGAAATTATTTGTATGTACAAAGTTGTCATTAGTGATCATCGATAATGGGCCTTAATTGCGAGACAGCCTAAAGGAGTTCTACGAAGTCTCAAGAAATCAAGGCGAAAAGCACATTAGTGCATCACCCGCAGAGTAACAGACAAGTGGAAGTCGTTAACAAAAAAACTCTAAACTTAATAAAAAGGTCTAAGGCATCAAAGCTAAATGGGAAGACACAGTACCCATGATACTCTTAGCACTCAAAGCATCAGAACACTCTCCCTTCACCTTATGATATGGCATAAAAGCCGTCCCACCAGTTGAGTATGAAGTCCAAACTCAAAGATCCCTAATAATAGAAGAATGAGATGAGAGATGGAGATGGCGAGTGGACTCAACCAAACTCAATGGCTATGGAAGACACATTTGACATGGTAGAAAAATTCAAAATTGAGGAATCACTAAAGCAAGAGGGAACACAAAGGTGAATGACCAAGTACTACAACCGTTATTGATGTAGAACATCATGAGGATCAACAAATTAGAGCCTAAGGCCCATTTACAAGATCTCAAGCTAAAGCCCAAGAAAATTCAAGAAAGAAGAAGACTTAGCCCATTAGCTTGCTAAGGCCCATTTTATGATTTCATCTTTTTTTATTTATGTAATTTTTAATTTTTCTTCTAGAAACTCCATGTTTGAAATTTTGCATTTAAAATTAAAAGCATGACATGTGAGGTGGTTGAATTCACATAAAATAATAGCATGTGAAATGGGTGGATGACATAAAATAATGAGGCAATTTATTGCTTCACATTAATGTGGCCACCTTTTCCATGTTTTGAATTCTTTTCTTTTGATAGATGCTTGTAATGGATATAAATAGCCCCTCTTATTAGAATGAAGGAGATCTTTTGGCAATTACAAATTTTTTAGTTATTCTTGTGGTTTGAGAGCTTGGTGGCCAAACCTTGGCAATCCTTAGTGGGAGCGCTAGTTATCCAACATATCTTCTTCCTTCACCTCCAATATCCACGTTCTCTCAATCTCATCAAAAGAAAGAACGCCCACCTCCATCAAATTTGGTATCAGAGCGAAACCTGAAAGGAGCAAATTTGATCAAAAGTTTGCTTCAATAAAGGGAGCAACTCAAGTGTTGGACTTGTCTTCAAACTTGTGAGTTTTTTTTGGACTTGTGAGTTTAATTAATTTTCTTTTATGTGATAGTTTAAAAGCATATTAGTAGCTTGGAAAGATATATATTGCTTGCAAGTTTATGGTGATAGCATAAAATTTTAATTAGTAAGCTCCATTATATATTTTAGCCATTTTCAATTGTGTTTGAATGCACCCTCCCCATCCCCTCCAAAAAAAAGAGAAAAAAAAAATTAAGAGAGTACCTTGGTGAGGTAGTTCATCACCTAAAGCAACCTAGCCATTAATGCAAATCAAAATCTAATTACTTGCTTTATTATCTTTGTTATTGTTTATGATTAATTTTAGAAGTTTCTTTTTATTAACTTATGATAACTTGCTTTCTTAAAAAGAAAAAAAAAAGAAGCTTGATAAATTTGAGCATTTTTATTTCATTGCATTAAAAAATATATATATATAAAATATGCATGCATAATAATATAAGTGTGTTAAACTTGGTGATTTTGGAAGCTAAATAGAACTTTGTCAAAAAGACCTAAACTGTCTAAGGAGAGCTTGGGATTTAAGTGGTCTTGTACCCCTCACACCTAGAAGTTCTCTTAGCTTAAAATTTCATTTTGATTGCACAATTATATTATACTTATTTATTATTTTTTCATTTTTTTCATTGGTCCCTTTTCATATAACTTTTTTTCTTCTTTAAAAAAAAATCTCATGGCATCAAAATCTATCTCTCAAGATCAAGTTGAAAATTTGACTAGATTAGTTGATGCCTTAGATCTTATGATCCAAGACAATGAACTAAAACTCAACAAATATTAAGAAAGTAAGAATCAAATGCAAGAACTTAAACAACAAATGCAAACTCTTTTAGTGCATCTACAAAATAATAGAGTGTCAACTCCTCCAATACCTACTCGGTACAATAGGGATAGATGAAGAAGATTCATATCCAAACCATGAGAAAATCAACCACTTAGAAGACAATCAATTGCTAGAAATGGTGGAAGGGGAGAAAATTATTTTAAGACTATAGAAGACTCTAATGATCCATCTCAAAGAGTTAAAGTAGAAGCCCCAACTTATGATGGTATACATGATCCAAATAAATTTCTCGATTGGTTAGTTCAAATGGATGACTTCTTTGATTAGTATAAAATGGATGATTACCAAAGGGTTACTTTTGCTAAAATGAAATTGATAGGGCATGCTAAAATTTATTGGACAAATACTTTAGCTAAAGAACAAAGATTAGGAAGGACAAACCTCACTTGGATAGAAATGAAAGAAATGTTAAGAGCAAAGTACTATCCTATGCATCATGATAAGAAGCTACATAGTCAATTATTAACTTTGAGACAAGGTAATTATCTTGTAACTGAATACTTGAATACTTTTGAAGATCTAATTTCTAGAACTGATTGTGCTGATAATGATTGGTAATTAGCTAATAAATTTGTTATTGGACTTAAGGCTGCCATTAGAAATGAAGTTGAATTATTTGACCCTCAATCTTTAGAGGAAGCATTTCATTATGCATTATTGGTTGAACAACAAAAGAAATCGCCTCTCTCTAAAATTAAAAGTCAAATACCTTCCATTTCATCCCATAGATCTCTTGTTAGACCACCCATCCAAATGGCCCATCCCCTTGCCTAAAACTTCAATTGAAGGGAGCTCTAAGAACATTAGAGAGGTAATATGTTTTAAATGTCATAAAAGGTCATATGCAAAATCAATGTAAAGCTCAAATCTTATTTTTTAGAAGAAGTTGAAAATCCAATAAATGATAATCTAGAAGAAGTTTATGATGACATCCCATTATCGATGAAGAATTGGAATTAACTGATGACCCTCATGTTAATGTGATGAGATGTCTTACTGTAATAAAAAATGAGGCAGAAGATTGGAGGAGAAAGAACATTTTTAGCATGTATGTTTTGTGTAATGAAAAGAGATGTAGGTTAGTTATAGATAGAGGGAGTGCTATGAATGTCATTTTAATACATACCTTAACTCGAGCCAACTTAAAATCTAAACCTCACCCTGAACCATTTCATGTTAGTTGGATAAATCATACATCTCTTCCCATCACCAATCGGTGTTTAGTTCCTATTAAAATAGGAAGCTATGAGGATCAAATTTGGTGTGATATTCTCCCTATGGACATTGCTCATATTCTCTTAGGACGACCTTGGCTATATGATATGAATGTTATTCACTATGGTAGGGAAAATACTTATATTTTTAAACATAATAATAAGACTATTAAACTCCTACCAATAAAGCCAGTAGAAAAAACACCCTTCATAACACCACACAAAACAACTTCTAACTTGCAACCTAAGCCTCTATTGCCAAACTTCAATTAATTATCATAGAAAATCCTATTAACACTATCATTTATCATTTCATCCTTACTTTAAAACACCTACTCTTTCTCCTTTGATCCCAAAGATAGAAATAATAGGTTTTGGCGCTTTATGAAAAGAATTTTCTAATCCATTTCTTCTTCACATATTACATGTAAAAGAAGTCATACCAGACTCTAATGAGACTCACATACCTGCTGTGGTCTCTTCTCTTCTTTCCGATTTTAACGATATGATGAGCTTCGATGAGCTACCTCCTCTAAGACATTCAACATGCTATTGAGTTCTTACTCTCAACTTCTTAATCTTCCACATTATAGGATGAACCCTAGAGCATGTTGAGATTAAAAGACAGTTGAGGAATTATTAAGAAAGGGTTTTATTCAAGAGAGTCTTAGCCCTCAGGTCCAAAGATTATTAACTCCAAAGAAAGAGAACATGACTAATGTGTATTGATAGTCGAGCAATAAATAAAATTACTATCAAATATAGGTTTCCTATTCCCCGATTAGATGATATGTTAGATTTAATCTCAGGAGCAAACTTTTTTTTCAAAGATTGATCTAAAAGTGGATATCATCAAATTCGATTAGATCGAGATGAGTGGAAGACGCTTTTAAGACCCCTGATGGACTTTATGAATGGCTTGTCATGCCCTTTGGACTTTCAAATGCTCCTAGCACATTTATGAGATTAATGAATACTATTCTTAAACCATATATAGGTAAATTTTTGGTGGTGTATTTTGATGATATTATGATTTTTAGTCCAAGTGAAAATGAACATCTACAACACCTACAAAAAAGTCTTTGAATTACTTAGACAAGAGAAATTATACATTAATTTAAAAGTGTTTCTTTTTTGCAAGGTAATCGCTTTTAGGCTTTATTATATCTACCGGGCTTAAACCGATCCTTCTAAAGTGAAAGCAATCTTAGATTGGCCACCACCTAAAAGTTTTACTAAAGTTAGAAGCTTCCATGGTTTAGCCACTTTTATCGGAGATTTATTAAAATTTTAGTACCATTGTTGCTCCAATAACGATATACTAAATTTAGATAAATTTTGTTGGACTTAATGCACAAAAGGCCTTAGAGCAAATTAAAGTTCTTATCATCACCAATCCTTAGGCTTCCCGATTTTTCTAAAGCCTTTGAAGTGACATGTGATGCTCGTGAATTGGGATAGGTGGAATTTTAAGTCAAGAGAATCATCCCATAGCATTCTTTAGTGAAAATTTAAATGAAGCTAAACAACACGATATTCCACTTATGATGAGAGTTTTATGTTGTAATTCAATCCTTAAGGCATTGGCGACACTATCTCTTACATAGAGAATTTATAATTCGATCACCATGCCTTAAAATTCATTAATACTCAACAAAAATTAAGTCATAGGCATGCAAAATGGGTTGAATTTTTACAAGACTACTCTTTTGTTCTAAAGCATAAGCCTGGAATTGAGAATAAGCATGCTGATGCTTTATCCAGGGTAAACCTAATGATTTCCTCTTTAGAATTGAGAATCTCAGGATTTGATAGAATTAAAGATGATTATATTATGTGCCTTGGCTTTCACCTAGCTTATCTTGAACACCTAGATAAACCAATAACTTTACAAGAGACATTCTTGATAACAAATGGATATTTATATAAAGGAAAACAATTATGCATTCTTCGATCTTCTCTTAGAGAATTCCTTATCACTAAGGTACATGCTGGGGGTGTAGCTGGTCATTTTGGAAAGAATAAGACCATATATTTATTAGAAAATAGATTTTCTTGGCCTTCATTAAAACGAGATGTTCAAAAATTAGTGGCTCAATGTTTAATTTGTAAATAGGCTAAAACTATCAAACAAAGGTCCGACAATACGCTTACTTTCCTCAGAGGCCTTGGGAAGACCTATCAAGGATTTTATTCTAGGATTACCTAGACACTGAGGACATGATAATATTTTGTTGTAGTGGATATGTTCTCAAAATGGCTCATTTCTTACCTTGTTCAAAACAAATGATGCTTCTTATATAGCCAAATTATTTTTTAGAAATAGTGCGACTCCATGGTCTCCCTTTAACCATTATTTCTGAGATGTTAAGTTTGTCTCATATTTTGGAAAATATTATGGAAATTATTAGGTACCAAATTAAAATTCTCTCTTCGCCTTTCACCCACGATGGACAAACAAGTAGTTAATTGTATCTTAAAAAATTTGCTTAGATGTTTGGTAGGTAAAAGTTTAGGAAATTGAGATTTACATTTATCAACCTCAGAATTTGCCTATAATAGTACTATATCTCGAACTACAAAAAAAATCACCATTTGAGATAGTCTATGGTCAAAACCCAGACAACCAATAGATATAGCAAACCTACCATCTCATATATTTTCGATGCAAAGATTCTCATTTGCTAAAGATTTTCAAAGCCTCCATGAAGATATAAGAAAGCAAATTACTATAAGTAATGATAATTATGCTTCTAAGGCAAATCATAATCATTCAACGAAAGAATATAAAGAAGGTGATTATGTATTGATTCGTATTCGGCCTGAGCATTATCAAACTACTAAATATAAGAAATTGCATGCACGAGCTTGTCGTCCATTTAAAATTTTCAAGAAAATTGGAACTAATGCTTATCACCTTGATTTGCCTGCTGATATGTTCATTCATCCATTTATTAATATTGAAGATATTCTATCATATGAAGGAATTAGAAAATCTTCACTTGTTCGCCTAACTCTTTAGCGAGATATAGCACCATTCTGCGTAAGCCCTCTTCCTTTGAAGTTGACTATATTATCACCAAGGAAGCACCCATTAATCCCTTCTAAACATCGCTTTCTAGTTCGTTGGAAGAATAAGCCACCAAGACACATGGTTGACCGTAGTGATTTGGAGACTTTAGCCCCACAATTAGTAGAAGACTTCTTAGATTTCAACTCTGAGCAGTTCAATTGAGCCAGGAGTTGATGTAGAACATCATGGGATCAACAAATTAGAGCCCAAGGCCCATTTACAAGATCTCAAGCTAAAGCCCAAGAAAATTCAAGAAAGAAGAAGACTTAGCCCATTATTAGCGAGGCCCATTTTATGATTTCATCTTTTATTTATGTAATTTTAATTTTCTTCTAGAAACTCTATATTTGAAATTTTGCATTTAAAAATTAAAAGCATGACATGTGAGGTAGTTGAATCTACATAAAATAATAGCATATGAAATGGGTGGATGGCATAAAATAATGAGGCAATTTATTGCTTCACATTAATGTAATACCTTTCCCTCCATGTTTTGAATTCTTTTCTTTTGAAAGATGCTTGTAATGGCTATAAATAGCCCCTCTTATTAGAATGAAGGAGATCTTTTGGCAATTACAAATTTTTGAGTTATTCTTGTGGTTTGGTAGCTTGATGGCCAAACCTTGGCAATCCTTGGTGGGAGCGCTAGTTATCCAACATATCTTCTTTCTTCACCTCCAATACCCACGTTCTCTCAATCTCATCAAAAGAAAGAACGCCCACCTCCATCAGTTATGTGAAGGAGAAGTATTTCTAAAGCGATGACCTAGCATTTAGGAAAGTAGATGTCATTACTCGATATAATATTTTTGGCATACTTGCCCACAACTGAGATTGATCTTTCATAATCAAAGAGCAAGTCGGTCCGATCTATATAGATTACAATCATTCATTCGCCAAGACATACAAAGCAAATGAAATGTTAGAGATCCAAGAAGTTTTATCCCTAAGGAAATGTTCGCCTAATTTGTACCCATTTTATTAATTTTGAGTATCATGTATCTCTATTTTAAAATAAAGTTTTATATTTTGCTCCTAAAAGAAGTTAACTCGTAGGATAATGATAGCTACCAAAGAATAACACTCAAAGAAGTGAAACTTATATTCAAGGTGTTGCGTGATGGCTTAGGATACTTGGTGAGCAATGAAAGCTCGAATAGAAGATCAAAATACTTAGCATGCCACTCTTAGCTCAAGAAACACTGATGTAAAGCAAACCCTTGATGTAATAACACTCGAGTTGAACCAACTCTACAACATTTATAGTGCATAGCCAACACCACGTAAGGTCGGCAACTAAACTCAAAAGACAAACAATTTGTGTGGTTGATGACTATATTGTAAGAATGACACCCCGTGAGGTGGCAACTAAATTTAAAATGATCAACTCTCTTAGTTGGCAACTCAAAAGACCAACACTCCATGTAGTTGGCGACTATAGTGTAAGATTAACACCCGTGAAGTCGGTAAACTCAAAAGACTAACTCTCCTAGTTGGCAACTCAAAAGACCAACACTTCATGCAGTTGATGACTGTAGTGTAAGACTAACACCCCATGAGGTTGGCAACTAAACACAAAAAGACCAACTCTCCTAGTTGACATCTAAAAAGACCAACACTCCATATAGTTGGCAATATAAAGTAAGATCGACATCCCATGAGATCAGCAACTAAAAAAATACCAATTCTCCTAATTAGTAAGTAAAGGTTAACTCTCAAAAAGGAAAACTAACACACAATGCGACTATGTAGTGAAAGTGATCTCATTTGATCAGTGACTTAAGATATTTTAAGTAATTAACATATTTATTCATACAATAACAAGCGAGTGCCTACTTAAAGAAGTATATCAAACTCGCTATTCTAACACGACTATATATGGAAGGCTCTCTCATATGATCAACGCCCCCAAATATTCTAAGTTATAGCTAAAGTTATTTGTGCATCATGAATGAGTATCAACCTAATGAGTATACATAAACTCGCTATGCTAAAATGATCACCCATGGAGGTTCTTTCTATTGATTGATGGCTCAAATATTCTAAAGCCATATGTGAATATATTCAAATATCAATAAGTGAATATCATTCTAGCTAGTGTACATAGAGCGACTATCTATGGAAGATTCTATCAAAATGTTCTAAGTCATGGGCAGAGTTATCCATGCATCAATAAGCAAATACAAACCCAACAAATGTACATGATCTCGTTATACCAACACAACTACCCAAGGATGTTCTTTTGATTGATTAGTAAATCAGTATATTTTAAGTTATGAATGGGGTTATTCATGCATCAATTAACGAGTATTGGCTCAACAACATAGCATTCATTTAGAAATACTCAACAAGACAAATAAATTCAGTCATTACTCAGATAAGTACACTCGACTACAAATCCACTTGTACTCAATCATGACCTTCATTTTCTATAAAATCTTTGCAATTAAGCAAGTAAGATACAATCAATCTAGATGCAAAAAAATTATAGAGAAATGAAGGAAGAAAAGATATGTCAATTCAAACTACTTTTATTGTCTTCATCATTAGAGTCTTAAAGTAAGAGTACATTAGAGAAGTACAAAAACTTGACATCTAAATGGCCATGTTTTCCCAATTTAGCGATATTGAAGTGAGCGCCATCTTTGAACTTATGTTATAAAAGCTCTTGGTTCTTGTCAATCAATAAGCTAATGAACTCGACTTCTTTCTTTTGACACTCCCAAGACGACAAGAGATATCCTCCTCCAACTCTCATTTCACCTCCACAAGTAAGCTCAGTTGCTCTCTCCTCCCTCTTCTTGGCAGCATCCTCGGCCTAATGGTAATACTTGGTTTCAAGAGATGTCAGCTTCTTCTTCACACTCGCTAGAAGGGACTTACCTTCCTCTTCTCGAAAAATTTATGGCACTTCCCATGTCCACTAGTATGTATTTGCAGCAAAATAGCATGTGGCAGTTGAGCTTAGAAAGGTTTCCCAAGAGATTGTTGAGATTCTTTGAGAAAATGGAGGACTAGAGTTCATATTTACAAGCTGGCTCACATAATTTCATAGTATAGTTATTCTCCAAGTCTTCATCTTGCTCTTCCTTCTCCTCAAATGCACTGCTCTATTGGTGAATGTGAGGTGTTGACCTCGCAGCTCTTTTTCTAGATAATTTGGGAGATGCACTCAACCCTACTTCATTGGCGGCCTCAATAAGAGCTACCACTACAGGGAAACTGCTTATTTTTGATGGACTAATTCATCGATAATCAATAGAAAATCCATTGGTAAAAAGATTTTCCAATGGATGGCAATCAGATGATAAAACCCTAGTTGGAAATACTTTTTGATAGACCAGAAAGCTGACAAAAAATGAATTTCATCAGATATCTGACAAACTATCCGCCAAAAATGTTATTAGGAAAAACCAATAGAAATACTGCCTTAAAATGCCACCAGAAATGTAATCATCCCATTAGTTTCTCTATACTCTCCTAAAAATCATATAATGGTCATTCTATGACTGCAAGTTTAGAATTCACTAATCTAAGCTTGTTAAATTTTGATTTAAAATAATATTGACTAAGATCCCTATGTCAATCAAAATGCTTCCCACCTAGTAATTGGCAATCAAAGCTATCACTACGACGCGTGTTTTAGGGATTTTCAATAGTGGGTTTATCCATTTCAAAACTCATTAGTGCGTGGTTGTAGATGGTGCTCAGATCATGGTCGCCAATTTTACTTCTCCATCGCAACATTTTCATACTTGCCTTCTTAAAGGACTCTTCATCGCCCCAAAGAGATAGTATGACTCCAACAATATGAATAGTGTGCATAGGTATAAGTTCAATGGCAGCCTCAATGACTTCTTTGTCATTCCCCCTGATGAACTCCTTTAGCTTTCTCACCATATTCATGTCCTGAGCTTTTCATATGATGAATTCCTAAGTGTCATGGTCGTGATTACAATGGTAAGCATAATAGCTTGACCAATCACACACTCCATCAGCCTTCATAAATGATGGGTGTTTGAAATATTCTTTATTCTGGATCACCTCTACAACCTCGACCATGGACACTCTAAGGGGAGTTGTTAGAGAGGGTTGTGTATAGTCGGCTCCTAGATAGCGAGTTGCAGAGTTTCTGAATCCATGCCCTAGTACTTATGGTCACCTTCTCTTATCCATTCTTCATCTTTGATACCCATCTCTAGGTGGTCGCTCTAAAGACCTTTTCAATGAGTCTTTGGTTCTAATCAAAGATGTTAGTGAAATATTTTATTGTATTCTTCAACATTAACATGATTATTCATCAACTCAACTAATTCAAAGAGTGTCTTAGGTTGTTAGAGCCCTAAGGCATACCTGAAGGGCCCCTCTTTCAAATCTTAAGCAAGTACTGCTTGGGCAACTACAAGTTTCAAGTCTTTAACTTCTTGTATCTCTCATTGGAAGTGAGTAAAGAACTTCATTAGGGATTTGTTAGGTTCCTGCCTCAGCTATAGGTGTGCTTGAAAATGCTTCAACAACTTCTGTTCGTTGGCAATTGAGTAGCAAACATCCTTTTGAAGTTAGTGAGTGATGTTATGATTCAAAATGGGATGTGCGAGAACCACTTGAGAGCCAACTCTTTAGAGATTGTGAAGAAAAATTGCACTTCATCATGTCATCTAAATCCAATAGTGATGTGGTCAGCTCAAAATACACTATATGGTTGGTGGGATCTATCAAACATTTGTATGATTCAAGATGCAAGATCTCGAACTTAAGAGGAGAGTGAGCATCAGCAATCATGACGGAGAGAGCATTTGTTGTCTACAGCTGCTTCTTTGACACATCTTCTTCTTCACTTGGGTCATATGAATCATCATCGAAGTTGGAAATCTTGAACGGATAAGAGCAAGGTACCTTAGATGGGTTTCTTCTCAACTACAAGAAAACTACAAATTTCTGGTAGCAATTCCAATGAAGTTTTCTATAGGAAATTATCGATTGAATTACCAATGAATTTTTAGCTAGAAAAACTTTGATAGATATACCGACTGCAAAGGACATCGTGATTGAATCACTTAAAGACGATAGATTTTCTAGTGGGAAATTCTATCGATAAATCTATTAGAAACTGCTATTATTATGGCAATCAAACTCCCCCCTCCCCACATGCCAACGCCATTTCCTCCCAAATCCTCTCCATCTCTCTCTTGGCTGGTGATGAGAAATGCTTTAGGATTCACCGATAGTCAACCTAAATGTATCTTTTTACTCTAATTTCTCTGTAGAATCGAAGATAAATCCCGATCTCTTTATTGTATAACTATTTTTTTTAGATTTCATCCATTCGTTTGTGAGAAAAGTGGATTTGATATTTTGAGAAATTTGTGTTATTTTTAGGGTAGATTTTGTCCAAATTTGTTTGAAATTGATTAATCTTACTTGTTAGATTTTGTATTTTTTAAAATGTTATTTTAGAATATTTTGGTTATGAATTTTTTAATTTAATGTGTTAGATTGCTAATTATACAATTAATAATATTTTGATGAATTTATATAAATTTCATAATCATTGTCCAATTTAATTTTATAAAAAAACTAATTTAGTGATTATAGACTAATACAGATAACTCCTTAAAAGATATGAAAATATCAAATTTAGATTTCTACAAATTTATGGATACTGATCATCACAAAGTTCTAATAAGTGTTTAATGAACATAATGTTGTCATGTCTTCTTCTCATGCAAAACCATTCGATCGGTCCCCGCCCATGTTCTCCCTCACCTTCTCCATCAATCTCACCCGACCTTAAGTTGGGTAGATTAGTAAAAGTAATTAAGAATTTCAAGTTTAAAAGGTATGTAAAAATTAATTATGCATGTATAAAGTTTTATATTTGAATGATAGTCAGTCATTATTAATTATAGATATCTATAGCAAATGACTTAAACACTTAAGGAGTTACATTAAATTGTGTTTTGATTATAATTATTACTACTTATATAATTGAGATAAAATACTAATTTAGTCCTCACACTGCTTAATTTACATAGATCTTGGATATCCATAGCGAGCGATTATGGATATACAATAAATTACATCCAGACAAAAAAAGATTAATTGATGAATTTTTTTAGTGGTTTTAAGCACTTTATGCATGTCTCAACTTTCATCTTACCTTTCCAAAGTAAAGTTTTTATATCTATATGTGAGACACAAGAATCAAGCCTTCTTAATGCTTGATGAAGTAAGATTAGACTTGTATTATATGGGCTTCAAACAAAATTATTAGTTTTGAACTTCAATAGTGAGTCCAAAGAACATATTAATGCTGACACTAGTGCCTCAACGAGTTATGCATGTCTTTCAGGTGAATATAATTTTAGACGAAATTATGAAGAAATGATTTATGATGATGCTAGAGTTGAATTTCCAGGAGCAACAGAGGAGAAGCAACATAATAAACTAAAAAGTTCTACAACTTGTTAAAGGCAACACAATGACCATTGTGAGAATATTGCATGAACCATACAAAACTATATGTGGTCGTAAGAATGTTAAGCATTAAATTTGAATTTAATATGTCATGAGAATTTTTTAACTAATTTATAGGGCTGCTTAAAGAGACAAATTCATAGAAAAATTTAGTTTTTGAAGGCTTGTATAGAATAAAGAAGTTAGTGTAAAAGCTAAGTTTGACCTCAAAAAAGATTGACTATTATGTCAATGATTGCATGCGATCCTATAAAGACAGCGCATAGAATATTGAACGCAAATTTTGTGGAGCACCTAAGTTAAAGCCATAAAGTAGAAAATAATGCAAATAGAAAGATGTACCACATAAGCATCGATCCGCTAACTCTATGTCTAAAGACTATACACTTCCATGTGTTCACCAAACACATGTGATTGCACCATGACAGAACAAGTTCACCAAATATCTTGGGTCATCCATCAAACAAAGAAGTGCGGAAGCATTTCAATCGTACTTATTTTGATTTTACTGTCAAGCCACAAAATGTTATAATTAGCTTATGCATTGATGGTTTCACACTATATAGTCGTGTATCACTTTATTCATGTTGGCCTATATGGTGTAACTATACAATCTACCACTAGAGATGTGCATGACTACACCTTATATATTCTTGACTTTGATCATACATGGGCCACATAGCCTTAAAACAAAGAGTGTCATCTTCCAATCATTGATAGAAGAGCTAAAAATGTTATGGGAAAATAGTGTACTTATATATGATATTAAAGTAAAACAATTAAATGAAGATAGCATTGATATGGACTATTAATGACTAATGTATGTAATGTTATTAGGGTGGAGCACTACTGGGAAGTTAGCGTATACATACTACATGGATTTATCAAATATGTTTACACTTAAAAATAGCTGAAAAAAAATATAGTTTGACTATTATCATATGTTCTTCCCTGTTGATCATCTATTTAGAAGAAACAAAAATGCATTCATGAAAAATTGAGTTGAGAAGGTCAGGCCACCACCAAGATTGAGTGGGCATGACTTATGATATATTATTAGTTCAATTTCAACTATACTTAATTTTTCTATGTTATCGAGAGTCGCCTTACGGGTTATAGTGTAAATCATAACTAATGATCTATTTCGAGCATCTTCCAAAAGAAGAAGAAAAATGTGTCGAGGCCTAATGTTTTGGCTACCACCACAATCACCAATTCAACCTCCCTTTCGATCTCGCCCCCTCGGACTTTTGGACATGCCCGTATCACCATTATCTAGAGCTTGTGTTGACCGCTTTACCCGTATTAGGGACACACATGTCATAGGGAGCCTAAGTTTCAGCATACACCACCTGATCAGCATAATACATTTACACCCCCTGAGTCATCAATGATGCATTTTTATGGAGCCGGTGGGTAACAAGTAAGTTTATCTCTCAAGTTTTACTTCTAAAATTTTATGATTATAATCTTAATTACAATCTTCAAGTTCAATCCATCCAGGGAAGTCATACATATAATCAGGGACATTATAAAGAATAAATACGATGCTTTATATGTTTTATGGAGGAAGGTCTCAATTGAGGTTCAAGATATGTGATTCAAGGAATTTGAGATATTGTAATAATTATTTGCACATTTTTAATGCATTATATTATATTAATATACTACTAATTATCATTAATTTATTTTATATTATAGAAGGATTTCACCTGGCTATTGGAGCACAACAAAAAAACTAGAAGAAAAAAAAGTCCAAAGGCACAACCCGACTACGCGATATGTTCACAAATATACATAGGTCTAAATAAAGGCCACTTTGGATCGAAGAGGATGTGTGGGCTAACCTCTATAAAGCATGAGACTCCACAAATTATGTTCATAATAAAGAGTAGGCAAAACAAAATTGAGCTTGTGATTGTAGGGGCATGGACACCTCTTCACATATTGGAGACTTAGTACTAGATAATGAGTACAAGCAAATGATGATAAGCCATTCATTATTTACTTTAATTAAACTTATAATAATGGTTAAAACAGGCTAAAGTTTTTAAATGAGAGCCCATTATTACTGAATTACATAGTAGAATATATCAACATCAGGTTGATCAATAGTGAGTTGATATTCGGTCATGGAGAGCACACATAAGTTAACATTTAATTTATTAAATTAGAACTAGTAATAATATAGTATGTTTAAATAACATTATACTTTCTAGTAGGACAACTACATGAGACTATATCAAGTTGTTAGTTAAAGCTCTACAAGTGCAATAAGGTCTAAGGAACTATTAGAGAAATCAGAATATGACATCTTGAAAGAGACTATTGGAGGTAAGAAGAAGGGATGAATTTATAGCTTAGGCTCACAAGGGTTAGCCTATGATACACTTCATTCATTCTCTAGAACAATTAGTCAATCATCGATGAGATAATTCAAAGGCATGTTGATAATGGATGATGCTCGGATGGTTGCAATGGAGACTTGGAGAAGATGCATAGAGAGAACTAGAAGGGGAAGGAGCCAGTGGTCGAGGAGGAGGACAACGATGCGATGATGATGAGAGATAAAATGATAACTAGGTTTTATAAGTACTTTATTTTTTATTCTAATTACAGTACTTTATTTATATGATGTTATTATCACTTTTTTTATTTTTGTAGAAAATTTGTTATGTTAATAATATAGAACTATTTAATTTCAATGTTTTAAAATAGTTATTTAATTTCAATATTTTGAAGTACTAAAATGAAAGAAGTCTTTGAAATTATCTATTTATTGGTATTAACTTCTTATATAGCAATTGTGGGTATGTTAAAACCAGTTATGTAGAAATTATAGAGTTGTTGTGTAAAAAAATTAGAGCATATGACTATGATTTTTTTTTCAATTATGTATAAATTTTCAATAGATTTGCCATCAAGATGATGTTTGATACAAAGTCAAAAAAAAAAAATTATGACAACAAATTTTGTAGAAAAATTATGGTAAAAAGTTTTAAATTTCCAACAAATTTTATAAGTTATTAGTTTAGTTTATTAGTTTATTATTTTTAGTTTATTAGTTATTATTAGTTATTAGTTTAGTTTTAGTTTTAGTTAGTTTTAATTAGTTATTTATTTATTTATTAGTTATTATTATTAGTTAGTTATTATTTTATTAGTTTATTATTAGCTATTATTAGTTATTAGTTTTATTAGTTAGTTATTAATTTAGTTTATTAGTCAGTTATTATTAGTTATATTAGTTTAGTTAATTATTATTATTAGTTATTATTATTAGTTATTATTTTTTATTAGTTTTTAGTTAGTTTTATTAGTTATTAGTTAGTTAGTTTATTATTAATTTGTTATTAGTTTATTAGTTTAGGTTATTAGTTTTAGTTTATTAGTTTTTTTTTATTAGTTAGTTATTAGTTAGGTATAGTTGTTTATTTTATTATTAGTTATTAGTTTTTAGTTTAGTTGATTAATAGAATTATTTTTATTATTATTATTATTATATTAGTTTATTAGTTTTAGTTTTAAGTTTATTAGTTTTAGTTTTTTTATAGTTTTTTATTGTTAGTTATTAGTTTATTGGTTATTAATTTTATTAGTTAGTTATTTATTATTTTATTATTTTAGTTATTTTATTAGTTTATTAGTTAGTTAGTTATTATTATTAGATTTTTTTAGTTTAATTATTAGTTATTAGTTTATTTATTTTTATTAGTCTTTTTACTAGTTTATTAGTTTAGTTATAATTAGTTAGTTTTATTTTGTTAATTATTAGGTTTAATTATTAGTTTAGTTAGTTTTATTAGTTAGTTTATTTATTAATTTATTATTAATTTATTAGTTTATTATTTTAATTTTTAGTTAGTTATTTAGTTATTACTTTTAGTTATTAGATTAATTATTATTAGTTTCATTATTTATTAGTTTATTATTATTAGTTATTAGTTATTATCAGTTAGTTAGTTTTTAGTTATTAGTTTAGGTTATTAGTTAGTTAGTTTTTATAAGTTTATTAGTTTAGTGTTAATTTTAGTTAGTTATTTATTAGTTAGTTTTATTAGTTTTTTTATTATTAGTTTATTAGTTTATTTTTTTAGTTTTTTAGGTTTTCTTAGTTATTAGTTTTATTTTACTTATTAGGTTTTAGTTTATTAGTTTAGGTTTAGTTTTAGTTTTATTAATTTTATTATTAGTTATTTAGTTAGTTATTAGCTTTATTAGTTTTATTAATTATTATTAGTTTATATGTTTAGTTATATTATTATTTAATTATTATTATTATTAGTTTTTAGTTAGTTATTATTTGTTAGTTATTAGTTTATTATTTTAGTTATTATTAGTAATTAGTTAGTTAGTTTAGTTATTAGTTTTTTATTATTAGTTAGTTTAGTTATTATTAATTAGTTAGTTATTTATTTATTAAGTTATTAGTTTAGTTTTTTTAGGTTTATTATTAGTTTATTATTAGTTTAGTTAGTTAGTAGTTTTTATTAGTTAGCTTATTAGTTTATTAGTTTTATTAGTTTTAGTTATTAGTTTAGTTAGTTAGTCATTAGTTTAGTTTTATTAGTTTTATTAATTTTATTTAGTTATTAGTTTTTTAGTTTTTAGTTAGTTAGTTTATTAGTTTATTAGTTTAGTTAGTTTAGTTAGTTATTAATTATTAGGTTTAGTTATTATTTGTTAGTTATTTAATTTGTATTTTAGTTTAGTTATTAGGTTTAGTTTAGTTATTAGTTATTATTATTATTCATTTTATTAATTTTATTTATTTAGTTAATAGTCAGATTTAGTTTATTAATTATTAGTTATTAGTCATTAATTTTAGTTTTTTAGTTTTGTTAGTTCATTTTTTTAGTTTAGTTAGTTATTAGTTAGTTTTAATTTTAGTTTTTAGTTATTAGTTAGTTATTTTTTTAGTTTATTAATTAGGTTATTTTATTAGTTATTTTTATTAGTTTTAGTTAGTTTTATTAGGTTATTAGGTTTAGTTATTAGTTTATTAGTTATTAGTTTATTTTAGTTATTAGTTTATTAATTTCTATTACTTAGTTATTAGTTAGTTAGTTTAGTTTTTAGGTTTAGTTTACTTATTTATTAGTTTAGTTTTTATTAGTTATTAGTTAGTTACTTTTTAGTTATTATTGGTTAGTTTTTAGTTAGGTTATTTATTTATTAGTTTTATTAGTTATTTAGTTTAGTTATTATTATTATTAGTTTTAGTATATTAGTTTATTAGTTTATTAGTTTTTAGGTTTTATTATTAGTTAGTTTAGTTAGTTTTATAATTTATTAGTTTAGTTATTTATTTTATTATTATTAGTTTTTATTAGTTAGTTTATTAGTTAGTTAGTTTATTTTATTTTTATTATTATTAGTTATTATTAGATATTAGTTTATTTGTTTAGTTAGTTTTATTAGTTTTAGTTTTTATTTAGTTATTAGTTTTTAGTTTTTATTAGTTCATATAAGTAGATTTTATTAGTTATTAGTTAGTTTTAGTTATTAGTTATTATTAGTTTTATTATTTTTATTAGGTTTTTAGCTTATTAGTTATTATTTAGTTATTATTTAGTTATTAGTTTAGTTATTATTAGTTAGTTTAGTTATTAGTTTTAAGGTTATTAGTTTAGTTATTTAGTTTATTTATTAGTTATTAGTTAGTTTGTATTAGTTTTTTATTAGAAATTATTATTAATTTAGTTATTATTTAGTTATTAGTTTTATTAGTTTTTATTTTTATTAGTTTATTAGTTTGGGATATTATTAGTTATTAGTTTTATTAGTTTATTATTATTTTATTAGATTTATTATTAATTTTTTATTAGTTAGTTAGTTAGTTTAACTTTTTTATTAATTATTAGTTTATTAGTTAAGTTTTTTAGTTAGTTATTAGGTATTAGTTTTATTATTTATTAGTTATTAGTTTATTTAGTTTATTATCATTAGTTATTCATTAGTTATTTATTTTAATTTTAATTTTATTAGTTATTTAGTTATTAGGTTTCATTAGTTATTATTAGTTATTTATTATTAGTTATTAGTTGTTAGTTTATTAGTTAGTTAGTTTATTTAGTTGTTATTATTAGTTTTTAATTTAGTTATTAGTTATTAATTTTTAATTTTAGTTATTATTATGTTTAGGTTTAGGTTTAGTTACTAGTTAGTTATTAGTTTTATTAGTTTATTATTAATAGTTTAGTTATTATTAGTTTATTATTAATATTTATTAGTTTTATTAGTTTAGCTATTAGTTAGTTATTAGTGTAGTTATTAGTTATCAGTTATTAGTTAGTTAGTTTTATTAATTAGTTTTAGTTTTAGTTAGTTTTTATTAGTTATTAGTTTAATAGTTATTTTAGTTATTATTTATTAGTTATTTAGTTTATTAGTTTATATTATTATTATTATTTATTTTAATTTTTATTATTAGTTATTAGTTTATTATTTAGTTATTAGTTAGTTATTAGTTAGTTAGTTTTTATTAGTTTAGTTATTTATTATTAGTTATTATTAGTTAGTTTATTAGTTTAGTTAATTTATTTAGTTTTTATTAGTTTATTAGTTTATTAGTTTAGTTTTAGTTAGTTTATTATTATTTAGTTGTAGTTTTCTTATTTTTTTAGTTTTTTATTAGGTTTAGTTTTGTTTTTAAATTATTATTAATTAGTTATTAATATTATTAGGTTATTAATTTTTAGTTTTAATAGTTATTAGTTATTATTTATTATTGGTTTTATTATTAGTTATTAGTTATTATTATTAGTTTATTAATTTTATTTAGTTTTAGTTATTTAAGTTTTTATTAGTTTAGTTATTTAGGTTAATAATTTAGTTAGTTTTTAGTTATTTAGTTATTAGTATTAGTTATTAGTTTATTATTATTAGTTTAGTTTTATTAGTTTATTATTATTACTTATTATTAGTTAGTTAGTAGTTTTTAGTTAAAGTTATTAGTTTAGTTTTAGTTAGTTATTATTAGTTAGTTAGTTATTATTTAGTTATTAGTTAGTTATTATTAGTTAGTTTCTTGTTAGTTTTAGTTAGTTATTAGTTATTAGTTAGTTTTATTATTATTATTAGTTTTAGTTATTAGTTATTATTAGTAAGTTAATTTATTAGTTATTAGTTTAATTAGTTTAGTTATTTAGTTATTAGTTTAGTTTTTTATTAGTTAGTTTATTATTATTATTATTAGTTTAGTTTATTTATTATTAGTTATTAGTTTTTAGTTATTTTTATTAGTTATTAGTTATTATTAGTTATTTATTTATTTAGTTTTATTAGTTAGTTATTAATTATTAGTTTATTTTTTATTATTAGTTATTAGTTTAGTTATTATTAGTTATTTATTAGTTATTAGTTAGTTATTTAGTTAGTTAGTTTTATTAGTTAGTTTTTTAGTTTATTATTAGTTATTAGTTTTAATATTTAGTTAGTTATTATTAGTTTATTAGTTTAGTTATTTATTTTTTTAGTTTATTTTAGTTTATTAGTTTTAATTATTAGTTACTAGTTTAGTTTTATTAATTTAATTATTAGTTATTTAGTTTATTATTAGTTATTTTTTTATTTTTTTTATTAGTTATTAGTTATTATTAGTTATTAGTTTTTAGTTATTAGTTATTATTGGTTAGTTAGTTTTAGTTATTAATTTATTAATCATTTATTTAGTTATTAGTTTATTAGTTTATTAGTTCAATTATTATTAGTTATTATATTTATTAGTTAATTATTTATTATTATTAATTATTAGTTTTTTTTATAGTTTATTCATTATTAATTATTATTAGTTATTATTATTAGTTAGTTATTTAGTTTAGTTTATTATTTATTATTAGTTATTAGTTCATTAGTTTATTAGTTTTTATTGGTTATTAGTTATTTTAGTTATTATTAACTATTAGCTTTATTTAGTTATTATTAGTTATTATTAGTTTTATCTAGTTTATTTAGTTTTTAGTTTGTTATTTTTAGTTTAGTTGGTTTTTGTTAGTTTAGTTATTTGTTTAATAGTTATCTATTAGTTAGTTTTATTTAGTTTTAGTTATTAGTTTTATTATTTATTAGTTATTAGTTTAATTATTTATTTTATTAGTTTTATTATTTATTAGTTTTTTTAGTTTAATTTAGTTAGTTTTATTAGGTTATTTAGTTTTTAGTTTATTAGTTTAATATTATTAATTTTATTAGTTATTTTTATTAGTTAGTTAGTTATTTAGTTTTTATTAGTTATTAGTTTTTATTAGTTAGTTTTATTAGTTTAGTTAGTTATTAGTTTTATTAGTTTTAGTTATTATTTTATTAGGTTTAAGTTATTAGGTTTAGTTATTATTTAGTTATTTAGTTTATTAGTTTTAGTTTATTAGTTATTTAGGTTTTAGTTTATTAGTTAATATTTAGTTTAGTTATTAGTTTAGTTATTAATTATTATTAGTTAGTTATTTAGTTATTAGTTTTATTAGTTTTAGTTTAGTTTAGTTATTTATTTAGGTTTTATTAGTTATTTGTTATTAACTTAGTTTAGTTATTATTAGTTATTAGTTTATTATTATTAGTTAGTTATTAGTTAGTCAATATTATTTTTAATTAGTTTAGTTAGTTTTATTATTATTAGTTATTAGTTAGTTTTATTAGTTAGTTAGTTTATTAGTTTATTATTTTATTAATTATTATTATTAGTTTAGTTATTATTTTTATTAGTTATTTATAGTTAGTTATTATTAGTTATTATTATTAGTTAGTTATTTTTATTATTATTAGTTTATTAGTTAGTTATTAGTTTATTAATTTTTATCGGGTTTTGGTTATTAGTTATTTATTTATTAGTTAATTTTAGTTAGTTTTATTATTTAGTTTTTATTTTATTAGTTTTAGTTAGTTATTTGTTTTTAGTTAGTTTTATTAGTTTAGTTAGTTAGTTTTAGTTATTTTATTATTAATTAGTTAGTTAATTATTTATTAGTTATTAGTTAGTTCTAGTTTTTATTAGTTTAGTTATTATTTACTTTAGTTATTTATTATTAGTTATTAGTTATTTAGTTTAGTTAGTTTTTTTATATTATTAGTTATTACAAGATAGTTATTAGTTTATTAGTTATTAGTTAGTTAGTTATTTGTTTATTTAGTTTATTAGTTATTAGTTATTAGTTATTAGTTTTAATTATTTAGTTATTTAGTTTAGTTATTATTATTAGTTATTTATTTAGTTTTTAGTTTAGTTATTATTAGTTATTAGTTTAGTTTTATTAGTTTTAGTTAGTTATTAGTTTTATTAGTTAGTTTTAGTTATTAATATTAATTATTAGTTAGTTAGTTATTAGTTTTATTATTAATTTTATTAGGTTTTAGTTTTAGTCATTAGTTAGTTTTATTTATTAGTTAGTTTTATTTGTTATTATCAGTTATTAGTTTTATTAGTTTAGTTTTAGTTAGTTTTCAGTTAGTTTTAGTTTTAGTTTTAGTTATTAGTTTATATTAATTAATTTTAGTTAATAGTTTTTTAGTTTTTTTTTTAATTTTAGTTATTGGTTATTAGTTTAGTTTTATTAGTTTTAGTTTAGTTTTGTTAGTTATTTATTAGTTCTTAGGTTATTTAGTTATTATTTGGTTTATTAGTTATTAGTTTTAGTTTATTTATTAGTTAGTTAGTTTAGTTTATTATTAGTTAGGCTAGTTTTAGTTTAATTATTAGCTTTAGTTTTTATTAGCTATTAGTTTAGTTATTAGTTTTTTAGTTTAGTTATTAGTTTATTAGTTTATTAGTTATTAGTTAGTTAGTTTTATTAGTTATTAGTTAGTTATTATTTTATTATTTTATTAGTTTTTTAATTTATTTAGCTTTAGTTTATTATTTTAGTTTTAGTTAGTTAGTTTTATTAGTTATTATTAGTTATTTAGTTTATTGTTAACTTTAGTTAGTTATTTAGTTTATTATTAGTTTTAGTTAGTTATTTATTTAGATTTTTATTATTATTAGTTATTTTTATTATTAGTTTATTAGTTTAGTTAGTTATTATTATTAGTTATTAGTTTACTAGTTACTTAGTTTTATTATTAGTTTAGTTATTTAGTTTAGTTTTTTTAGTTTTATTTATTAGTTAGTTAGTTAGTTATTAATTATTATTATTATTAGTTTTAGTTTTTATTTATTAGTTAGTTTTATTAGTTTTATTCATTTTAGTTATTAGGTTTAGTTTTATTAAAGGTTATTTAGTTACTATTAGTTATTTGTTAGGTTTATTTATTAGTTATTAGTTTATTTTATTAGTTTTATTAGTTTTTAGCTTAGCTAGTTTTATTTATAAGTTATTTAGTTATTATTAGTTAGTTATTAGTTTATTTCTTATTATTATTAGCTAGTTATTATTTAGTTTATTATTAGTTATTATTACTTTATTAGTTATTATTAGTTAGTTATTATTATAAGTTAGTTTGTTATTAGTTAGTTATTTAGTTAGTTTAGTTTTGGTTATTAGTTAGTTTGTTAGTTTATTAGTTATTATTTATTGGTTATTAGTTAGTTAATTTTGGGTTACTTGTTTTAATTTATTATTTTGTTTTTAGTTTTAGTTAGTTATTAGTTTTAGTTATTAGTTATTTTATTAGTTTATATTAGTTAGTTTAGTTAATTTATTAATTATTAGTTTAGTTTGTTATACTTTTTTTGTTATATTAGTTATTATTAGTTAGTTACTAGTTTATTAGTTAGTTTTAGTTTATTATTATTATTATTACTTAGTTTAGTTTATTAGTTTATTAGTTTAGTTATATAGTTAGTTTATTAGTTTTTAGTTAGTTTAGTTATTTAGTCTTAGTTGTTAGTTATTTAGTTATTATTAGTTTTAGTTAGTTATTAGTTATTAGTTATTATTATTTAGTTTATTAGTTTAGTTATTATTAATTTTTAGTTAGTTTAGTAATTAATTATTACTTATTAGTTTATTAGTTTTTGGGTTTTATTATTTTATTATTTATTAGTTTTATTTAGTTAGTTTAATTTAGTTATTTATTAGTTTATTATTATTAATTACGTTATTAGTTTAGTTTATCGGGTTTATTGGTTAGTTTTAGTTTTGGTTATTAGTTTAGTTATTAGTTTAGTTAGTTATTAGTTAATAGTTTATTAGTTCGTTATTATTAGTTTATTAGTTATTAGTTATTTATGATTATTATTAGTTAGTTATTATTAGTTATTAGTTTATTTAGTTAGTTTATTAGTTTTATTTTTTTAGTTATTAATTATTAGGTTTAGTTATTAGTTATTAGTTTAGTTTTAGTTATTTTTTCTTATTATTATTAGTTTATTAGGTTTTAGTTTATTAGTTTTAGTTTGTTTTATTAGTTATTATAGTTGGTTTAGTTTATTTATTTTTGTTATTTTATTACTTTTTTGTTTATTATTGTTATTTTTATTAGATATTTAGTTAATTATGAGTTAGTGATTATTATTAGTTTATTATTAGTTATTTTATTTTATTAGTTATTATTAGGTTTATTATTTGTTTATTATTTTTTTTATTATTATTAGTTATTAGTTATTAGTTATTAGTTTAGTTATCTATTTTAGTTATTATTTATTAGTTATTAGTTTAGTTATTATTATTAGTTTAGTTTAGTTTTATAATATAGTTATTAGTTAGTTATTTTAGCTTTATTAGTTAGTGATTATTATGTTATTTCTATTTAATATTATTATTTATTAGTTAGTTATTAGTTATTATTTTAATTATTATTTAGTTATTTAGTTATTTTTAGTTTTATTATTAGTTAGTTTAGTTTATTATTAGTTTTTAGTTATTTATTAGTTTATTAGTTAGTTTATTAGTTTAGTTTTAGTTTGTTTTTTATTAGTTATTTAATTATTATTATTTATTAGTTAGTTATTATTATTAGTTATTAATTAGTTAGTTATTATTAATTATTAATTTTAGTTAAGTTTAGTTTTAATTATTATTTAGTTTATTAGGTTTTATTATTAGTTATTATTAGTTAGTTAGTTATTATTAGTTAGCCTTTTAGTTTATTATTATTTTATTAGTTGTTAGTTAGTTTTTTTATTAATTATTAGGTCTATTATTAATTATTTAGTTTTTAGGTTTTTATTAGTTTTATTCTTATTTTAGTTAAACATTTTAGTTTATTAGTTTTTTAGTTTAGTTATTTAGTTATTAGTTATTAGTAGTTTATTAGTTTATTATCTTATTTTAGATAGATTAGTTTTATTAGTTAGTTATTATTAGTTTTAGTTAGTTGTTGTAGTTATTTAGTTTAGTTATTAGTTTTTTAGTTTTTAGTTTTTACGGTTATTTATTAGTTTAGTTATTTGTTTTAGTTTTTATTATTATTGGTTATAAGGTTTTTTAGTTTTATTAGTTATTATTAGTTAGTTAGTTTTAGTTAGGTTATTTATTTATTAGTTATTATTAGTAATTAGTTTATTATTAGTTATTAATTTTAGTTATTTATTATTTAGTTTTATTAGTTTATTATTAGTTATTATTAATTATTATTTATTTTATTTAGTTTTATTATTTATTATTATTAAGTTTATTAGTTAGTTAGTTTTTAGTTTAGTTTTTAGTTAGTTAGGTTTTTATTTGTTTATTAGGTTTTATTATTCAGTTATTTTGTTTTATTAGTTATTTAGTTTAGTTATTTATTATTAGTTTTATTATTAGGTTTAGTTATTATTTTTATTATTAGTTATTTATTATTAGTTTTATTAGTTAGTTTAATTAGTTTAGTTATTAGTTATTTAGTTAGTTTTTATTAGTTTTAGTTATTTAGTTATTAAGTTTTAATTAATTATTAGTTAGTTTTATTTAGTTATTTTTTTAGTTTAGTTTATTAGGTTTTTTATTAGTTTTATAAGTTTTTAATTTAGTTATTTATTATTAGTTAGTTTTTTAGTTTTTAGTTTAGTTATTTAGTTATTAGTTTTAGTTAGTTATTAGTTATTTTTATTAGTTAGTTAGTTATTATTAGTTATCAGTTATTAATTAGTTAGTTCATTTTTTTAGTTTTATTAGTTTTTTTGTTAGTTATTATAAGTTCTTTAGTTTAGTTAGTTATTAGTTATTAGTTTTATTATTATTAGTTATTAGTTTAGTTATTATTAGTAAGTTATTAGTTTAGTTAGTTAATTATTATTATTATTATTATTAGTTAGTTTATTATTAGTTATTTAGTTTATTAGTTTATTAGTTTCATTATTTTTTATTAGTTAGTTATTAGTTTAGTTAATATTAGTTTATTAATTTTAGTTAGGTATTAGTTTATTATTATTTAGTTATTATTAATTTTTTTTAGTTATTAGTTTTATTAGTTAATTATTATTTAGTTCTTATTAGTTTTATTAGTTAGTAATTTAATTTTAGTTTAGTTAGTTAATATTAGTTTATTATTATTAGTTATTAGTTAGGGTATTTTAATTATTAGTTTTTTAGTTATTATTAGTTTGTTTAGTTAGTTAGTTATTATTAGTTAATTAGTTTTTAGTTAGTTATTAGTTAGTTTAGTTTATTAGTTTTAGCATAGTTAGTTATTATTATTATTATTATTAGTTTTTCAATTTTATTATTATTTAGTTAGTTAGTTTAGTTTTATTAGTTTTATTTTATTAGTTATTATTAGTTTATTAGTTATTAGTTATTAGTTATAGCTTTAGTTAGTTATTATTAGTTTAGTTTTTTAGGTTTTTATTAGTTATTAGTTTAGTTTTTTAGTTATTTACTTAGTTATTATTCATTAGTTATTATTAGTTAGTTGTTAGTTATTAGTTTAGGTTAGGTTTTATTAGTTAGTTATTAGTTATTAGTTTATTATTAGTTTTAGTTATTTAGTTATTAGTTATTATTAGTTAGTTTTATTATTCATTTTAATTAATTTAGTTAGTTATTAGTTATTTTTTTAGTTTATTAGTTTATTAGTTATTAGTTATTAGTTTTTAGTTATTAGTTAGTTTTTAGTTTAGTTATTAGTTTAGTTATTAGTTATTTGTTAGTTAGTTTTATTATTTTAGTTTTTTTAGTTTTAGTTTTTAGTTATTAGTTATTATTAGTTATAATTTTATTGTTAGTTATTATTATTTTAGTTATTAATTATTTAATTTATTTTTTATTTATTATTTTATTAGTTTAGTTTATTAGTTTATTAATTTAGTTAGTTTCTATTAGTTATTAGTTTATTATTATTATCATCATTATTATTAGTTTTAGTTATTAGTTATTAGTTTAGTTATTTATAATTTTATTAGTTTTTAGTTAGTTTAGTTTTTTTATTTTTATTATTTGGTTTAGTTTATTTATTAGTTTATTAGTTTATTATTATTATTATTATTATTATTATTTATTATTATTTTATTTAGTTATTTAGTTATTAGTTAGTTTTTTAGTTTATTAGTTTATTATTATTATTTAGTTATTAGATTATTAGTTTTAATTAGTTATTTATTTAGTTAAATATTATTAGTTTTAGTTACTAATTAGTTATTAGGATTAGTTATTAGTTATTCTAGTGAGTTAGTTTATTTAGTTTTATTAGTTTTTAGTTATTTAGTTTATTATTATTAGTTATTATTTATTAATTAGTTAGTTAGTTTATTAGTTATTTATTAATTGTTAGTTGTTTTTAATTGTAATTATTATTATTTTAGTTAATTATTAATTTTATTATTAGTTTATTATTTTAGCTATTATTTATTATTTTAATTATTATTTATTATTTTATTAGGTTAATTTTATTATTTTTTAATTAATTATTAGTTTTTTATTAGTTTAGTTTATTTATTAGTTATTATTAGTTATTAATTTTTTAGTTATTTAGTTTATTAATTAATTTATTATTTATTTTAGTTATTATTAGTTATTAGTTTTTTAGTTTTATTATTTTATTAGTTATTACTTTAGTTAGTTTAGTTATTATTATTATTAGTTTTAGTTATTAGTTATTAGTTTAGTTATTTATCATTTTTATTAGTTATTAGTTAGCTTAGTTTTTATTAGTTATTTTATTTAGTTATTATTTAGTTTAGTTATTAGTTTATTAGTTTTTTAGTTTACTTATTATTATTATTTATTATTTATTATTATTTTATTTAGTTATTTAGTTATAAGTTAGATTTTAAATTTATTAATTTATTATTATTTGGTTATTAGATTATTAGTTTTAATTAGTTATTTATTTAGTTAGATATTATTAGTTTTTGGTTATTAGTTAGTTATTATGATTAGTTATTAGTTATTTTTGGTGAGTTAGTTTATTTGGTTTTATTAGTTTTTTTTAGTTATTTTATTTATTATTTATTTATTAATTTAGTTGGTTAGTTTATTCATTACTTTATTTTGCGGTTATTGGTTTATTGGTTTATTAGCTATTAATAATAATTATTATTATTTTAGTTAATTATTTATTATTAGTTTATTATTTTAGTTATTAGTTATTATTTTTTATTAGGTTTATTTTATTATTGGTTTTAATTGGTTAGTTGGTTATTAGTTTAGTTTTTTGGTTATTTATTATTAATTATTAGTTTTTTAGTTATTTATTAATTTAATAATTATTTATTTTTATTATTAATTATTAGTTTTTAGTTTTATTATTTTTATTAGTTATTAATTTAGTTAGTTTGGTTATTTATTATTACTTATTATTAGTTATTATTTTCATAGTTTTAGTTATTAGTTTTTATTTAGTTATTTTATTTAATTTATTTTGTTATTATTATAATTAAGTTTATTAGTTATTATTTTTTTATTTAGTTATTTTCTTTTTTATTATTAGTTAGTTTATTAATTTTAGTTAGTTTTATTAGTTATTTATATATTGTTAATATTTAGTTATTAGTTAGTTTTTATTTAGTTATTAGTTTAGTTATTTATTAGTTAGTTTTATTTATTCTTAGTTTTAGTTTAGCTTTTTAGTTTATCTTTTATTTAGTTATTATTATTAATTCTATTATTTATTATTATTATTATTTATAAGTTAATAGTTTATTATTATTTTATTAATTTTTAGTTATTTATTATTATTTATTTTTTAAGTTATTATTAGTTATTAGTTTAGTTATTATTTAGTTATTATTAGTTTTATTAGTTTTTTTTATTTATTTATTAGTTAGTTAGTTTATTATTAGTTTATTTATTATTTATTTAGTTATTAGCTTATTTATTTTATTATTTATTATTAGTTTATCAATTTTATTATTTTTATTATTAGTGTTTAGCTAATTAATTAGGTTTTGAGGTTTTTTAGTTACTATTAGTTTAGTTATTATTATTAGTTATTAGGTTTAGTTATTAGTTATTTAGTTATTATTATTATTAGTTATTAGTTTATTATTAGTTAGTTATTAGTTTAGTTAGTTTATTATTAGTTTAGTTTTATTTTTTTAGTTATTTAGTTAGTTTTTATTAGTTATTAGTTTATTAGTTTTAATTTATTAGTTTAGTTATTAGTTTTAGTTTTATTAGTTTATTATTATTAGTTAGGTTTAGTTTTATTAGTTTATTATTAATTAGTTTTAGTTAGTTATTAGTTTAGTTTAGTTTTTTAGTTATTAGTTTAGTTTTATTATTAGTTAGTTATTAGTTTTTAGTTATGTTTATTAGCTTTATTTAGTTATTAGTTTTAGTTTTATTAGTTTATTATTATTAGTTAGGTTTAGTTTTATTAGTTTATTATTAATTAGTTTTAGACAGTTATTAGTTTTAGTTATTAGTTTAGTTTAGTTTTTAGTTGTTAGTTTACTTTTATTATTAGTTAGTTATTAGTTTTTAGTTATGTTTATTAGCTTTATTTAGTTATTAGTTAGATAGTTAATTAGTTTTTTATTAGTTTAGTTTAGTTATTATTTTTAGTTTTTTAGTTAGTTTAGCTAATTTTTTTGGTTATTAGGTTTTATTAATTTCAATTAGTTAGCTAATTTTATTAGTTTTATTAATTTAATTAGTTAGTTTATTAGTTTATTAGTTTAGTTATAGTTAGTTTAGTTAGTTTTATTTTTAGTTTAGTTTTAGTTTTATTTATTAGTTATTTAGTTTAGTTAGTTAGTTTTTATTAGTTATTAGGTTTAGTTTTATAGTTTTTTAGTTAGTTTATTTAGTTTATTTTATTAGTTATTTTTCAGTTATTTAGTTATTATTAGTTATTATGTTTTAGTTTTATTATTAGTTTATAAAGTTTAGTTTTATTAGTTATTTAATTTTTAGTTATTAGTTTAGTTTATTAGTTTTAGTTAGTTTTATTAGTTTTTTAGTTTTAGTATTATTTAGTTATTTTTTAGTTATTAGTTAGTTATTATTTAGTTTTTAGTTTTATTAGTTATTAGGTTTATTAGTTGTTATTATTAGTTGTAATAGTTATTTATTTTAGTTTTTTAGTTTTATTTTGGTTATTAGTTAGTTTAGTTTTTTATTTTATTATTAGTTTTTAGTTTATTAGTTATTTTTAGTTTTATTAGTTAGTTAGTTAGTTTAGTTAGTTATTATTAGATTTAGTTTATTTTTTAGTTTATTATTAGTTATTTGTTATAAGTTTATTAGTTTAGTTTTTATTAGTTTTATTATTATTATTTTTTATTATTTATTAGTTATTAGATATTAGTTATTTAGTTTTTATTATTAGTTTTAGTTATTAGTTTATTATTAGTAGTAGTTTTATTATTTAGTTAGTATTATTATTATTATTAGTTATTTTAGTTATTATTAGTTCTTATTATTATTAGTTTTACTTATTTTTAGTTATTAGTTTATTTTATTAGTTAGTTTTAGTTTAGTTATTATTTATTATTATTAATTAATTTTTATTAGTTATTTAATTATTAGTTTAGTTATTAAGTTTTAGTTATTATTAGTTATTAGTTATTATTATTTATTATTAGTTTAGTTATTTGATTTATTTATTATGATTAGTTATTATTAGTTTATTAGTTATTAGTTTATTAATTTATTTTAGTTATTTTTATTTGGTTATTAGTTTTAGTTTAATAGTTTTATTATTTAGTTTTATTAGTTTTTTAGTTTAGTTATTATTTAGTTATAAGTTTTAGTTATTAGTTAGTTATTATTATTAGTTATTAGTTTATTTTTATTATTTATTCATTAGTTTTATTATTTTAAGTTTATTATTATTAGGTTTTATTCATTAGTTAGGTTATTTGTTGTTAGTTATTATTAGTTTATTAGTTTTTTTTTTTATTATTAGTTTTAGTTTAGTTATTATTTTTAGTCAGTTATTAGTTTAGTTAGTTTATTATTTAGTTAGATATATTAGTTATAAGTTTATTAGGTTTTTAATTATTATTAGTTTTATGAGTTTTATTATTTATTATTTATTAGTTTAATACTTATTAGTTAGTTTATTAGTTATTAGTTAGTTATTATTAGTTATTAGTTTATTAGTTATTAGTTATTAGTTATTATTAGTTTAGTTATTAGTTTATTTGTTTTTTAGTTATTAGTTTTTAGTTAGTTAGTTATTATTTTAGTTATTATTGGTTAGTTATTAGTTTATTAATTTATTCTAAGTTTTTAGTTTTTAGTTAGTTAGTTTATTAGTTAGTTAGTTTTAGTTAGTTATTAGTTTAGTTTTTTATTTTATTTAATTTTTTTAGTTTTATTATTAGTTTAGTTATTAGGTTTTTTAGTTATTAGTTTATTAGTTATTGTTAGGTTTAGTTATTAGTTAGTTTTATTAGTTAGTTTTTAGTTAGTTTTATTATTATTATTATTATTATTATTATTATTATTATTATTAGTTATTAGTTATAGTTATTATTATTTTTATTTATTAGTTAGTTTTAGTTTTTACATTTTATTAATTATTATTAGTTATTAGTTAGTTTAGTTAGTTATTTATTAGTATTATTATTAATTTTTATTATTAGTTATTACTATTAATTTTATTAGTTTAGTTAGTTTTTATTAGTTTTGTTTTATTATAATTAATTAGTTAGTTCATAGTTTATTAGTTTAGTTATTATTAATTATTGGTTTTTATAAGTTACTTTAGTTAATAGTTTATTAGTTTTTATTAGTTATTATTTTAGTTATTAGTTAATAGTTTACTTAGTTTTATTAGATTATTTGTTATTATTATTAGTTATTTTAGTTATCAGTTTAATTTTTTATTTTTTATTTTATTAGTTAGTTATTTTAGGTTTAGTTAGTTATTAATTTTTAGTCTAGTTTAGTTTTTATTAGTTAGTTAGTTAGGTTATTAGTTTGTTATTAGTTAGTTTTTTATTAGTTTATTAATTTAGTTATTAGTTATAAGTTAGTTTATTAGTTTTAGTTATTGTAGTTATTAGTTAGTTATCAGTTTAGTTTTTTTAGTTTTTTATTTTAGTTTTTTTAGTTAGCTTATTCAATTTTAGTTATTATTATTTAGTTATTAGTTTATTAGTTTTATTATTTTTATTAGTTTAGTTTTAATTAGTTTTATTAGTTTTAGTTTTTTAGTTTTATTTAGTTTTTATTAGTTATTTATTTAGTTTGTTAGTTATTAGTTATTATTAGTTTTATTAGTTAATTATTTATTAGTTAATGTTATTAGTTAGTTAGTTTAGTCATTATTTAGGTTTTAGTATTAGTTATTATTTATTATTAATTTAGTTTTAGTTATTTTTAATTATTATTAGTTTTTAGTTTATTAGGTTTATTATTTAGTTTTTAGGTTTCATCATTTATTAGTTATTAGGTTAGTTATTATTATTAGTTTTAGTTAGTTATTATTAGTTATTTAGTTTGGTTAGTAATTATTAGTTATTACTTATTTATTAGGTATTAGTTCTAGTTAGTTTATTAGTTTATTAGTTAAGTTTTATTGGTTATTCATTATTTATTTGTTTATGTGTTTTTCAGTTATTTATTTATTAGTTAGTTATTTAATTAATTATTAGGTTTAGTTATTAGTTATATTAGTTTGTTATTATTAGATATTAGTTATTAGGTTTAGTTTCTAGTTTATTAGTTTTATTTAGATATTATTAGTTAGTTTTTAGTTTAGTTATTAGTTTTAGTTCTAGGTTTTTATTATTTAGTTATTATTTATTAGTTAGTTTGTTAGTTTATTATTATTATTATTAGTTTTATTAGTTATTAGTTTAGTTATTATTAATTATTATTTATTAGTTTATTAGTTTTTATTTTATTAGTTTTATTGTTAGGTTATTATTTAGTTTTTTAAGTATTATTATTATTTTGGTTATTAGGTTTTTAGCTAGTTATTATTAGTTATTACTTTAATTTATTAGTTATTTAGGTTTTTATTTGTCAATTATTATTAGTTAGTTTTAGTTTTAGTTTTAGTTTCTAGGTTTTTTTAGTTATTATTATAAGTTATTAGTTATTTAGTTTATTTAGTTTTAGTTTTTAGTTTTTATGAGTTTTATTTAGTTATTAGGTTTTTTAGTTAGTTTTATTTATTAGTTTATAATAATAATAAATATTAATATTATTAGTTAGTTAGTCTTTTTTAGTTAGTTTAGTTTATTATTAGGTATAGTTTTTATTAGTTTATTCATTATTAGTTATATTAATTTAGTTTTTTATTTTATTATTTTAGGTTTGTTATTATTAGGTTATTATTAGTTATTATTAGTTAGGTTTATTAGTTTTTCTTTTTAGTTATTTATTAGTTTTTTAGTTATTAATTAGTTTTAGTTTTTAGTTTAGTTATTAGTTAGTTATTAGTTTTATTAGTTATTAGTTTTAGGTTTAGTTTATTAGTTTAAGTTTTTAGTTTTTATTAGTTATTATTATTATTAGTTAATTTTTTTAGTTTATTATTAGTTAGTTAGTTATTAGTTAGTTTTTAGGTTAGTTTTTTATTAGTTATTATTAGGTTTATTATTTATTAGTTTTTTAGGTTTTAGTTTTAGTTTTTAGTTTATTAGTTTATTATTATTAGTTTTTAGTTATTATTATTAGGTTTTGATTATTATTATTATTATTAGTTTTAGTTATTATTAGTTTTATCATTAGTTAATTTTATTTGTTTATTAATTATTAGTTATTAGTTTACTTTTTTTATTTAGTTATTATTATTAGTTTTTAGTTAGTTTTTATTATTAGTTAGTTAGTTATTAGTTGTAGTTTTAGTTATTTGGTTATTATTGGTTTAATTATTATTATTATTATTTATTGGGTTTTAGTT